>OX465111.1:1978438-2366758 GCA_949987565.1 Luidia sarsii
CTCATCCTCCTCCCCTCCTCCTCTGCTTCTCATCCTCCTCACCCCCTCCTCTGCTTCTCATCCTCCTCCCCTCCTCCTCTGCTTCTCATCCTCCTCACCCCCTCCTCTGCTTCTCATGCTCCTCCCCTCCCCCTCTGCTTCTCATCCTCCTCCCCTCCTCTGCTTCTCATCCTCCTCCCCTCCTCCTCTGCTTCTCATCCTCCTCACCCCCTCCTCTGCTTCTCATCCTCCTCCCCTCCTCCTCTGCTTCTCATCCTCCTCACCCCCTCCTCTGCTTCTCATCCTCCTCCCCTCCCCCTCTGCTTCTCATCCTCCTCCCCTCCTCTGCTTCTCATCCTCCTCCCCTCCTCCTCTGCTTCTCATCCTCCTCACCCCCTCCTCTGCTTCTCATCCTCCTCCCCTCCTCCTCTGCTTCTCATCCTCCTCACCCCCTCCTCTGCTTCTCATGCTCCTCCCCTCCTTCTCTTCTTCTCATCCTCCTCCCCTCCCCCTCTGCTTCTCATCCTCCTCCCCTCCCCCTCTGCTTCTCATACTCCTCCCCTCACCCTCTGCTTCTCATCCTCCTCCCCTCCTCCTCTGCTTCCATCCTCCTCCCCTCACCCTCTGCTTCTCATCCTCCTCCCCTCCTCCTCTGCTTCTCATCCTCCTCACCCCCCTCCTCTGCTTCTCATGCTCCTCCCCTCCTTCTCTTCTTCTCATCCTCCTCCCCTCCCCTCTGCTTCTCATCCTCCTCCCCTCCCCCTCTGCTTCTCATACTCCTCCCCTCACCCTCTGCTTCTCATCCTCCTCCCCTCCTCCTCTGCTTCCATCCTCCTCCCCTCACCCTCTGCTTCTCATCCTCCTCCCCTCCCCCTCTGCTTCTCATCCTCCTCCCCTCCCCCTCTGCTTCTCATACTCCTCCCCTCACCCTCTGCTTCTCATCCTCCTCCCCTCCTCCTCTGCTTCCATCCTCCTCCCCTCACCCTCTGCTTCTCATCCTCCTCCCCTCCCCCTCTGCTTCTCATACTCCTCCCCTCACCCTCTGCTTCTCATCCTCCTCCCCTCCCCCTCTGCTTCCATCCTCCTCCCCTCACCCTCTGCTTCTCATCCTCCTCCCCTCCTCCTCTGCTTCTCATCCTCCTCACCCCCTCCTCTGCTTCTCATCCTCCTCACCCCCTCCTCTGCTTCTCATCCTCCTCCCCTCCTCTGCTTCTCATCCTCCTCACCCCCTCCTCTGCTTCTCATGCTCCTCCCCTCCTTCTCTTCTTCTCATCCTCCTCCCCTCCCCCTCTGCTTCTCATCCTCCTCCCCTCCTCCTCTGCTTCTCATCCTCCTCACCCCCTCCTCTGCTTCTCATGCTCCTCCCCTCCTCCTCTTCTTCTCATCCTCCTCCCCTCCTTCTCTTCTTCTCATCCTCCTCCCCTCCCCCTCTGCTTCTCATCCTCCTCACCCCCTCCTCTGCTTCTCATCCTCCTCCCCTCCTTCTCTTCTTCTCATCCTCCTCCCCTCACCCTCTGCTTCTCATCCTCCTCACCCCCTCCTCTGCTTCTCATCCTCCTCCCCTCCTCCTCTGCTTCTCATCCTCCTCCCCTCACCCTCTGCTTCCATCCTCCTCCCCTCACCCTCTGCTTCCATCCTCCTCCCCTCACCCTCTGCTTCTCATCCTCCTCCCCTCCTTCTCTTCTTCTCATCCTCCTCCCCTCACCCTCTGCTTCCATCCTCCTCCCCTCACCCTCTGCTTCTCATCCTCCTCACCCCCTCCTCTGCTTCTCATGCTCCTCCCCTCCTCTTCTTCTCATCCTCCTCCCCTCCCCCTCTGCTTCTCATCCTCCTCTCCTCCTCCTCTGCTTCTCATCCTCCTCACCCCCTCCTGTGCTTCTCATGCTCCTCCCCTCCTTCTCTTCTTCTCATCCTCCTCCCCTCCCCCTCTGCTTCTCATCCTCCTCCCCTCCTCCTCTGCTTCTCATCCTCCTCACCCCCTCCTCTGCTTCTCATGCTCCTCCCCTCCTTCTCTTCTTCTCATCCTCCTCCCCTCCCCCTCTGCTTCTCATCCTCCTCACCCCCTCCTCTGCTTCTCATGCTCCTCCCCTCCTTCTCTTCTTCTCATCCTCCTCCCCTCCCCCTCTGCTTCTCATCCTCCTCACCCCCTCCTCTGCTTCTCATGCTCCTCCCCTCCTTCTCTTCTTCTCATCCTCCTCCCCTCCTCCTCTGCTTCTCATGCTCCTCCCCTCCCCCTCTGCTTCTCATACTCCTCCCCTCCTCCTCTGCTTCTCATCCTCCTCCCCTCACCCTCTGCTTCTCATCCTCCTCCCCTCCTCCTCTTCTTCTCATCCTCCTCCCCTCCCCCTCTGCTTCTCATGCTCCTCCCCTCCTTCTCTTCTTCTCATACTCCTCCCCTCTTCCTCTTCTTCTCATCCTCCTCCCCTCCCCCTCTGCTTCTCATCCTCCTCCCCCTCCCCCTCTGCTTCCTCCCCCCTATGCTTCTCATACTCCTCCCCTCCCCCTATGCTTCTCATGCTCCTCCCCTCCTCCTCTGCTTCTCATACTCCTCCCCTCCTCCTCTGCTTCTCATCCTCCTCCCCTCACCCTCTGCTTCTCATCCTCCTCCCCTTCTCCTCTTCTTCTCATCCTCCTCCCCCCCCTCTGCTTCTCATGCTCCTCCCCTCCTTCTCTTCTTCTCATACTCCTCCCCTCTTCCTCTTCTTCTCATCCTCCTCCCCTCCCCCTCTGCTTCTCATCCTCCTCCCCCTCCCCCTCTGCTTCCTCCCCCCTATGCTTCTCATACTCCTCCCCTCCCCCTCTGCTTCTCATCATCCTCCCCTCCTCCTCTGCTTCTCATCCTCCTCCCCTCCTCTTTTTCTCATCCTCCTCCCCTCCCCCTCTGCTTCTCATCCTCCTCCCCTCCTCCTCTGCTTCTCATGCATCTGCCCCCCCCCCCTCTGCTTCCCATCCTCCTCCCCTCCTCTGCTTCTCATGCTCCTCCCCCCTCTGCTTCTCATCCTCCTCCCCTCCTCTGCTTCTCATGCTCCTCCCGTCCACCTCTGCTTCTCATCCTCCTCCCCTCCCCCTCTGCTTCTCATCCTCCCCCCTCCTCTGCTTCTCATCCTCTTCCCCTCCCCCTCTGCTTCTTATGCTCCTCCCCTCCTCCTCTGCTTCTCATGCTCCTCCCCTCCTCTTCTTCTCATCCTCCTCCCCTCCTCCTCTGCTTCTCATCGTCCTCCCCTCACCCTCTGCTTCTCATGCTCCTCCCCTCCCCCTCTGCTTCTCATGCTCCTCCCCTCCTCTTCTTCTCATCCTCCTCCCCTCCTCCTCTGCTTCTCATCCTCTTCCCCTCCCCCTCTGCTTCTCATGCTCCTCCCCTCCCCCTCTGCTTCTCATCCTCTTCCCCTCCTCCTCTGCTTCTCATCCTCACCCCCTCCCCCTCTGCTTCTCATGCTCCTCCCCTCCTCTTCTTCTCATCCTCCTCCCCTCCTCCTCTGCTTCTCATCCCCTTCCCCTCCCCCTCTGCTTCTCATGCTCCTCCCCTCCTCTTCTTCTCATCCTCCTCCCCTCCTCCTCTGCTTCTCATCCTCTTCCCCTCCCCCTCTGCTTCTCATGCTCCTCCCCTCCCCCTCTGCTTCTCATCCTCTTCCCCTCCTCCTCTGCTTCTCATCCTCACCCCCTCCCCCTCTGCTTCTCATGCTCCTCCCCTCCCCCTCTGCTTCTCATGCTCCTCCCCTCCTCTTCTTCTCATCCTCCTCCCCTCCCCCTCTGCTTCTCATGCTCCTCCCCTCCTCTTCTTCTCATCCTCCTCCCCTCCTCCTCTGCTTCTCATCCTCTTCCCCTCCCCCTCTGCTTCTCATGCTCCTCCCCTCCCCCTCTGCTTCTCATCCTCTTCCCCTCCTCCTCTGCTTCTCATCCTCACCCCCTCCCCCTCTGCTTCTCATGCTCCTCCCCTCCTCTTCTTCTCATCCTCCTCCCCTCCTCCTCTGCTTCTCATCCTCTTCCCCTCCCCCTCTGCTTCTCATGCTCCTCCCCTCCTCTTCTTCTCATCCTCCTCCCCTCCTCCTCTGCTTCTCATCCTCTTCCCCTCCCCCTCTGCTTCTCATGCTCCTCCCCTCCCCCTCTGCTTCTCATCCTCTTCCCCTCCTCCTCTGCTTCTCATCCTCACCCCCTCCCCCTCTGCTTCTCATGCTCCTCCCCTCCCCCTCTGCTTCTCATGCTCCTCCCCTCCTTCTCTTCTTCTCATCCTCCTCCCTCCTCCTCTGCTTCTCATGCTCCTCCCCTCCTCTTCTTCTCATCCTCCTCCCCTCCTCCTCTGCTTCTCATCGTCCTCCCCTCACCCTCTGCTTCTCATCCTCCTCCCCTTACCCTCTGCTTCTCATGCTCCTCCCCTCCTCTTCTTCTCATCCTCCTCCCCTCCTCCTCTGCTTCTCATCCTCTTCCCCTCCCCCTCTGCTTCTCATGCTCCTCCCCTCCCCCTCTGCTTCTCATGCTCCTCCCCTCCTTCTCTTCTTCTCATCCTCCTCCCTCCTCCTCTGCTTCTCATGCTCCTCCCCTCCTCTTCTTCTCATCGTCCTCCCCTCACCCTCTGCTTCTCATCCTCCTCCCCTCACCCTCTGCTTCTCATCCTCCTCCCCTTACCCTCTGCTTCTCATCCTCCTCCCCTCCTTCTCTTCTTCTCATCCTCCTCCCCTCCTCCTCTGCTTCTCATGCTCCTCCCCTCCCCCTCTGCTTCTCATCCTCCTCCCCTCCTCCTCTGCTTCTCATCCTCCTCCCCTCACCCTCTGCTTCTCATCCTCCTCCCCTCCTCCTCTTCTTCTCATCCTCCTCCCCTCCTCCTCTGCTTCTCATACTCCTCCCCTCCTCCTCTGCTTCTCATCCTCCTCCCCTCACCCTCTGCTTCTCATCCTCCTCCCCTCCTCCTCTGCTTCTCATGCTCCTCCCCTCCCCCTCTGCTTCTCATACTCCTCCCCTCCTCCTCTGCTTCTCATCCTCCTCCCCTCACCCTCTGCTTCTCATCCTCCTCCCCTCCTCCTCTTCTTCTCATCCTCCTCCCCTCCCCCTCTGCTTCTCATCCTCCTCACCCCCTCCTCTGCTTCTCATCCTCCTCCCCTCCCCCTCTGCTTCTTATCCTCCTCATTCCCTCCTCTTCTTCTCATCCTCCTCCCTCCTCCTCTGCTTCTCATGCTCCTCCCCTCCCCCTCTGCTTCTCATACTCCTCCCCTCCTCCTCTGCTTCTCATCCTCCTCCCCTCACCCTCTGCTTCTCATCCTCCTCCCCTCCTCCTCTTCTTCTCATCCTTCTCCCCTCCCCCTCTGCTTCTCATGCTCCTCCCCTCCTTCTCTTCTTCTCATACTCCTCCCCTCTTCCTCTTCTTCTCATCCTCCTCCCCTCCCCCTCTGCTTCTCATCCTCCTCCCCTCCTCCTCTGCTTCTCATACTCCTCCCCTCCTCCTCTGCTTCTCATCCTCCTCCCCTCACCCTCTGCTTCTCATCCTCCTCCCCTCCTCCTCTTCTTCTCATCCTCCTCCCCTCCCCCTCTGCTTCTCATGCTCCTCCCCTCCTTCGCTTCTTCTCATACTCCTCCCCTCTTCCTCTTCTTCTCATCCTCCTCCCCTCCTCCTCTGCTTCCATCCTCCTCCCCTCCTCCTCTGCTTCTCATGCTCCTCCCCTCCTTCTCTTCTTCTCATCCTCCTCCCCTCCTCTGCTTCTCATGCTCCTCCCCCTCCTCCCCCCTCCTCCTCTGCTTCTCATCCTCCTCCCCTCCCCCTCTGCTTCTCATACTCCTCCCCTCCTCCTCTTCTTCTCATCCTCCTCCCCTCCTCCTTTGCTTCTCATGCTCCTCCCCTCACCCTCTGCTTCTCATCCTCCTCCCCTCCTCCTCTTCTTCTCATCCTCCTCCCCTCCTCCTCTGCTTCTCATGCTCCTCCCCTCCCCCTCTGCTTCTCATCCTCCTCCCCTCCTTCTCTGCTTCTCATGCTCCTCCCCTCCTTCTCTTCTTCTCATCCTCCTCACCCCCTCCTCTGCTTCTCATACTCCTCCCCTCCTCCTCTGCTTCTCATCCTCCTCCCCTCACCCTCTGCTTCTCATCCTCCTCCCCTCCTCCTCTGCTTCTCATGCTCCTCCCCTCACCCTCTGCTTCTCATCCTCCTCCCCTCCTCCTCTGCTTCTCATGCTCCTCCCCTCCCCCTCTGCTTCTCATACTCCTCCCCTCCTCCTCTGCTTCTCATCCTCCTCCCCTCACCCTCTGCTTCTCATCCTCCTCCCCTCCTCCTCTGCTTCTCATCCTCCTCCCCTCACCCTCTGCTTCTCATCCTCCTCCCCTCCTCCTCTGCTTCTCATGCTCCTCCCCTCCCCCTCTGCTTCTCATACTCCTCCCCTCCTCCTCTGCTTCTCATCCTCCTCCCCTCACCCTCTGCTTCTCATCCTCCTCCCCTCCTCCTCTTCTTCTCATCCTCCTCCCCTCCTCCTCTGCTTCTCATACTCCTCCCCTCCTCCTCTGCTTCTCATCCTCCTCCCCTCACCCTCTGCTTCTCATCCTCCTCCCCTCCTCCTCTTCTTCTCATCCTTCTCCCCTCCCCCTCTGCTTCTCATGCTCCTCCCCTCCTTCTCTTCTTCTCATACTCCTCCCCTCTTCCTCTTCTTCTCATCCTCCTCCCCTCCCCCTCTGCTTCTCATCCTCCTCCCCTCCTCCTCTGCTTCTCATACTCCTCCCCTCCTCCTCTGCTTCTCATCCTCCTCCCCTCACCCTCTGCTTCTCATCCTCCTCCTCTCCTCCTCTTCTTCTCATCCTCCTCCCCTCCCCCTCTGCTTCTCATGCTCCTCCCCTCCTTCGCTTCTTCTCATACTCCTCCCCTCTTCCTCTTCTTCTCATCCTCCTCCCCTCCTCCTCTGCTTCCATCCTCCTCCCCTCCTCCTTTGCTTCTCATGCTCCTCCCCTCCTTCTCTTCTTCTCATCCTCCTCCCCTCCTCCTCTGCTTCTCATGCTCCTCCCCCTCCTCCCCCCTCCTCCTCTGCTTCTCATCCTCCTCCCCTCCCCCTCTGCTACTCATACTCCTCCCCTCCTCCTCTTCTTCTCATCCTCCTCCCCTCCTCCTCTGCTTCTCATGCTCCTCCCCTCCTTCTCTTCTTCTCATCCTCCTCCCCTCCTCCTCTGCTTCTCACGCTCCTCCCCTCCTCCTCTGCTTCTCATGCTCCTCCCCTCCTTCTCTTCTTCTCATCCTCCTCCCCTCCTCCTCTGCTTCTCATACTCCTCCCCTCCTTCTCTTCTTCTCATCCTCCTCCCCTCCTCCTCTGCTTCTCATACTCCTCCCCTCCTTCTCTTCTTCTCATCCTCCTCCCCTCCTCCTCTGCTTCTCATACTCCTCCCCTCCTTCTCTTCTTCTCATCCTCCTCCCCTCCTCCTCTGCTTCTCATCCTCCTCCCCTCCTCTTCTTCTCATCCTCCTCCCCTCCCCCTCTGCTTCTCATCCTCCTCCCCTCCTCCTCTGCTTCTCATCCTCCTCCCCTTCCCCTCTTCTTCTCATCCTCCTCCCCTCCTTCTCTTCTTCTCATCCTCCTCCCCTCCTCCTCTGCTTCTCTAACTCCTCCCCTCCTCCTCTGCTTCTCATCCTCCTCATCTCCCCCTCTGCTTCTCATGCTCCTCCCCTCCTTCTCTTCTTCTCGTGCTCCTCCCCTCCTTCTCTGCTTCTCATGCTCCTCCCCTCCTCCTCTGCGTCTCATCCTCCTCCCCTCCCCCTCTGCTTCTCATGCTCCTCCCCTCCTTCTCTTCTTCTCATCCTCCTCCCCTCCTCCTCTGCTTCTCATGCTCCTCCCCTCCTCCTCTGCGTCTCATCCTCCTCCCCTCCCCCTCTGCTTCTCAGCCTTCTCCCCTCCCCCTCTGCTTCTCATCTTCCTCCCCTCCTCCTCTGCTTCTCATCCTCCTCCCCTCCCTCTCTTTTTCTCATCCTCCTCCCCTCCTCCTCTGCTTCTCATGCTCCTCCCCTCCTTCTCTTCTTCTCGTGCTCCTCCCCTCCTTCTCTTCTTCTCATCCTCCTCCCCTCCTCCTCTGCTTCTCATACTCCTCCCCTCCTTCTCTTCTTCTCATCCTCCTCCCCTCCTCCTCTGCTTCTCACGCTCCTCCCCTCCTCCTCTGCTTCTCATGCTCCTCCCCTCCCCCTCTGCTTCTCATACTCCTCCCCTCCTTCTCTTCTTCTCATCCTCCTCCCCTCCTCCTCTGCTTCTCACACTCCTCCCCTCCTTCTCTTCTTCTCATCCTCCTCCCCTCCTCCTCTTCTTCTCATCCTCCTCCCCTCCTCCTCTGCTTCTCATGCTCCTCCCCTCCTCTGCTTCTCATCCTCCTCCCCTCCCCCTCTGCTTCTCATCCTCCTCCCCTCCTCCTCTGCTTCTCATCCTCCTCCCCTTCCCCTCTTCTTCTCATCCTCCTCCCCTCCTTCTCTTCTTCTCATCCTCCTCCCCTCCTCCTCTGCTTCTCTAACTCCTCCCCTCCTCCTCTGCTTCTCATCCTCCTCCCCTCCCCCTCTGCTTCTCATGCTCCTCCCCTCCTTCTCTTCTTCTCGTGCTCCTCCCCTCCTTCTCTTCTTCTCATCTTCCTCCCCTCCCCCTCTGCTTCTCATGCTCCTCCCCTCCTTCTCTTCTTCTCATCCTCCTCCCCTCCTCTGCTTCTCATCCTCCTCCCCTCCCTCTCTTTTTCTCATCCTCCTCCCCTCCTCCTCTGCTTCTCATGCTCCTCCCCTCCCCCTCTGCTTCTCATACTCCTCCCCTCCTTCTCTTCTTCTCATCCTCCTCCCCTCCTCCTCTGCTTCTCATACTCCTCCCCTCCTTCTCTTCTTCTCATCCTCCTCCCCTCCTCCTCTGCTTCTCATCCTCCTCTCCTCCTCTTCTTCTCATCCTCCTCCCCTCCCCCTCTGCTTCTCATCCTCCTCCCCTCCTCCTCTGCTTCTCATCCTCCTCCCCTTCCCCTCTTCTTCTCATCCTCCTCCCCTCCTTCTCTTCTTCTCATCCTCCTCCCCTCCTCCTCTGCTTCTCTAACTCCTCCCCTCCTCCTCTGCTTCTCATCCTCCTCCCCTCCCCCTCTGCTTCTCATGCTCCTCCCCTCCTTCTCTTCTTCTCGTGCTCCTCCCCTCCTTCTCTTCTTCTCATCCTCCTCCCCTCCCCCTCTGCTTCTCATGCTCCTCCCCTCCTTCTCTTCTTCTCATCCTCCTCCCCTCCTCTGCTTCTTATCCTCCTCCCCTCCCTCTCTTTTTCTCATCCTCCTCCCCTCCTCCTCTGCTTCTCATGCTCCTCCCCTCCTTCTCTTCTTCTCGTGCTCCTCCCCTCCTTCTCTTCTTCTCATCCTCCTCCCCTCCTCCTCTGCTTCTCATGCTCCTCCCCTCCTTCTCTTCTTCTCATGCTCCTCCCCTCCTCCTCTGCTTCTCATGCTCCTCCCCTCCTTCTCTTCTTTTCATCCTCCTCCCCTCCTCTGCTTCTTATCCTCCTCCCCTCCCTCTCTTTTTCTCATCCTCCTCCCCTCCTCCTCTGCTTCTCATGCTCCTCCCCTCCTTCTCTTCGTCTCGTGCTCCTCCCCTCCTCCTCTGCTTCTCATGCTCCTCCCCTCCCCCTCTGCTTCTCATGCTCCTCCCCTTCCCTTCTGCTTCTCATCCTCCTCCCCTCCCCCTCTGCTTCTCATCCTCCTCCCCTCCCTCTCTGTTTCTTTTCCTCCTCTTCTTCTCATCCTCCTCCCCTCCTCCTCTTCTTCTCATCCTCCTCCCCTCCTCCTCTGCTTATCATCCTCCTCCCCTCCCCTTTGCTGCTCATCCTCCTCCCCTGCCTTCTTCCTCCCCTCCCATTGTCTCTCTTCCCCTGCCCTCCCCTTCCTCATCTCATCCTCTGCTATTTTTTTAATGAATTTTTTTGGGTTGTTATTGGCAATACATTTTTTTATATAGTACTATAATTCATTTTGTTTTCCCCGACCCCATACATGTGAAATATTTTTAAATCTAAAAAAATAGAGGGCCTGACGTTTCTATCCTAGCAGGACCTTTCTCAAAGGGAAAGTGCCTTTGAGAAAGGTTCTGCTAGGATCGAAACGTCAGGCCCTTTAAATTTTTAGATTCTTGTACTGCAGGTCATTTTAGTCAGTGAGCAGTTTGCAACAGGTTTTGTATTAACTACACTAAATATTTAGTTATAATTGACTGACATGACGTATTTAAATTAATATTGGCATAAATATTGGTAATTTGCTTGCTTGTAGAGATGCTATGTATGACACTGTTTAATTCGTGATTTACCTTATAACTATTTCAATAGTATGTGTATGTGTACCGGTATATGTATATACCGGTATGTACAAATTTTGGTGATAAATTTACAGTTCATTTAACAGATTTTGTCTCAAATCTATAGTATATGTACACGCCCATGTATGTACAATTGATTTGAGACAAAATTGGTAAAATGAACTGTAAATTTATCACCAAAATTTGTTTCTAAAGGCTGAATTGAAGATTATTTCTATATAAAAATATGTAAATTTTTTTGTTTAAAGAAATCACACCATGAGTATGGTTGTTAGTAAAGTTAAGAATTTTCCTTGCTAAAATTGAAGAGATTGCGTCAAATAAACTGTACCCTTATCTTGAAAACATGAATATGCAAATGTTTTCTTTTATTTTAATGAGGTCATGGGTTATGAGCCCTGGTACAGTACCCTTAACTTGAAAATCATGAATATGCAAATTTTTTCTTTTATTATTTAAATGAGGTCATGGGTTATGAGCCCTGGTACAGTACCCTTATCTTGAAAATCATGAATATGCAAATGTTTTCTTTTGTTATTTAAATGAGGTCATGGGTCATGAGCCCTAGTACAGTAACCTTATTTTGAAAAAAAAATGAATATGCAAATAATTTCTTTTGTTATTCTGCTGTATTTTTTTTTTGGAAAAATTCTCCAACCTAAGGTTTATATATAAGGTCCGAGAAATTTTTCTTAAAGAGGCCTGTAGCCCGGCCGGTCGGGCTGCTGGCTCCCAGGCTGGGACCCCAGGTTCCAGTCCCGGTGGGCGCAGGGGATTTTTTACTGGAAAATTTAAAAAAATAAATTAAAAATTAAAAAATAGTAGAGTTGCGTAGGGTAGGACTGGAACCGGGGACCTGTAGCTTGGGAGTCCTTCTCTTTTACCACTCTGCTACTTGCTTTCTTAAAAAAATAACAAGTTTTCGTATATTTAAACCTTAGGGTCTCAACACTTAGAAAATTTTCAAGCTTTGCCCGCTTTCGGGATCGCAAGGGGGTACCCTTGGCCGACTGAGGGTCTGAGGGCTGGGACTTGGGGTCTGAGGGCTGGAAGTTGGAGGCCTGGGACTTGGGGTCTGAGGGTTGGAAGTTGGAGGCCTGGGACTAGGGGTCTGAGGGCTGGAAGTTGGAGGCCTGGGACTTGGGGTCTGAGGGTTGGAAGTTGGAGGCCTGGGACTAGGGGTCTGAGGGCTGGAAGTTGGAGGCCTGGGACTTGGGGTCTGAGGGCTGGAAGTTGGAGGCCTGGGACTTGGGGTCTGAGGGTTGGAAGTTGGAGGCCTGGGACTTGGGGTTTGAGGGTTGGATGTTGGAGGCCTTGACATGGGGTCTGGGGGTTGGAAGTTGGAGGCCTGGGACTTGGGGTCTGAGGGTTGGATGTTGGAGGCCTGGACTTGGGGTCTGAGGGTTGGATGTTGGAGGCCTGGGACTTGGGGTCTGAGGGCTGGAAGTTGGAGGCCTGGGACTTGGGGTCTGAGGGTTGGATGTTGGAGGCCTGAGACTTGGGGTCTGAGGGTTGGATGTTGGAGGCCTGAGACTTGGGGTCTGAGGGCTGGATGTTGGAGGCCTGGACTTGGGGTCTGAGGGTTGGATGTTGGAGGCCTGGACTTGGGGTCTGAGGGTTGGATGTTGGAGGCCTGGACTTGGGGTCTGAGGGTTGGATGTTGGAGGCCTGGACTTGGGGTCTGAGGGTTGGATGTTGGAGGCCTGGACTTGGGGTCTGAGGGTTGGATGTTGGAGGCCTGGACTTGGGGTCTGAGGGTTGGATGTTGGAGGCCTGGGACTTCTTGAGTCTAGCGGTTGAAGACTAGGAGAGTCTGGAGCTTGGAAGCCTCCCTGATAGATGTTGGAACCTACATTCAAGAGACATCTTAGTGATAGCCTGCTGAAGTAACTTTGTTGAAGGGCCTTCTACATGTACCTTCTACCTTCCTTACTACCATACTTCTGAATGCACTCAAGCCTGATTTGCATCAAGCCAGCTACAAGCAGCCTCTTAGTGTGTGCCTCTAGATGTAACCTAGTTGAAGAGCCTTCTGTGAAGCATTATAATTTGACTTCTATGGTAGACGTTTGTGCAAATTTTCAAAATGCTGCCCTCTATAGTTCACATGGCTGCATTTTACCATGATAATGGATAGTCTGGTACCCAAACAATACAAACCATTAATTTGGGTTTTCCCCCTTGGTACAAACAAACAAATGTTATGTAATAGTCTGGTGCCAAAGTAAGTGTGAAATTTAGTCTGGTCCCGTCAAATAGCAAACATAGTCTGGTGCCAATGTTATTGGTCGTTTCAGTCAGATACCTGGACTTAGACATTTAAAAGTCAATGTAGTAATTTTCGTCAACATTTGAGGGAAATAAACAAATGTACTCATTAAAAGAACTTGATATTATAGTATGATGTAATTCACAATACTCAGGAATTTATTTTCAAAAACTCAATTTTTCAACAAAACACTAAGGAAAATTTGCTAGGAATTTTTAAAAATAAATTGTTAAAATAGCACACAAAAATAATAATAATGTCCACGGATATTGAATGATAAGCTTTTAAACTGGATAGGAACTTTTAAATAATCACAAAAATGGTAAAGAAAACTGGAGACTTGGTTTTGTTTAAAATCCGTAATATATTGGTTATATTTTAAGTCCCAATTTTGTAATCCTGTTTTCTTGTGCAATCGATTTAAATACATAATCTTATCAGAATTCTTCTTTTATAAATCCTGCAACAATCTCCAAACTTTTGAAGAGAAATGGGATCACAACAACGCCATATTTATTTTGTTCAATTCCGATATAATCTGGTTATTATAATCTTATTTTCCCTCGTTTCTGTCACTTGTGTTTAATGTTTACTACTTTACCATTGATTTAATGTGAAATCAACTTGGAATAGTCTTTTAATTTGTATACTTTGTTACTAAAGTTTTTCCAGTTGAAAAGTCAAAAGTCAAAATGCCTTGTTCATTATTGAGTTTTAAATGTGCACTTTAAACATGCTACCATTCTCATTCTGCCTTTGAGAAAGGTCCTGCTCCGATAGAAATGTCAGGCCTTCCTAATTTTTGATTTCACATTGTTGTAACAAAATTTATTACTTAAGTTGGAACAAAACTGTCAATATCCAAGCCTTTATTGAACATTGTTTCTGCTCATTCACTGCTTTTGTAATCAAGAATAAACTAATTTTAGATATTAATATTTTGGTCATTGTAGTCCGCACTCAGCAGTTGGCAACATTTTTGCATACTAAAGTAATAATGTGCATGTACATGTAGTCCTTATTGACTTGAATACGCTGATTTACAAAAACTGTATGTAATCTAGAAAAAAAATATAACAAGGCCTGATCTTTAAAAAAATCTTACTTCGATCGATATTTGGATTATTTGAAATTTCCAGAATTTTGGCCCAAATTTGAAGCAAACAAACCCAGAAATCAAAGACGATTTCCATAGTTCACTTTGAGTAGATCGTTGGATTTGCTGCAAACTTTGTGAATACCAGAGTGTACGGCCTATACCCAGTTGGTCAAATAGATCTTTTCGTAGCCCATAACTGACACTTTTGCATTTTAGTGTTATAATGCATTATGTAGGTTATCTTCTGTCAAATTTGGATGGCCTATTGGGCCACAGACCTCCAAGGTTCAAGCGGCCTGATGCACTTTGTGTGGCCATTGTTAATAAGGTTGGGCCAGATATATATATTCAATACAACACAAAAGAACTTCCATGTAGATACTGTGTGATAAGTGCTGAAAGGACCTGTCAATGATTCAGCTTTGCTTTTTTGTCGTTTAAGTCTGTCATCAGTACAGTTTACAACATTTTTGTAGTTAGAACTTCAAATATTTAGAATAACTCCTTTTTGATACCCTTCCATTATTTCTCCATTGTAAACATGAAATAAACTTTCAGAAGTGAAGTATTTTAATCATCTCTTTGTGATTCTTCTATAATCATTTCTAAGAGTTCTACTGTGTTGTTTTAGGTAGTAAAACAGATATCAAAAGCAATTTTCGTGTCTTAGGAAATGGATTGACAGGACATTCCTATTTGGGGTGGATCAGGCAGGCAACAAAAGCCAATTGTCAGGTGCCAAATGCATCTGTACCGAACTGGAGTTTTTGTCAATTTGAATGTCCCAACTCACTGGCTAAAAAGCCCCAACAGTTTCGAGTGTCTTGATCCAATCTTTATAACCACAAATTTATTTACCAGTATATTTAATTCATAAAACAATATACATGTTCATATGCATATTCAGTATGTTTTTGATTGCAACAATAACACAACTTAATTTAGACTGCAATTGATCATGCGGTTTGTGCCCAATTCAAAGTAGAATCAGTGCTTTGCCTAACTGCCTGCTGAACAAAATACAGGTAGCTCATCAAGTAGGATTTGAAACCGTGACTTCCACATTCTAGTGCAGATGCCCTAACCCACTTGAGCTGGTTGAGGTTGTGTCGTGGATTTGAAACTTATGTAAATATACCACATAGCATAATTATAAGATTTGTTGTGTCAAGGAGAATGTAATTCAATGGGAGATTTGCCCTATCCAATGTATACCCCGGTAATTAGCACTGAATGCTCAGTGCTTTGCCTGATTGCCTGCTGACGAAAAATACAGGCAGCTCAAGCAGGATTTGAACCCGTGACTCCTGCCTGATGAAGTGTGTGTTTGTGTTCACTGGTACCCGGGCCACTTTAGTGGTTGTACATGTACATGTATGTCATATATGTATCATCTTTGAAAGTAAATGAAAACTGAAATGGACAAATAAAAGCATATTGACAAAGAAAATATGACTGAAACAAGACTTTGGAATGGAACTCTGGCTTAATGTACAGCAATTTTTACCATCTGAGCTATCCAGCCCTTTGATGGTGGCCTTTCTTAATAGTCAACTAGTCTTTGGCACACCAGCGCTCTCACCATCTGAGCTATCCAGCCCTTAATTAGATGGTGGCCTTCCCTAATAGTCAACTAGTCTTTGGCACACCAGTGCTCTTACCATCTGAGCTATCCAGCCCTTTGATGGTGGCCTCCCTAAATAGTCAACTGGTCTTTGCCAGGGTGGGGTGCCAGTCAGAGGCAATTCAACCATTAACTGCTGCATATCTCCAGGGATAACGCCCCTGTTTTCATTCAAATGCAAATGATCAATTGTTGTAAACCTGGCAACAGCAGTTTAGGGATCACACAAAGTGGATGAAGTACAGTGGAGCGTTGCTATAACAAACATCCCGGGATCCATGGAAATTGTTCGGTATAGCAGTTGTTCATTAGCAGTTGCGGCAACACATTTTGTACACAAAAATCTGGAGCCAATGGGCAAGTTCGTTATAGCCGAATGTTTGGTATATCGGCGTTCGTTATAGCGACGTTCCACTGTATTTCAAATTCTTTGCAAAAAGATTTATGAACAATCACATCAGGGGCTTTTTTCCAAAACCTGGCTTAGGCTCCGGCTTCAGTTAAGGCTGGGATACTTTGTTGCAGTTGAAGTTTAAGGCCCTTTTTTTTCAAAAGCGGCAACCAAAGGCTTCGCTATTATAAAGCCTTTAAAACAGGTAAGATAAATGGGGACCAAGCCAGAGCCAGAGCCTAAGACAGGATTTGGAAAAGGCGTCATTACAAGACTGTTGCAGATATCAGAGGGATTAGAGGATTAGAAGATTAGAGGATTGGATGATTAGAGGATTAGACGGATTGCATGTTAGTTCACACCAAGGACCCAAGGAACATGAGCATGTATGTACTATGTATGTAAATGTTGTAGTGTCAGTATGTAGCCTTATTGCAACGATAACCAGGCAGGAATCAAATCACATGAGTAGTCAGCTCACCTACTTAACCTGAAAAGCTACTATGAGTTTAAACCTTTATAACAGCCCCAGTCATGCATAGGGATCACATTGTGCTAAAGATAATCAGACATTGTTGGAGCTAATAGTGCATTCAATGAGTTCTCTATGCTTACGCTAGAAACATTGCATTATGTTTGGCTCTGACATTTGTCATACATACATGAGCCTGTACTAGGTATAAATTATGGCTGAAACTTGGTACATGGGAGGACAAGACTGGTAGTCTTTAGGGAAAAAAGGGGGATATGATATAGTACCCAGAGGGAGTTCCTTTTTTTAAGAACAAAATGCGACAGCGTGAAAGAATGACAGCAGTTTGGAATTGCTTCTCTTTCCCAAAAGTAATAATTTATGGAGATGCCATGTTTTGGAATTGTCGGCAGTTTTGCTGCCCAAATTAGGGACAGCAATAGTAAAGAGACTATTATTACCATTCACCAACACTCAATAGTGTGGTGCTTGGGCTAAACCGAGAACATTTTGTTTGATGCTGCAAAATGCAGTTGACGTTATTCATGATCCAGGGGGAAAAATCACTTGTAAGCAATAGGGAAGAAATTGAATGCACTATGTCTAAATGTAAAAACAGCGCCCACACAAGACCAAATTTGTCCAGTTAATACAACAGTAAATCTTTACATCTCTATTGCAATTCTTTGTTCACATATTTCCCTGTTCATTTTGACACGCACAATATGCTGCATACCAAGAGCACTTTTTAAGGCAAATTCAAGCATAAGCAATTTGAGCATCATGATGTCTGAGGATTAAGGAGTTTGAACAGCAAGGTTTCCACAAAAGACTTGCACTATGGTACATCATTAAGGCATGATGCAAAGGTTTGAGGGAAATGCCAAATGGCTGTTCTTGCAGTTTTGACTGGTCACACATGTCATAATGTTCATTGTGCAAACAATCTTCTATCATTAACGTTCCCAATTGTTGCCACAAGAGTTCAAGACTAATACAATGTGCGCATGTATGACGCGAGTCTGGTTAGCCCTAAGGGATGATGCTGGGCTTGTACTGTGATGCTAACCATGGCACCAATCCTATCCAGATGCTGCATTCTCTGCCAGGGGTTCATCTTGTGGTCTGCCTCAGGAGATGTCACCTGTATGATATATGACAACAAAACAAGAACCAATGCATTAGTCCATGACAAGACTACAGTGATAGGCCTCCAAGATTTGGCAGCACAACTACTGCACTGTGCACCACCAATCTTTCCATATCTGTCCTGGGCATATTTTTACACTAGAATACAGGATTTGACAGTTAGGTTTCAGGTTCAAGTTATATGATCCTTTCATTCAAAACATGTTTGAGGAAATACCCCATGAAGCAATAGGGCTAAGCGATTTTTTTAATTTTTGTTTATCCACCACATGACCTCGACCAGGTCGGTGGTCAAGTGATTAAGATGTCTGCACAAGAAAGCAGGAGTTGCGGGTTCAAATCCCGCCCGAGCTGCCTGATGTTTTTTCATCAGGCATTGGACAAAGCACTGAGCACTGATCAGAGCTTCTTACATCAAGCAGGGCAAACCCTTGAGCATTGAATTACATTCTCCTTGATGCAAACATAATGTTATATCTATGATGACTTAACACTTTTGTTGGATGCTTGAAGTGCATACATTTCTCAAATCCTCCCATATCCATCTCCTGCTATTACAGTGTAATGCAGGATTTGGACCACATAAATCCCAGCCAAGCACAGTGAAACTCAGAGAGACTTCAGTTCAAAAGACAGCCATCAGTCCCCACACTGAGCAGTGGCAAGATGTAACAGCACATACATGTATCTGGCAATTATCAGAGGCAAAGACGAACCTCAATGGAAACTGAAATCAGCTGAAGACATGGTAGTCATCTGGGATTTGTTTTTGTCATGGGTGGTTGGTACAGCACTCACACAAAACCTTATGCCTGGGTGTAAAATCCAGTTCAGGCAAAATTTTGTTCTGTTGTTCTTAAATTCATCCTTTTCATGGGTAATCATGCTACCCAGATGGCTGAATTCCATGTGCATGAACACTTCAAAGTAGCATTTCATGGTCATAACTTCCACAGTGGACGGAGCTTTGATGGATCGGTTTAGTCAAATCTCCATACAATCAATGTATGAAATAACCAGACAGATTCAACTGGATACCTTTTCTAAGTTGTCTCCAGCTTTCTTCCAGAAGCAAGGTGAGAGATGAAGGCTCTCCATGGTGAGAGGTAATGGTGAGAGATGCGAAGGCTGTCCACAATAAGAGACACGAAGGCTGTCCACAATAAGAGACACGAAGGCTGTCCATGGTGTGATGCGAAGGCTGTCCACGGTGAGATGCGAAGGCTGTCCACGGTGAGAGACACGAAGATTGTCCACAGTGAGAGACGCGAAGATTGTCCACGGTGAGATGTGAAGGCTGTCCAAGGTGAGAGACACGAAGGCTGTCCACGGTGAGATGCGAAGGCTGTCCACGGTGAGAGACGCGAAGATTATCCAAGGTGAGAGACGCGAAGTTTGTCCACAGTGAGAGACGCGAAGATTGTCCACGGTGAGATGCGAAGGCTGTCCAAGGTGAGAGACACGAAGGCTGTCCAAGGTGAGATGCGAAGGCTGTCCACGGTGAGAGACGCGAAGATTATCCATGGTGAGAGATGCGAAGTTTGTCCACGGTGAGATGCGAAGGCTGTCCACGGTGAGAGACGCGAAGATTGTCCACGGTGAGATATGAAGATTGTCCATGGTGCGAGAGCGAAGGCTGTCCAAGGTGGGAAACATGAAGGTTGTCCATGGTGAGAGATGAAAGATGTCCAATGTGGGGAATTCGACCCAAAACTGGGGAACTCAACCAGTCCAAAAATCCAATAAGGGCAAGAGAAACACAAGGCTCTCTATGGTGAGGCATGGAGGCTGTCCATGGTGCGAGACGGAAAGGCTATCCACAGGGAGAGATGCAAATACTGTCCATGATGAGACACACAGAGGCTGTCCAAGGTGAGAGACACAGAGGCTGTCCATGGTGAGAGATGCAAAGACTGTCCAAGGTGATAAGAGATGCGGAAGGATGTCCATAGTGATCAGTGACACAGACTGTCCATGGTGAGAGACATGAAGGTTGTCCATGGTGAGAGACACAGAGGCTGTCCATAGTGAGACACGAAGGTTGTCCATGATGAGAGATGCGAAGACTGTCCAAGGTGATAAGAGACATGGAAGGTTGTCCATTGTGATGAAGGATACAGAGGCTGTCCATAGTGGGAGACACATACAGGAGGCTGTCCAAGATGAGAAACATGAAGGTTGTCCATGGTGAGAGACATGAAGGTTGTCCATGTTGAGAGACATGAAGGTTGTCCATAGTGATCATGAGACAAAGTTTGTCTCAGTGAGTAAAGAAACTGTCCAATGTGATCAGTGTCCATAGTGAGAGGTTGTTTGTGTCAGTACAACCTTGAGGCATCCACATCAGGTGTTTCAGTGGAAATGCCAGACTGCTAAAGAAATAATGCTGTGGAGATAAAAAGAAAAGAAAAGAAAAATAAGAATCGAGCCAACCACAAAACAGGAAAATGAAGGGAGTACGGTAGCACTATTCAGATTTACTTTGCAGTCATAGAATATGCATCTTTGGATGTTTGATTCAGTTTCAAAGAATTATTGTCAGCAATTCCTTTTTTCCCTTTTTGGGGGGATTTCTCCACATTCCATTCTGACTTTGTGCTATTCAATTTAAAGAGAGTCTTGAGAGGCCTTTTCACACTGCACCAGTTTATAGGATATTTTGGAATATATACATGGACGGATTTTCAGACTAGTCATTTAACCCAGCAATATCCTGGGTAACAGCATAATCCTGGAAATTTGCCACACCCACTCAGGAGAAGGGTCTCACACTAACCCCACTAACCCCAAGATTACCGGTATGCGTATTTCATTGAGCTAACCCCAGTGTTGTGTGCTGTGACTGGGACCTGCAGTGCATGCTCGGTTTGACACAGGTTGCTGTAATGCCCGGGAAATGACTACCGTAATTTTTGGAATATTGGCCGCACGGAGTAAAAGGCGCAGCGCGTTAACGTATAAGCCGCGTGGAGTATAAGCTGCATCATTTCTTCACCGATGTTGTATTGTGCAGTCGGTTACTCCACTCTGGCATTATATTTGTCATGATCCCTAAGTTGCCAATGAGTTGGATGATTTTTTAGCTTTTCTGCTGCTTCAAGCGAAACAAAAAAGCGATTGCTTTTGTTCTGATATCTTCTGATATCTATCTGATATTACGTCTCACCGAGATCTAAACTATTTTTCGGAACAGTACGGCGTTGAATGCCGCATTTTCTTGAGACTCGGTTGGCGGATTGAGCTGAAATTTTCACAGGTGTGCTATTTCATGCATAATTATATTGGATCAGAGAGACTCGGTTGGCGGATTGAGCTGAAATTTTCACAGGTGTGCTATTTCATGCATAATTATATTGGATCAGATAACGTTTGGATGCTATTCTTTGACCTCGACCAATGGTGTGCAGGGGCTTTACTGAAGGGGCAAATTTTCAGATTCAAATATGAGCTGAAGTATGTACAGGGTCACTTGGGTCGAGTCTTGGTACATGTACATGTATGTACATGTATGTATCTAAGTTGGAGGAAGGTGTATCAAACAATTGCCATCATTCAACTGTGACTTCATCTCATGAATATTTATGATGTCATAAACTTTTCAGATTTTCATATTCATTTGAGCATATTTGGCAAACGCAGCAAGATTTTTTAATTTTTTAATTTTTTGATTTTATATATACTGGTGATATGGTTTAGAATGACTCTAGCTACATGTAGGACCAAAATAACATGACGCAATTGTGACATCATCAAAATGCAAGAATTTAAAACCCATTCATGCCAACAGCCTATCTTCTTGAAACTTGTAGGGCAGTTAGCTATTCTGAAATTTAAAATCTGAAGATTTGTACCGATTGAGCATTATTGCAAATTATTAAGTGGTTCAGACTAAAAAGTGGGAGTTGTGGGTTCGAATCCCGCCCCAGCTGCCTGATATCTTTTCATCAGGCATCGGGCAAAGCACCGAGCACTCAGTGTTTCTTACATCAAGCAGCTAGTCAAACCCTCATTGAATTACATTCTCCTTGATGCAAACGTTATATATCTGATGCAACGCGGTACCCACCACTATATAATTATTGGAATCCACCACATGACCTCGACCAGCTCGGTGGTCAAGTGATTAAGATGTCAGCACTAGAAAGTTGGATCCAGTAGCAAGTAATTTTGGACCAAAGGCACTTGGTCTTTACACACCATACCCAGCGTGCACTAAAAACACGTAGAACGTATCCAGTAAAACGCTACAATTGACTACCAATAGTGACTTTGTTTTGTCGGAGTGTCGGTTTCGTTAATAAATTGTCTCAGGTAATTTGTGGTATTTCAGCCGCGACAGATGTGCGTCCATACTGACTTTGAAGAATTGTCTTTCGACGAAGTAGAAATGATATTTCATACACATACGTCTGTCTCATAAACATATGTGTTTGATGTCAATTTGATTATTTTATTGTTTAAGCCGCGGTGTATAATCCTCAGTATTTTTGGTTTTTACGGGCAAGATCAACGCATAAGCTGCGGCTTATATTCTGAAAATTACGGTAGTTGTGTGAATTGACGGAAAAAATCCCCTGAGAATTTGTTTACTCCAAAATTTGAAAATTGGTGGTGTGAATAGTCAGTAGGGTTATAATCTAATTTCTGCAAAAGAGCTGTGCAGTGTGAAAAGGCCTTTCTTGATCAATGTAAATGGGCTGTCATGTGTGTGAATACTAACCTTTATTTCTTGCAGTCCATTCTTGGTGTTGGAGCATGGATGAAGGCGATCCAGCAGCCAACACATCCTGGTAAGGTTAGTTGAAACAGGGCTACCACGAGAAGGTCCCAGGATACCGGCCCCGCAGGCTTCACGAGATCGTCGGGTCCATTGCTAGGCGAGGTTTGGCCTCACCCGTCCGGTCCACCCCCACGACAGGAGCACCCTACCGCACTCACCCGCGCCCTGTCACCGCATAACAGGACGTACCGGCGTTTACCCGACAGTGATAATGAGGTTACGCCCCTATAGCCACCGCAGGGTTGCACTACTCACATCTTTTTACGCAAGGTACTGAACGCACTATCCAGCCGCCGGTAGGGTCCGCGTCCCACGCGACGCGCCCAACCCCTTAACCTTTTTGAATCACCGCACCACCACTATCCTACTTTTTAAATAAAGTCCTCGTCTAGCCTATCAAAAAAATCTAGTTACATGTATTTACTTTTGGAAAAGGGGCAGAAATTGGTAAGGTTTGACCTTATTGATGTCTATTCTTTTGGAAAAAAAGCCAAAAGTTGAGGTTTATCTACACCTCGTTGTGCCTTATTTGTTTTAGATATAAATTGAGGTTTATCTACACCTCTTTATTGTGCTCTATTCGTTTTAGATAATCAAGAATTTGAGGTTTATCTACACCTCGTTGCTGTGCCTCATTCGTTTTGGGCATGGAAAAACTCCCCAGGGAGTTGCATTGACCCTAATCTAACCTAGACTAAAAGACAGGACTGGCCCACAGACCAGTGAAAGGAAAGCCCTTGGCACAAATCACTCCCCAGGGAGTGGCGCAGGCCCTTATCCAACCTAGGCTAAAAAGGCTCACTGACCAGTGGAAAGAAAAGCAATACTCACTCTGTCCGTCGACCTTCTTGGGGGTAAGGGTTTGTGCGCATGTTCACGGCTCAATTTGAGCGCCAATGGAGTTAGTGAGTTACTTGGTTAGTCCTACCTTAGTGAACATGCCACGTCTTGTACCCCCGACATCCAAACATATAAAAATGGTGTCTGCATTTCTTGATGCATCCTGAAATAAAATGAATAGAGCAAATGCATGACTTACAGGGTTCAAAATTTGTTACCAGGGGGCCAAAGTCCAAGTGTTTGGGGCACCAAAAAGACATTTTCAAAGGGCACAAAGGTCAAAAATTAAAAGAGAAATAAGACAGGGAAGGGGGAGAAGGAAGAGAATGAGATGAGGAAGGTAAGTAGAGGGGAAAGAGAAAAGGAAAGGGAGGGGGAGGAGGAAGAGAATGAGATGAGGAAGGTGAGTAGAGGGGAAAGAGAAAGGGAAAGGGGGAGGAGGAAGAAAATGAGATGAGGAAGGTGAGTAGAGGGAGAAGAGAAGAGGAAAGGGAAGGGGGAGGAGGAAGAGAATGAGATGAGGAAGGTGAGTAGAGGGAGAAGAGAAGAGGAAAGGGAAAGGGGAGGAGGAAGAGAATGAGATGAGGAAGGTGAGTAGAGGGGAAAGATAAGAGAAAAGGGAAGGGGAGGAATGGAATGAGATGAGGAAGGTGAGTAGAGGGGAAAGAGAAGAGGGAAGGGAAGGGGGAAGAGAATGAGATGAGGAAGGTGAGTAGAGGGAGAAGAGAAGAGGAAAGGGAAAGGGGAGGAGGAAGAGAATGAGATGAGGAAGGTGAGTAGAGGGGAAAGAGAAGAGGGAAGGGAAGGGGGAAGAGAATGAGATGAGGAACAGAGGAAGGTGAGAAGAGGGGGAAAAGAGAAGAGGAAAGGAAAGGGAGTAGGAAGAGAATGAGATGATGAAGGTGATTAGAGAGGAAAGATAAGAGGAAAGGGAAGGGGAGGATGAATAGAATGAGATGAGGAACAGAGGAAGGTGAGTAGAGGGGAGAGGGGAAAGAGAAGAGAAAGGGAAGGAGGAAGAGAATGAGATGAGGAACAGAGAAAGGTGAGTAGAGGGGAGAGGGGAAAGAGAAGAGAAAGGGAAGGAGGAAGAGGATGAGATGAGGAACAGAGAAAGGTGAGTAGAGGGGGAGAGAAGAGGAAAGAGAGGGGGAGGAGGAAGAAAATGAGATGAATAAGGTGAGTAGAGGGGGAAGAGGAGAAAGGGAAGGATGAGGAGGAAGAGAATGATACAAGGAAGGTGAGTAGAGGTGAAAAAGAGGAAAGTGTGGGAGGGGAGGAGGAAGAGAAGCAAAAGGGGTGATGGAGGAAGAAAAGGAGACAGGGGAGAGGGGAGGACAAGAAGTAGAACGAAAGGAGAAAAGAGGAAGGAAAGAGAGAAGAGGAGAGAAGAGGAGGAGAGAAAGGGAGTTGAGAAAGAGAGGAGAGAAAGGGAGGAGAGAAGAGGGAAGAGAATGAGACAAGGAAGGTGAGTAGAAGGGGAAGAGAATAGGGAAGGGAAGGGGAGGAGGAAGAGAATGAGACAAGGAAGGTGAGTAGAGGGGAAAGAGAAGAGGAAAGTAAAGAGGGAGGAGAAAGATAATGATATAAGGAAGGTGAGTAGAGTGGGAAGAGAAGAGGAAAGGGAAGGGGAGGAAGAAATAAAAGGGGAGGTGCAGAACAGATTGGTTGAAAAGGAAAGAAAGAAAAGCAGATGTTGAGGGGAGGAACAGAAATGGACGAGGAGAGGAAAGCGTCCGATGAGGGAAATGGAGGAGAGGTGAGGAATAAGAAGGGGACATGAAAAAGAGGTAAACAGGGAGTGGAAGATGAAGGGAAGAATCAGAGGGAGAAGAGAAGGAAAAGGGAAGGGGGAGGAGGAAGAGAATGATACAAGGAAGGTGAGTAGAGGTGAAAGAGAATAGGAAATTGTGGGAGGGGATGAGGAAGAGAAGCAAAAGGGGAGTGATGGAGGAAGAGAAAGAGACAAGGAAGTGGGGGAGGGGAGTAAGAGAAGTAGAACGAAAGAAGAGAAGGGGGAGAGAAGGGAGGAGAGGAGAGAAGGGAGAGAGAGGGGGGAGAGAAGGGGAGGAAAGAAGGGGAGAAGGGGGAGAGAGAAGGGGAGAAGAGAAGGGGAGAAGGGGTAAGAGAGAAGGAGAGGAGAGAAAGGGAGGATAGAAGAGGAGAAGGGGGAGAGAAGGGGGAAGAGAGAAGGGCAGGAGAGAAGGGCAGGAGAGAAGGGGAGGAGAGAAGGGGGATGAGAGAAGAGGAGAGAGGAGGAGGAGAGAAGGGGGGGGAGAGAAGGGGGAGGAGAGAAGGGGGAGGAGAAAAAGGGAGGAGAGAAAGGGAGGATAGAAGGGGAAGATGGGAGAGAAGGGGAAGGAGAGAAGGGGAAGGAGAGAAGGGGAAGGAGAGAAGAGGGAGGAGAGAAGGGGAGGAGAGAAGGGGGGAGAAGGGGGAGAGAAGGTGGAGAGAAGGGGGAGAGAAGGGGGGTAGAAAAGGGGGAGGGAAGGGGGAGAGAAGGGGAGGAGAGAAAGGGAAGAGAGAAGAGGAGAGAAGGGCGAGGTGAGAAAGGATGAGAGAAGTGGAAAAAAGAGAGATGGAGAAGGGAAAGGAAAGAGTGCCAGAGGGGAGGAAGGAGAGATGCAGAAGAGGGGAGAAAGAGAAGGAAGAGGAGCAAGTAAATAAGGAAGAGGAGAAAGAGAAAAAGAGGAGGAATTTGAAGAGGGGATCGGAGAAAGAAGATCAAGCATGGGGTAAGAGTACAAGGAGAAGGGGGTGTGAAGGGGAGGGAGAATGTGAGAAGAGAAGAAAATGAAGGGAAGAGGAAAGAGAGGGAATGGAAGGGCAGGAGAAAGAGTAAGGGAAGAAGAGGGGAAGAGAATGGGAATCGGAGGAGGGAAATAGGGAAGAGAAGGGAATTGGTGATGGATGTGTATGAAATGCTTTTTTTTTTTTTTAAAGAAAGGATAATCTAATTTTTGTTTGCAGTACACAAAATAATTCAATGTTTAGTCAATTTTCATTACTATAGGGCCTAAGGCATACTAGAAAGATGATAATTTCCTGAACATACACAGCGGTAATGCACAGTCACTGCACCAACTGCAGGTACGTGTAGGTCTCAGTGTTGATATTACAGTACTGGCCAGCTGATTACTGATTTCCCAATGTACGATGACTATGTCAGCATCCACGAATACAATCATCTGGTCTTTAGTGTAATTGTGCCCGCAGTTTGTGACAACAAGCAGTAACCCCCTTTTTTTTTTAATTACTGGGCCGTAGTCCGAATCGTCGCCATTGCTGCCTTATGAAGATCCAGTGCTATGTACAGTACATGATAGGGACATCGTTATCGCTAATGGTACCTTCATTGTAGTTAGAATCACTCTGATTCTCCGCAGTCTGATTCCTGAAAACCTGCACGAAATGCAGCCTGGGAGCCCATTGTGTCCGTCTTTTGTCTCAACGCGTAATTTTAATTGGAAAATATGAAAAAATTCCAAGAATTGATTGATGTTTTGTGATAGAATACATTTTGTACAAAATTAATGTGAGCAAAGCTATGTGTAGCTTATTGAGGGTCAGGGGTCAAGCATTTCACAGAAATCTTCACTACTATGCACACAATAGTGCTTGGCGAATGGAGTCATCGTAAGTGTCCAGGGAATAAACAGCATGGGTGACTGGAGTCGCCTGCAGCTTGCAAAGGTTTAGAGGACACATGCTGTAATTTTCAGAAAGTCACGTGGAGTATAAGACGCAATAAGATTGGGGGTTTAGATAACGTATAAACTGCGCGGAATATAAGCTGCACTATTTCTTCAACGCATGCATTAAAAGGATAAACAATAAATGAACGCGGCTACATTTGACCAATGGGGACAATGTTTTGTCAGAGTGTCAATTTTGTTAATAAATCGCCTTAGGTAATCATAGATATTTCTCTTTTCTGGTCCGATAAACATTGATTTTATTCTTCAAGGCTCAGTATTGACAGCCTATGGCAGCCAATGGCCTTATTAGCACGTTGCTATAACATTAATTTTTCATATATTATTATCAATCTTAGTTGTTTAATTTTTTGGGTGCGAGGGGAAACAAATCCAGGGAAAATTTCCACCAACATTATGCATTGAAGACATCCTAATGCTAATCGAGTTGAAAAAAGTAAGTTTGATTTGTGTTTGAAAACCTGGAATGAATATGAGATAAAGTGTGTGTTGTATTGGGAGGGGTTGGCACTTATGGTATATGGTGCGCGTCTTTTGCCATTAACAAAATTATTTCATTCTTACCAGGCATTTGGCTGGGGAGTGGTTCGGAAAGATCCTACCACAATGAGATAAAGTCATTAACTTCCTAGAGCTACATGTATATTGAGTGCGCGGATAAATGACCGACACGATTTGTATAGCGCAGTAAGCGCACAGCAGCAATTTTCAACCATTCGCTACCCTGGAAGCGATGTCACTGACAACAATTTGACTAAATCGCAGAGCGATGTAATTTAAAGCAATGGCTCGGAGAAATTGCGTACGTAGTATCAGAAAGAACCACAAGAATTATCTTTTTGGTAGGCTGGAAAAAATCGCTCATAATATTTTCGTTACCGGAGTGACTTGTTGGGCGCTTTCGGGAGGACTGACCTTTCTAGGTCTACGTAGTAATGTCTGAATATGCCCATATTTCTGCCTTTTTCAAGGCCAAAGTGGCTTTACCCTGATAAACATTACCAAATTTAAGGCCTGCTCCGAAACCATGACTGCTGAACTGCAGCCCAACAAAGTGCTGCTTAATGTAAATGTATGGTATGCAGCCAGCAGGCAGGTCAATGGAGATCACACGCATGGACAAGAAACAGTTCTTTCCTACAGTCGCGCCTTGCGTGCTTCATGTACAGGTACATCCCCTGTGTGTATCGGGGTCATGAAACTGCGATAGATTTGCGGTAAGTCTATAGCGTAGCACTGTGTGTTTGTTTCATCATTATTTGGGGAGCCCACTGCACGCACATGATGATCGTGTTATCATGTTAGGACCATGCAGTAATCTGGCCAGTACTGTACATTATGTGCCATTGCTTGTTGGGTTGAGTCATAATGAATTGGCTTATTCACATATTTTGTTTCTATCTATACATTGATAAACATGTAGGTCTATAGGCAATGTATGACCCTACAAAATCAATGTCATACCTTGTGTATCTTCCAATGGCCTGCCCATTCTCTATCCTTCCAGCCCATGGTGGTCAGAGACGTGAAGGCTGTGCATGGTGAGAGTCACAGACTGTCCATTGAAGGTGAGAGTCACAGAGGCTGTCCATGGTGAAAGTCACAGAGGCTGTCCATGGTGAGAGTCACAGAGGCTGTCCATGGTGAGAGTCACAGAGGTTGTCCATGGTGAGAGTCACAGAGGCTGTCCATGGTGAAAGTCACAGAGGTTGTCCATGGTGAGAGTCACAGAGGCTGTCCATGGTGAGAGTCACAGAGGTTGTCCATGGTGAGAGTCACAGAGGCTGTCCATGGTGAAAGTCACAGAGGTTGTCCATGGTGAGAGTCACAGAGGCTGTCCATGGTGAGAGTCACAGAGGCTGTCCAAGGTGAGAGTCACAGAGGCTGTCCATGGTGAGAGTCACAGAGGCTGTCCAAGGTGAGAGTCAAAAAGGCTGTCCAAGGTGAGTCACAGAGGCTGTCCATGGTGAGAGTCACAGAGGCTGTCCAAGATGAGAGTCACAGAGGCTGTCCATGGTGAGATACACGAAGGCTGTCCATGGTGAGAGATGAAGGATGTCCATGTGAGAGATGAAAGATGTCCAATGTGGGGAATTCAACCCAAAACTGGGGAACTCAACCAGTCCAAAAATCCAATAAGGGCAAGAGAAACACAAGGCTCTCTATGGTGAGGCATGGAGGCTGTCCATGGTGCAAGACGGAAAGGCTGTCCATGGTGAGATATAGGAAAGCTGTCCATGTGAAGGCTGTCCATGGTGAGAGACACAAAGGCTGTCCATGGTGATAGATGCGAAGGCTGTCCATAGTGAGAGACGCGAAGGCTGTCCATGGTGATAGATGCGAAGGCTGTCCATGGTGAGAGATGTCAAGACTGTCCATAGTGAGAGACGCGAAGGCTGTCCAAGGTGATAGATGCGAAGGCTGTCCATGGTGAGAGATGTGAAGACTGTCCATGATGAGAGACACGAAGGCTGTCCATGGTGAGAGACATGAAGGCTGTCTATGGTGACAGATGCGAAGGCTGTCCATAGTGAGAAACGCGAAGGCTGTCCATGGTAAGAGACGCGAAGCCTGTCCATGGTGCGAGAGACGCGAAGGCTGTCCAAGGTGAGAGACATGAAGGTTGTCCATGGTAAGAGATGAAAGACGTCCAATGTGGGGAATTCGACCCAAAACTGGGGAACTCAACCGGTCAAAAATCCAATAAGGGCAAGAGAAACACAAGGCTCTCTATGGTGGGGCATGGAGGCTGTCCATGGTGAGAGATGCGAAGGCTGTCCATGGTCAGAGACACGAAGGCTGTCCAAAATTAAAGATGCGAAGGCTGTCCAAAGTTAAAGATGCGAAGGCTGTCCATGGTGAGAGACGCGAAGGCTGTCCGTGGTGAGAGACACGAAGGCTGTCCGTGGTGAGAGACACAAAGGCTGTCCGTGGTGAGAGATACGGAGGCTGTCCATGGTAAGAGACATGATGGCTGTCCAAGGTGAGAGAAACGAAGGCTGTCCAAGATGAAGGCTGTCCATTGTCAACACAAGCTCCAAATTCAAGGCATCCACCAAGTCTTTCAGTGGAAATTCCTGACTGCTATAGAAATATGACGTGGAGAAAAAAAAGAAAATTAAGAGAAGGAAAGGGCAAAAATCACAGTGTAAGAAAAAATAATACAGTAGGTCAAATCTAATTTGGGTATTTGATTCAAGTTTAAATACAGTGGAATGTCGCTATATCGAATGCCGATATAACAAATATTCGGCTATAATGAAGATGCCCTTTGGTTCCTGTTTTTTGTGTACAAAATAAATGTTGTGATTCAACTCAATGCACAATAAGTTCAATACATGAATTATGTGCTTACACAAGTCTTAGATTGGCATTATGTCCCCAGAGAATAGAAGGGAAAGCCACTCGTTTCTCTTGACTGAAGTTTCAAAAATTATTGCTCATGTGCATGCATTCACAGTACCTGTACCTCATCTGCTCATGCTCAAAGTCAAAGTAATGAGTTTATGTAATTAAAGCTGCTACATGGTGTGTACAGCGAACATACATAAGAGTTCAATGAATGGATTGGTTGGCACTTTCCATGCACCGGACCACAAACTGCAGGTAGGTGCAGGAAACAAGACCAAACTAACAAATGTCTAAAGAGGGCGCAACAACTTAATGAATCCATAAGATGCCACATGCACTGATTGTGGCTTTCTTTAGTTTACAGAAAAAATATTTAAAATATGACAATGGAAATCAAACATTTACGAAACATTCACAAAATATTTAAACTCTTCAAAAGAGGGCGCACTTCAAGAGGGCGCATTTCACGAGGCCTGGGGCATGTAAGGCTAATCACAAGAGGGTGTTCTTCTAATCCACAGGCGCCATTTTGGATGCTGCCCAATATACGGCTGCAACTGCTATAACAAACAATTGAATCCGTGGATCAATTCATGGATCCCAGAATGTTCATTAGAGCAACGTTCCACTGTCTTAACTTAATGTCAAAGGAAGGGGAAGGGAAGGGAGGAGGAGGAAGTGGACGGAGAGGAGAAGGGGAAGACAAGGGGAGAAGGGAAAATGAGAGAAGGATAGGGAATGGAGCAGGAAGGAGAGGAGGAAGGGTAAAGGAAGATAATGGAGGGAGGGAGAAAAAGGAGGGGGAAAGATGAAGGAGAGGAGAAGCAGAAGGGAGTCAACTAAAAAAGAATGCGCAATCACATTGACAATGGCCGCGTAAAACGTGTTACCCATTATCAATATCAGTAAGAAAGAGCCTACAAGTACGTATACATGTATTATATTTGGATTGTTTGGGTGCGATGTCAACTCAAAAATAAAAGATAAGTCAAAAGAATGCACGATCATGTAGACAACGACCGCGTAAAAAGAAACACCATGCATCAGTTATAAATAGTCGGCACCATCAACACAAGAATGTGTGACCAAGATGATAGAAGTATAGGTTTCTGACTTTGGAAATTTGGTGCACCAAAAGAGGGCGCCCTTTATGTATTTGTTGGCCAGAATGTGGAAGTTTAACCTCAATACAAATGTACACGCGGCATTCCAAGAGGCCTGGCCGCTGGCCGCTTTGGACAGTGGTTGCAATATCGAAACTTGCACCCATTTAAAACATATGAAATGTCGATCAGGACCATAAAAGGTGGCCGTAACGGACAAGAGGCCATTTTATAGAGGTGGCCAGATAAGCAAGTTTGACTGTACAAGGGTAGAAGATAGAGAGGGGGGAAGTGGAGGAGGATGAGGATTAGAAAAAAGCAGAGGGACAGGGAGGAGACATAGAAGGGGAGGGCAGGACAGGGTGGGAGGGGAGGGTAGGAGGGGAGGGTAGGAGGGGAGGGTAGGAGGGGAGGGTAGGAGGGGAGGGTAGGAGGGGAGGGTAGGAGGGGAGGGGAGAAGGGGAGAGGAGGAGGGGAGGGTAGGAGGGGAGGGTAGAAGGGGAGGGTAGAAGGGGAGGGTAGGAGGGGAGGGTAGGAGGGGAGGGTAGGAGGGGAGGATAGGAGGGGAGGGTGGGAGGGGAGGGTGGGAGGGGAGGGGAGGGTAGGAGGAGAGGGTAGGAGGGGAGGGTAGGAGGGGAGGGTAGGAGGGGAGGGTAGGAGGGGAGGGTAGGAGGGGAGGGTAGGAGGGGAGGGTAGGAGGGGAGGGTAGGAGGGGAGGGTGGGAGGGGAGGGTGGGAGGGGAGGGGAGGGGGAGGGGGGAGGGGAGGGGAGGGTAGGATCGGGAGAGGAGGAGGGGAGGGTAGGAGGGGAGGGGAGAAGGGGAGAGGAGGAGGGGAGGGGAGGAGGGGAGGGTAGGAGGGGAGGGTAGGAGGGGAGGGTAGGAGGGGAGGGTAGGAGGGGAGGGTAGGAGGGGAGGGTAGGAGGGGAGGATAGGAGGGGAGGGTGGGAGGGGAGGGAAGGGTAGGAGGAGAGGGTAGGAGGGGAGGGTAGGAGGGGAGGGTAGGAGGGGAGGGTAGGAGGGGAGGGTAGGAGGGGAGAGGGGGGAGAAGGGGAGAGTGGGGAAGGGGAGGAACAAAATAAGGGGAGTGGAGGAGAAAGAGGAGAGGTAAGGATCGATCGAAGAGAGGCATATATGCGAAATGGCAGGAGGAGGGAGAGAGGGCAAGTAAAGGGGAGGAAGAAAAGAAGCAGAAGGAAGTGAGAAAGAAGAAAAGAATGGCTGGGAGGAGGTTAAGAAAAATGAGAGGGGAGGACGAGAAGAGGGAAATGAGAGGAGGGGAAATGAGAGGAGGGGAAATGAGAGGAGGGGAAATGAGAGGAGGGGAAATGAGAGGAGGGGAAACGAGAGGAGGGAAATTGAAAAGGGAGGGGGAGAGAAGGGGAGGAGGAAGAGAAGGAAAGGGAAACAAATGGGGAAGGGGATAGGAGGTGGAGGGGGGAAAGACATTAAGGGATAGAGAGGAGGAACAGAAGAGAAGGTGATAAGGAGAGAAGGGGAGGGGAAGGAGGGGAGGCAGGGACGGTGACAAGCAAAAGAGGGTAGGATAAAGAGGAGAAGTGGTGGGTGGATAGGAGAGGATAGTAGGAAAGTAAAAAGGGGAGGGAAAAGAAGGGCAGGGTAGGAGGAAGTGGAGGGAAGAAAGACATGAAGGATGAGTTATAGAAAGAACAGTATGGTTGATAAGGATAGGAGGGGAGGAAAAGGCAAAAGGAGAGGAGCAGGAGAATAAGGGATGGAGAGTTTAAGAGAAGGGGGAAGAAAGGAAGAAAAGGGGTGGGAGAAGGAAGAAATGGAGAAAAGGAAGGATTAGAGGGGGAAGACAAAAGGAAGGGAAAGGGAGGGGAGAAGGAAGAAAAATGGAAAAGAGGAGAACATGATGAAGGGATGCAGAGGAGGAAGAGAAGGAGGGGAGGAGGGGAGGATGACAAGTACATGTAAAAGGGGAGGGCACAACAGAGACATGGAGAAGGGTAGGGGAAAGAGAGGAGGGGAGGCAAAGTGGAGGAAAGGAACAAGGAAAAGAGAAGTGGAGGGGAGGAGGAAAGGAAGGAAAGGGTCAGTTGGGAGAAGCAAGATGAGAATAGGAGGCGATAATAGGAGAAGGGGAGGGTGGAAGAGAAGGAATGTGAGGAGAAGGGGAGGAGGAAGATAATTAGCAAAGGAGGCATATGAGCAGGAAAAGGGAGCAGTAAGAAAAGTCACTTTAAAAACAACTACAACTAAGCAAAAAAAAACAGTATACATTTAGGTAGAGGAGGGAGGGAAAGAAGAGAAAGAGCAGAGAGGGATGGCAGGAGGAAGAGAATGTGGCGGAGAGGCCTCCAGGACAAAGAGAATGAGAAAGGAGAAATAGTGGGGAGGGCAGGAACAAGAGAAGGAGATGAGAGAAAGAGAAAGAAAGGTGAATGAGGGAAAGGAGGGGTGGAGGGGAGATGACAAGGAAGAGGATGTAGAGAATAAGGGGTTGGGAAAGATGAGAAGGGGAAGGGGAGAAGGAAGAGGATGGTAGGAAAGGAAAATGAGAAAAGGAGGTAGGGGAGAAAGAGAAGGGGAGAGGAAGAGGGTGAGGAGAACGGGAGTAGTAAGAGGACTAAGAGAGGGAGTGGAGATGGGAAGGAAGAAAAGAAGAGGGTAGGGGAAGAGAAAAGGGCAGAGAGGAAGAGAGGAAAGGGTGGAGTAGATTTCAGGAAAAGAGAAGAAGAGAAGAACAGGGATGGAAAGGTAGGAGAGGGAGGAGAAAGGGGAAGGGGAGAGGAAGATTAAAGGGAGATGAAAAGGAAGAGTAGGGGGAGGGGCAAAGGAATACCAAAAGGAAAGGGGATTAGGAGAAAGAAAGGGGAAGTGAGAAGACGAAAAACAGATGGGGATGTGATGAGGAAAGGAGGGCAAGGGGAAGACAAGTGGTGGGGAGGAAGGTGATAAGTGGAGGAGAAAGAGAATGAGAAGGGGAGGATGAGGAGGAAAGAAAAAAATATAGAGGCATAGAAATAATAGAGGCATTTAAATATAGAGCAAGAAACAATATGAAATTAATCCAGTTAATCTAACAACTCTTTGGGATGGCCACCATCTATAAGGGCAAAACCAGATGTCTTGGGTTTTTAGTCCCTGTCAAGTCAATGTTCTTTTTACCATTATTCTAAATGTTTAAATCGTTCCCATTCAGTTTTTCTTTATTTGGTCAATTCAAATTGAAAATAGAAGGAAGAGGAGCGTGGGGAAGATAAGAAGGGGAGGTGAGAAGTGGAGAGGAAGAAAGGGAGGGAGAACGGGGAAAGGAGGGGGATTGAAGGTGGAAGAGAAGGGGAAGGGAGAAGAGAGAAAAGGAAAATGTTACAGAGAAAGACAAAGGAGGTGCGAATTAAGAGGGGAAGAAAAGGGGTGGGATAAGGAAAAGAACGGGAGAGGAGGAAGAAAACAAGAGAGAAGATTAAAGGGGAGGAGACTCAGGAGAGGAGGAAGAAGAGAACTGGAGGGGAGGAGGACGATGAGAGTGGGAGCAGGAAGATCAGAAGGGGAGGTGATGATGAGGAGAAGTGAGGAAGAAACGACAAGAGAGGGAGGAGGGGAGTGAGGGATAAAAAGAAAAGGAATAGGGAAAGGAAGAGAAGGGAAGGGAAGGCCAGGAGAGAGAGAAGGGGTTAGGAGGAAGAAAAGGGATGGGGAATAGAAACAGAAGGGGGTGGAGAAGTGGAGAAGGGGAGTGGAACAAAAATACATGTAGAAGAAAAAGGGGAGTGGAGTAGTACAGAGGGAGGGAAATGGAAAGGAAATAGAAAAGAAAGGAGAAGGCGAGTGGAGACGAGAAGGGGAGGGGAGGAAGAAGAGAAGCATGAGAAGGAGAGGAGGAATAGATGGAGAGGAGTCTGAGGAAGATAAGGGTAAGAGAAGAGGGAAAAGGAGAAAAGAAAAGTACTAACAGTATGTCCAGTACTATTACTAGTACTACTAATAATAATATAATACTAGTAGTACTAATAAGTAGTAGTACTAGTACTACTATTACTACTCACATGTAGTACTAGTACAACAACTAGTAGTACTATAAACTACTACTATTACTAAAGTACACTAGTGCAACAATACATACTGTACTATTTCTACTAAAAACACTGATTTTAATCAAGCAAGGGGTTTGCTGAGCTTTTCAGTTTCAGAAGTGAAGGAATCACTTCACATTTATATATAGACTCTCCCTTTTATTTCAATTTGGACAACCATTGAGCCAAAATAAGTTGCAAAGAAGGACATACGCCGACGGCACGAAATGACAAATTGGCATGGATTTCAAGATGGCGACGAAGTGAAAGCATGGCGAGTCAGGTACAACACGTACAACGACATGAATACCTGAGCATGTAGGCTTATTTTCCCCCATGGACCTCCCAAAATGGATATTCATTTGCAGCAAATATAAAGCTGTAAACCTACCTCGACATCATACAGCTTTTCACTTGGTCCCAGAGTCGGTAGGCGAGAGTTTTTGGAGACAACCCTTCTGGAGTTTTGGACAGAACATCATGGCGGACGACTGGACGCAAGGCACGCCAACTGCACAATGTCCACTACCCGCGTGGTGTGCCTCCCTTTCGAATCCATTGTTTTGAGCTTTTCGTTGAATATCTCCGACGAATTCGACTCTGCAGTTCACATACAATACGGAATTTAACATTCAGTCAATGGAAATTATTACCGGTGACGTGGAAACATCAAAAAATGGAGATTAAACTGTCTTTCCGTCCAGATTTTCAAGATTTCGCGCGTGAGCAACAGGCGAGAGTTCGTAGCTGTGCGCACTAAACTCCGCGCATGACGTCACGATCCGGGAGCCGCTATGCCATTTCCGAAGGGCTCCATATGAGATTGTGTGTTATGGGAAAGACGAGTGTTGACCTGCGGGCCTATATGTGTTGTATGGGGGTTTGGGGTTATTTTTGGCATTTATGGCATAAGGGGTGCCTTTTGAGACATTATCAGGACTGTTTCCTTCTTACCAGGGATTTGGCTGGGGGAGGGGGTTGGGAAAGATCGTGTCACTGGTATCCATGCAGTTTAAGGGCCCGGGCCCCGCCGGCTGGTTTGCTGGCTTGCAACACCACCAGGTGATGACGTGTGGCACAATGGTCCGCCAATCATCCCTAGCCCCTCCTACCCACAGTTTTTAACAATGTAAAAAAAGTACACCACTGGGTTCGTGATGGGGCGCCCTCTTGCGACGCCTCGCGATACAATAAAAGTGTAATGAGAGGAAATAAATTGTAAATATAAAGTAGGTGTAAAGAGAGATGAATAGATTCAGAAATAGATCGAAACATTTTATTCATTTTAACAGTTATTATGCTTTTATAATTCAATTAATCAATAACATTTTCGCAACATTTACACATCACAAACAAAAGATGAAAGTACAGCAATGATTTGATTTTCTTTTTGAATTGTTTTCAAAGGCACAGTAAGCCTATGCCCACACCAAGTTACTGAGCTTACCCTGCGAACGAGGAATAGCCTAGCCCTTCTATCACCAGTCCAATAATACTGATGCCTTGAGACACCACTACGGAACCCAAGTGTATTTCCCAGTCGGGCAAACTGCGAGGAATTGAGAGGCGAGTGGAAAGCTGACACCGTTCCTTACCTGGGCCGGGTTGGTAACCGCCTCCCGGCGACAAACGCAAGCTGTCCACAAGTTAATCCGATAAGAGTGCTACAAATTATGTGCATAACTGGGCCGCGTTTGGGCAACGTCACCAGAGGCGTGTTTGGCTAAGTTGGGTCAAACGAATAAACAACCGTCTCAAAAGCAGAGATATAATAATGCGGAACATCTTTCCGAGAACGACACTAGTAAAATTGATTAATTTCTGAATGTGATACTGAGAGGTGTTTTCACCCTTTGATGCTTAAAGCTGGTTGTCGATTATTGAATAATAACTCTGTTGACTGTTCTCTTCAGGCTCTTTGAATGTCTTTAGAGCAAATCTGAAGTTTGCACCTTTCGGAACACGAATGAAATTTTCTCAAAAAGAGTGAAGAAGAAATATCCATGGCTAAACCCTTGTCATTTTAATCAGTTTTCGACTCAATGCAGGTCTATCTGCTCCCTGAGTAACGTATCAGGACAGGAGCGAGAAAAAACATCACAACAGACAGTACGACATTTTTGCAACGCAGCTGTAGCGGGGGAAAAGCCAAACATTGACATGCAAAGACCTTCTTGCATGCTGTGCTTGCTCGTAATGATTCTGTGCATGCACACAGGTGTATCTTCACATTTCGTGACCTATAATGATAGAACTATTAACAGTTGAGAGACAGACGCTTCCCAGATTGCTAGAAACAGGGCGTTGCGACCGACATGAAATGTAGCCCAGCTAATTAAAAGTCCATTGCAGCTCAAGTATGACAAAGTATGACAGCGGTTAACAAATGGCCACACTCGATTTGACGGAGTAGGAAACGAGTTGTTAGAAATATTGAAACAAAAAAACCTGCCTGCAACTGCCTTGACACGAAGCACCAGTCGCTCTTTTATAAACGCGCGAGGCGTTTCGTCGGTAATCTGAGGGCCTACGATACGCGGGCCAATGGATGTCAAAGACGATTCAGGTCAGGTATAAACTTTGTCTGGCTGACACAATCACTGCGCCTGTAGCTCATCTGAGGCTGCTCAGTGTCAAAACCAAGACTCTACACTGGGCCGCCTTGGATTACAGCCGAGCCTCGGAGATACTAGACAGGAAAGGCGAGAGAAGGGAGGGGGCAGCTTTAATTGTCCGAGATTCGAGAATCGGTGGTGGATATTTGGATGGGCAGTTAGAGGAGTCGCCTGCTTTTTGTGAAGATTTTTGTAGAGGCGAAGTATTTTGCCACGAAATTTGAGAGGAGGTCCCCGCGTCCCAGTCTGCATCTGTCTATTCATTCTGACACGGATTGCACAGGCATCGGGCTAGATGTAAACCAACCTCCCGTGTATTAGTTGGTCCGTTCATCGGGACATTGATTGTGCGAAGGTCAGGTTCGCAGGATCCCTCTTGGGCATATGCATCTTGGGCATGTGCATCTTGGGCATGTGCTTTGTCCGGGATGACATGATACGTCCATGAGGGGAGGCCACATCCCGTTTAGGCGATAGGGAATCTTAGACACAGTCTCCGCACGTCGTGTCATCACAACCGATCTTTATCCGGTGTCTATAGAGAGTTGTTGCCATCCTGAACAATATCTATGAGATCCCCTGGGGACAATTTTGTGTGATTTCATGATCTGGTTCATCTGGACTACATTCAAGCCCACATTCCTGCGGCTTTTCTCTTCTCCCTCGCCTCTCCGATTCTGCCGCAGCCCTCCACTTCTTCCCACTCCTCCCAATTCTCCATTTCAGATATTAAACAGCGCCCTCTAGAGTATATGTGTCGTAGGTTGCTTTAGTTTACGAATACCAGTTTCAGGCTTTAGCTGACCGAGGCATCGGATCCTGTCATATCAGAAAAGCTGAACATGACATTGTAAACAAATACATTTCAAAGCTTTATTTCCTTGCTCCAAGATATATCATACGGCATTTATAGCTGGATGACCCTTTCATTGTAATGCACAGCCTTCTTGGTGTGGAGGAAGGGAATGGAATGGCCAGGGGATGGCCAAAGGATGACCCTGGTTGGAGACAGTCGTGGACTTTGTTCTCCGTCCGTAAGAGCCATGGTTGAATCAGAGCACTTTGCAACCAGGCCCTTATCTGCGGAGGATCACAACCTCATTTCCATACACATACCAACAACAATGAAGCTTCAATCCAGCTTTCACATAGCGGTCGTGAATTAAGCGTTCATTCTCCATAGAATGATTAAATCATGTTTCAAGTCTAACGGCCCGTTGCATAATATACAACTCGAGCTTAGATCTGCCAACTAACTCTGCTGGCACGCGTCTCAGAGGCAGAGGATTTTACTGCGGAACCTTTCGTGTCTTGTAATCTGACTGGTTCGATTTTGCGGCAACTGACGTTGAGTTAAGAAGCGTAATACAATCAAGGCCAATACTTGACTGGTGCGTGAGAACCAATGGCGCCAGGGAGGGCAAAAGCATGTAAGCTTGTAAGCTGTTCAGAAATGAAGTGGTGACACAAGAGGGCGCTTTGTTGGTGTGAATTTCCATCCGGTCATTACCACGGTGGTCCTAAAACCACGGAGTAAGCAGTTTGTCATAAGCATGGGCATATTTTCTTTTCTGTTGACGAGTACGAGGTCATAAATGCTAGAAAAATGTATCGTCCCACAATGTTGAATTTCTATTTCTTTTTAGTGATCTTCTACAACTCTTGGAAATGAAACTTAAGTACTTTTTATCATGTTGCGTTCCTCTCTGTCCTATCCAATAACATTTGTTTTATCACATTTTTTCTGTTTCATCTTCAGTCAAACAAAGGGAAAAACTTACTTGGATGTTTTGAAAAAAAAGGCAAAGAAACTCCGGTCAAAGTTTTCTTAGGAACAATCTGTTTCATTTTTCTTGTGCTTGAAAACAAACCTGTTTAATCAAGCCAATGAAGACATTGGTCATTCTATATAGCCTATATATATCATACAAAGAAAAACAACCTGTGTCTGGAAAAGCCAGTCAGTCGATCCGTCCTCGTGCAATTTCCGGGAAACTTACATCAAAATAGGAGTTATGGCAAACTTACATTAACCGATGGACTATGAATTTATGACTCGTCCGCAGCGGCTGAAAGCCCACTTTGAGGAACTGACGTACCGCCGTATATACAGGGCCGTGTATCATTATTGTGTGCGTTTAAAGTAATTGGCTCTTCGGAGTAGCGGGTTGACTTCAGTGCGTAGGTACTCGACGCAAAATGACCACAATTCATCGACCAATGTCGTCCAATTTACCTGCCAGCTCAGTACGGTGTCATTGACATTACGCAAATTTGGTTTAAGTTTCCTCTAAGGAAACAAAGTGTGCTCGGGAAAAATGGACAACACGGTTCAAAGGGGGTTATTCAAAGTACGTTTATCGGAATTGGTAGACAACCTAATTAGTGATTCCCAGAGAGAAACTTCAAACCGATAAATCAGAGCTGAAAGTGTTTTCATCGAAGAGCTTCCAGGAATAATGGAAATTAATCGGGAAAGGCCTACTTCCGAGTATAGTACGTGTTCGTGGAAAAGTGGGATTAGTGAGAAATGCCGTGACTACCACGCTGACCCTACGTCTGATATTGAGAAATATAGGTTCGGCTGCCATGGTAATTTCATCTTGATGTGCAAAGTTTAGAACAGGTTATCACACTGACTATAAGGCTGCCTTTAATTGACGATTTAGTAATGCCGCTGATGACCCCTGGCTTTATGGCAGAATAGCTCATGTGGTAGAGCATCAGTACAGGTACCTTAGACAGGGCCTCGGAGCTATACTGGTCCGTGTATTTGCTATTTGGCTGCTTGTCCTTTGGAAATGCCATCTCAAATCCGCACACACAGCTAAGCGGACAGGTGGGTGGGCTTAATAATTACTGTCGGGTAGAAGGATAAACTAATATGTCAGTCAGTATCGCGAATAGCGTGTCTTGCATTAATGCGGCAAGAATTTGACGTGGGACTGGCGAACCAGCAACCTATACAGGCCGGTGCAGATCGTCAGGGTCCTTCAAGGAATTTCACAGCAGCATACGTCAAAGGTCTCTCGGGTCGCTTTTTGCCTTCAACTCGCAAGGAGTGGATCGAGTCACGCACGTTTGATTAAACCTCGCAATTTGGGTGTCCCGGGCCCAGATCCAATGAAATAGCCCGGTATAATCACGGCTCTATCTCGTACTGACGGGTGACACTAGTGAATGCTATACAGCAGGCCATCATGGCAACGTCAGACAGTGTGACATGTCACCCCGTCACCCTACGTAGGCCAAAAAGACACGGGAGCAATTTCCTTGTTCGGTTCGGTGTCCATCCGTAACACATTGCGTTTTCACCCATAACGTTTGAGATCACCATGAGCAATAGGTACACCATCCCGGCAAAGACTAGTTGACTATTTGGGACCCCGTCATCTAAGGGCACGGGTAGCTCAGATGGTAAGAACGCTGGTACGAACAACTAGATGTCTTGAGTTCATGTCCCGGTCCAGTCAAAGTTTTGTTTGCTATTTTTCAAGACACGCATTTGACGCAAATTGAAATGAGCTTTAAGAGCAATAAACTCTTCCTTGAGACGATCGAGTGTACATGTGACTTCGTATTTCTGAGTTTACTCTTACCTACGTTTTGTCATGTCTCAAACATTTCAAGGGGGTATGATTATAAAGGAGTTTGCGCAGAATGTTTGGACTTTTCCGGCTTCTTTTTACTATTTCTGATATCATTTCATTCTATCTTTTATTTTTTTATCAATCAAAATGCATCAAAATCAATCACACATATCGTCAATAATTCCGGTAACACCAGACAAAGTGTTTTTGCTCAACACTATTATTGCACAGCGTCGTGCAGTCGAAATCCTAGTTTGTACATTATTATTCATAGTTATGCGTGTTACTGTACTGCCAGACTGACCGCTGGGCCGTGTATAATGACCCCCTACGTTTTGGCCTTAATGGCGGTGCTCGGTGAAGCGTACAAGGTTGTCCTTCGCTCGATCATGCGTGACCCAGTGCACCGCCAGCCCCATGGAAAGCCGTTTTTACCCAGTGGCCATCAAAAGGAATCCCAAACCCCAGGGTACGTTGATTAAAAGACAAAATAGATAGTCCTTCACCCTAACCTTTTCAGCAATTTTTCCCTTGGAGGACGTACGGTAGGAGTCGGTCTGGGTAGCATTTTCGAAACCCTGGTTGATTGTGAGCGTTGCCCTGGGCTATGAGTTCAAGCTGGCGAATATTCATTCCACATGCATGGGTATATACCAGCGCGGACTAATATCAACGACAATGATTTCATGTGTGCCGCACCCGGCTATCAGACCGAAGGTTTAGTGCGGGCTTGTAAGAGCTGAAAACGCTGCGGTAGACGGTAAGACACCGTTTGCTACTACGACTGGCGGCTTTAGATGATGGGATTATTTCGGAAAGGCCGTCTTATGGGCAGGTGGTTTTTCTGGATTTTTAATTATCAAGGAAGGGTAAGTGCGGGTAATGACGCGAAGGAAACCTTTATTGATTGCTGCAGATGATGACCGATACCAGGGAAACGAAAGAAGAGAAGAAAAGAAGACGAAGAAAAAGAAGACGAAGAAGAAGAAGAAGAAGACTTTTCTCACGTTTTAAAGGAGTAGGCCTACTTTATTTCCTTTGACAGTAACAGAACAAATATATCCTATACAGAAATTAAAAAAAAATACAGAGAAAATAAGAAGAAGAAGAAGAAGAAGAAGAAGAAGAAGAAGAAGAAGAAGAAGAAGAAGAAGAAAAAGAAGAAGAAGAAAAAAAGAAAGAAGAGGAAGCAGGAGGAGAAGAAGAAAAAAGATGACAACATCTCCAGAATTGATCTCATTTAAATGGTTCGGAGTCACAGCCCTAGGGTACTAGCTTCTAGTTTCAGCCCACCCCTATCTAATTGGTCTTGACAAATCTTACTGCCAGCAGAGCTTGTAACGGGAAACATGTTTTCCTTCCGAAGAGAAGTTAGGATTACTTTGATTTAAAGCACTCGAAACTGGCCGAAGCGAAACCTGCAAGGCTTGAGAAGCGTTACCAGGACACTCTGTGTATAACAATGATTGAAAATACCAGTATCTAAACCTTAGTCTATTAGTGTGCAAAGGCGAAAACAAAGGTGGTTAAAGTTGTGTACACTGCAAATGATTAGACCCAAACCTTCATCAACCACATTAAAGGTATCAATATGGTTAATAATACCAGTAACTTGCCAAGCAATGGCCAAGTTCTAGCCGAAATTGGCCAATTTTACCCTAGGCTACTATAGTACTTTAAAGCGTTGATGTTTGAACCAGTATTGGCAAAGGTCTGATCTGCCATTTGTACAGCGTGAATGGATAATATACGTCCTCCCGTACAACGGCTATTTTTTGGGCAGGTGTTTTCTACAAATCGCTTGGTTGGAAAATAATTTCGAATCGGAATGGCAGTGACGACCGCTCAGACGTAGAAACTATTTTGGCACGCGTATAGGTGCACAGCGGGCTGTCATCTGGTGATGACGCGTATCTTTGCAGTTCGCCGATTGCCCGTTGGCTGCTGGAGGTGGGGATGGGGAGGGGTCAATGCCCCTTGTCTTTTTGCCCACCGAGTTGCATCCCATCCGACCACCCTTTGCCGGCCCCCCTGCCCCGCCCACTAAAATAACCAGACTCCGCTTCAGGGGCATGCATGACACGAGACGGGTGAATGGCCTGAGTTATTATTAGTTTCCCCATTGCATTGAATCATCACAATTAGGGAATGGCTTCAGTCGACATTCTTAATCAAGGGAATTTGAATTTTTATTGGGAGTTATAGGGATTCTTTCTCGTTCCTTTGGTGGGGCTGTAAAGTGGAGAAAAGAAACTGCAGGTCGTTCACCGGTGTGCGCACCTTGGGACAAAATTGTCGCCTCGGCATTACGGGGGGAAAATAGGGGAATGTTCTTTCGAGAGATTAAGAAGTATCCACGGGGCGTTGGGACTGAGGTACGGGGTCCATGTGGCGGTCACTCTGAAGCAGCGCCCTTGGAGAAATGAAAGTCTCCATCAATCTCTAATATGATTAACATTGGGAGCGGGCATTAGGCACTGTTTGAAAGTTCCGTGCCGCCGTCAATGGATGACTGTGCGTCACCGGGTGATGAGTGGTGGAAACGTGATTACTGTATTTCGGAATTTTAATCACAATAACTATCCACATCACCTCGGTGCATGTTCATACTACACTCAACGTAACAATGAAGTATGATTTTCTATTGCATATAACACCAGTGTATCGATATCGCGCAAACACTATGGAAACTAATGGGCGTTTCCTGTTCACGATGTATATTTACATAGATCAGGTGCCAATTCCACGGAGCTATACTCACGCACCAACATTTGCTCAATGAAGTAACATCGCCAAGCAGCCGGAGATGCACTCTTGTACTTCGACCCTATAGCAGGACTTATCTCAAATATCCTTATATAGTGTCCAGAGTAACGTCCTTTCTTAATTTGAAAAAGGTCCTTCTAGGCCCTCTTATTATTCTAAGCCAAACAATACGCAATCATATGACAATGCAAGTAGGTAATGCAGTTGAAATAAAAGAGAGATTTTATGCAGATATGAATTTTCAGCCTCAAGTGACTTGTCGAGTATGGCAAACTCTTATTCAATTACATTCTCCTCGACGCAAACAGTATTATGATATTTAGGTGACTCTATGTGCAATATGACACAGTATAGGAAGGTTTGCGGTGACACCATGCATAAGGTCTCTTAAAGGAAGAGGTGTGGTTCTGAAAAGAACTTGAGTGGTAACTCGAAGTTTCGACCAGTATGCTCTGGCCGTCATCATTTCCACCATGCAAAGCCTTAAGTCTTATTTATTTAATATGACACAGAAGAAATTCCCACATTCCACTACAACTGTAATTACTGAGACTCACGAGGGACCAGCAGGCCTTTTAGCCGTTCATGGGATCATGGGAAGGAAAAAGATAACACAGACCATGACTTTCATTGAGTAAACATAGTTATCTCGCTTCAATGACTGCAGTCGTTAAAATGTTTCAGAACCATCAAGAGCCACATTGTTTGATCTCATGCAGCTCACTATTTCCCCTTGCGCTGAGTGTCAACAAAATGAAATGGGTGCAAGGGCACTGATTGTTGAATGAGGATTACCTCTGCTTCATTTGCAACGAATGAACGCCGAAAGAAGCACAACTCAAAGCTCGGCATGGTGAATATAGTGCATCTATACTATCCACAGGTTACATGAAAAGAAGTAAAGTGCATTGGGAAAGAATGATTTTTTGAAAATGACTCATCGACTAAAATCCTAAATAAATAAAGCACTGGGGACCGCAGTGCAGGAGCACTAAGTCTTATACGTCGAAAGTCGTCTACCAGATCATGCGACATAATTATAGCCTATATACAATGTACACGATGCTGAGAAGCAAGTGTCGATGTGATCCGGCTCATTGATCAAGAAAGCAGAATCGAATCCCACGAAGAGATACTTGTATTGTTTCAATATGCAATCTGGCAAAGAACTGAGCATACATTTTGGGTCAATGACGCCAAATTCGACGAACCGGTAATAGGAAACGTTCGGAGAGTACAAAGGCAGCTAACAATAGTGGCCGAAGTCCTGAGGCCCAGGGCGGGCGGCAGGATTGAAGCCATGCACATCAGTCCACTTTACACTGATTAACCCAGGCCTCGTTGGTCATCACGGCCGTGTTTGCAGTTACAATGAAACTAAACAAATTGAGACTCATGCAGCTGTGTTGCCATGATGGTACTTGTGCAGCCTGCATGGGTGAGCAGACATCTGCGGTTTGGAAGGCACTGATCTCCACGAAAGCTCGACGTTAGTGCTAGAAATGATGGCGCAGCTCTCCATTTTAGTACTCCCAATGCAACTAGATTGTATCCGGGGGTCTACCACTCTCCTCGTTTACATTAACGCAGTGTACAGCATAGCTAGCTGCGAGTGCTAAGATGGCAGCTGTGCGTGGCGTCGATTGCTTGTTCTCGCAATTGACAATCAGCCATTTGAATTTTCCAGTGGTCTGCATTTGTTATCGATCCATCAACATTCTCTTATATTCTTAGAAGCGGCGTGTATGTTTTAGAAAACGCCAATCTTTTTAGGCAGATAGAGCTGCCCGCATGCAGGCCATATAGCTGTTTCATCAGGAGTTTTACAGTTATTGCGATAACAAAATGACCTCGCAAAATACAGTTCCGATTCCGAATTTGCTGGTCTGTAAATTGCGTTGGAGTGTTTTTCTGTGGCATTCTATGAAAAACAATCTTAAGTGGAGACACAGCACGAGGTCGTTCACATATTGATTCGAAAGAAACCACAGGCTTTATTAGCAGTTGGTCAAGTCAAGAACAAATTAAGACCAACAATGTTGACCTCGAATTAATAGCATAAAAGTTATCACGACAAATTAAGATGAGTATATTGACCTCTTATTGGCTGCACTATTACCGGTATGTGACTAAATAGGTATGACAAGACAAAGACTGATATATATAGATATGGCGACAGAGACAGAGAAAGAGAGAGACAGAGACAGACAGAAAGATAGACAGACAGACAGAGACAGAGACAGAGATAGCCGGATGAATAAATCAATCTGAATGATGACTCTTGAAGAGAACAAATTACGAGAGAATCAGACGGGAAAATTCTTGAGCACACGCCGCCACTGCGAGGCACACCGTGGGTGAAGCCTGTACGCCATGCCACCGTCATGACGTGTGTGCGTTCCCCCTATCCGTCAGGTCATCGTTGGCGTTCATATTGATTCACTCTGGGCCTCAGATCAACATTTGGCCGTCATTGCCACACGGATGACTCCCTGACGCGTCAAATTCGACTCAACCGAGCACGAGTTTTGACGTCTGTCAGAGGCACCGAACTCTCTCGCCGGCACTGCTCCCAGACCGATGAAAAATGCATGGCGAAAAGCTTTCGGGAGTGTCAGGGCCGGCTGAGGGTGTAATTGAACTGATCCGGGTTTGACGCGGGGTGAGCCAAAGTCTACCTCTGGCACTATTGACTTGCCTTGCGCTGAGATCGTGACGCCAGACAGTGGCATTCTGCACACCCACCCACACACACACATAATGTAATATACTAATCAGAATATACACAGTCCAAGTTAGTTTTGCAAGTCAAAATCTCAGCGGATGTTTAACCTCTATGGTTTAACCTACCATAGACAGAACTTCCAGCGCTGCCGTTCTTACTTACAAACTGTATCATAAGAACAAACGCATCGTGTATGTGGAGATGTCAATCGAAGGCCCCAGCGATAAGGCCAGTAATGCAAAATGATAAAGCATGGCCATGGCGAGATGTCATATTGGACAATTGCGTCATGCATTATAGGCAGGGTTTGGTGGATGTATGCTGAGCCCAGAGGACTATTGCAATGGATGTCACTTTCCGAAACACGAACTCTAAGCATACCAGAAACATAGGGTCGTCAAACTTGGAGAGCAACTACCTTTTTCAAGTCAAATCAAGGTAAGTCACAGTCAACCACTTTGCATGCTCCACAGGTAGGTGTGTTTAAAATGCAAGTTTTCCTCGTCGTTTCACCGCTAGGTATAGCGGCATTATGGTAGATTAGGTCCATTCAAACTATCATAATTAGTTGATTTCAACGAAAACATCACTCTAACTTATAGGATGATGAGATTCAATTGATTACGGCATTGTTATAATTATGGGCCATTACTACTCCCATTGGTCATCAACCATAATTATAGTTGACTTATACGATTGATCGTAATGGCTCATGTAAGATAGGACACAATTTTCACTTTCCTGCCCGAATTCGTTCACTGATCCAAATGATGAGGACATTGTCAGGTAGGGGCAATATAAACCTTGTTAATGTATACACCGAAAAAAATGTGTATTTGTTGGGACCAGTTTGACATTCATTTTCCATTTACACAACGGTGCGGCGAAATGCAAACAGTGAATGCATGTAGTAACCGTATTTTTCTTCATATGACGTCATGTAAGATGAAGTGTTTGTGAGGATGTTTGTTTTAAAAAGAACCGACCGACTTTGCTTTTTCGAATTCTATGCAGTATATGCTCTGCCCTTATCAGATCATCTCACAATTGGAATATCTACAGTCTCCTGACGACGTCCAGAGCCACCCATACCTGAAATGTTTGCAGAACCATTCACACGAGAGATTATTTCAGCAAAGTGGCACCGTTTGAGTTCACCACGAGTAGCCTGAAATCTCATGGGTATTTGTTTTGCGCTGCTTTTGGAGAGAGTCGTGTGTACCCTCTGGATTTTGTGTTGCCCACTTAACTAATGAAATAACTCCCCTATTTACCAGACGGTTTTTAAGATGTCAAGAGAACTTTGACAAGATGCTAGATTTAGAGTGGGCAAGACGTTTCGATCCTAGCATGTCTTTTCTTTAAATCTGATAGTCAGGGCCTGACGTGTCGATCCTTGCGTCTCCTTCCTAGAGGTACTTATAGGATCGGAACGCAAGGTCTATAGCATCAACAAGATGAAGAAAAACTAATGAGAATACGACTTGGGAACATTCACTTGGAATGAGACTTTAAACTTTGCTTCAACTCTGCCTGGTAGCGAGCGCTCTCTTTAACCCGCGTCTCAGTGTCCGGATTAAACTTGCAAATTGGAGCTCGTCTCTAATCCGCAAATACTGCCACGAGGTATCGAACCGTCTCCACTGGTTCGCATTACCCCGCTTGTCCAATTTTGTTCTTTGGGCAGGGGGGGGGTGTTGTCAGCCCACCAACCTCCCTCCCTCCCCTCCCTTCCCGCCGGTTCGACCGAAAACTGGCTGACGGAACATGGACGTTGTAATTCAAGTCAAAGTCTCATCTCTAGCGCCCAGGGGCCTTGAAGGAGAGGGACTTAGTCGCATCAAAGACGGGCGATAAGAAGAGGAGAGGGGTTCTTTATTTATCAGTGATTTTCCTCTTCTTCTTCTTTTACCCTTTCGTCTTTTTTTTTAAAAACAGACTGCAATGTGGGCAACGGCACCCGAGGTGAGTTGACGCTTAATGCGCCAAGCGCGCGTGCGAGCGGGGGTCCCTAGGGGCGTGACCGGCAGACCCGTCTCGGTCTGACAGTAACGCGCCACACTGTGACAGCCCGATTGCTACTGTGATATTGTCGGAATGGCGGGATCCCCATGCTCTGATTTCCCCGCGCCGCCTGTATGTGTGCGCAGAAACATGGCTCGTCTTTCACGTCTGTTTCAACTGATTATTAGATAGAGGTTTGTTGGGGGATGGGCTAGGGCCTAGCTGGTTTTGGAGGGAGGTACTTGGCTGACAAGTCGACGCGTCTCCAGTGATAATGTATGCCCTGTCGGCAGATGTTTTAATAATTGAATCCCATACGCCATGATGAGTGAAAGCTTTGGCACCTTGGCAGGACGAGGAGGCGAGTAATTCCGGGGTTGAGGTGTGGAAGGGCGGGAGACTCAATTTGGAGATGCCACTTTAACCCAGTAAGAGCACATCGTTCACAGGTGAACCCGAGTCACCACGGTGTCAGACAATCGCTCCGTGATTTGGGAGGTGCTATCTCAAATCTGGTGCCTTCAACATTTTCAGACCATTTTATCGGAAGAGAAGAAAACAGGTGGCATTCTCTTTGATTCGTCGAAATGTGCTATTTCTGAGCTCCAATCGCGTTGGAAACACGGATCCACGAGCTGCGTCACTCCATGACGCGCGGAAGGAACTTGTCATCCAAGCCATGAACATAGCACTGTGAATCTAGTTGGCAAGGGATCTTGTTCAACTTGTTAGCGTCCTACCAGCCGAACCTTCCTTCCAAACAGTGTGGGCCGCCCAAACAGTCACCTATCTGTGCAAGGGTTGGAGGAAATTCAAATGGATTTCCCATTCGATCTTTCTTTAGCTTTCCGGTCATTGTTATATCAGGTAGTTTCTCGAAAGGTTTTTTTTTTCTCGCTCCAGTTCACCGAGAACACAGGATACTAGACCACTCGAAATCAACTCGTGAGTGAATTTAGCCAAATACAGCCATCACTTTGCCATCATTTCGGTCTATGGAACGCCCGTCTCATAGGCTTGTGTTGTTCTTCTCCTTACCTCTTCATTCATCAAACAATATAGACCTACTATACAAGAGACTCCGTCGTAATTGATTCTTACAATTGCCCGCGTTCTTAATGACTTCCAGACACCGCACCGAACTCGGAGCGATGACTTCAATGATGAGGAATCGCTGAGAGATGGCGCCGTGATCGTTCCTCGATAAAATATCGATATCATATCGATGTGACAGCTAGAGCCATCGCTGGTGTCCGCGGGACAGGTTTTTTTTAAAACTCGATCCAGCTTGACAGAGATTTACGTCTCAGGTAAAAGAAGAACAACCAAATGTAGGCGTTTTGTTGGAAATACAGAAAATTGTACTTACATGAATAGTCTGTATGTGTAGTATAGCGGACACTCTTTGATCTCAAGGGAAAACCAAACGCTTTATAACTCGGTTGCAGACTAAAAACGGCTCACAACTTTCGAAAGGCTCGCGTGTCACATTATGTATACATATCTTTCTTGGCGGTAATAGAAAACCGTGTACTTCCTTCCCAATGCCCAAGAGATGGAGTCCACTATAAGAAAGGATTTTTAAGATGCACATCAATCTCAATTGCCCGACAAGGTGTAATGCCACAATACGAGTTACCCTGACGATATCGACAGCTCGTCTTGAAATTAATCTTCGGCCTTTGATGCGCACGTGGCAGTTTGGGGTTTGGTCCCAAACAGCGCATTGGCGTGTGCTCCGTGTGAGGAGACAGTCCTGAATTGACAAGGATCAGACGAGGACGGAGAAAGGCTGCCCCCTATCCCCCATTCTCGTCTCAACGGGCAGTGGTGTCTTCCCTCCCCCATACTTCTCGCTCCGTCTCCCCGCCCCTGTACCGGTGAGGTCCGAGGGAGTTGTAGGCCACGCGCCGCTGGCTCTCTTCATTACGTGCCGTGACGGGGCCACAACTCCCAGATGAATCTTGCAGAAAAGACCCTGGTTGTCACCAGATGCCGCCTTTTTAAAGGGCTATCTGTCAGGGGGGCGAAGGCAGGCGACAGACAGGGCTAGACACGGGTGGAAATGAGGCACCCCTGGTTCTCTCTCTCCATCCCCTTCATAATTTCGTCTTACACTCGCCGAAATAAAACCAGGTATGACAGAATAGAGAACACAAGACAGGGATTGGGGAGCAGACTGCAAATTGTGCCCAATTACGAAGCGAGCCGAGCGCGACGACTGAAGAACACATCACTGTTCGTCTTGTCGATTCCTTATATCTCCATCTCGGGTCCAGGGAGGATCCTTTTAGCACGGCCTTCATTCCTTCGGACAATCAGCCTAATCGACACCCTGTCACTGGACTGCACGGTATATTAACCCGCCCAACCCCGGCTAAATCGCCGTTCAGCCGGCTATAGAATCTCGGTTTTCATCGCTTGAAATAATTTCTGGCGGGCTAGACTGTGGGCTTTTCATCCTTGACTCGGCTCAATCGCCTCAGAGCCCACGCCTTGTGCGCGGCCACCGACGACAGAGCGGTGGAATTTCTCCAGATGGACCCAGTCATCTATGTGTGTTCGTTATCATCCCTGTAAGTCACGCCATGTGATGGGAGGCCTATAGCTAGTCTCAATTTTTTCCCGAGGACAGACTCTCACATATTGTGAAATCTAGAACACTTCAGTTGTGACAGACGTGAAGAATATTTCAGGCTCCAGGATCAACACCAACATCAAACTGGTGGGAGGAGTAATAGGTTTGCGGTGACACCGTGCAAAGTTCTCTTCAAATTGGGAGTATGCGTGGTTCTGAAAAGAACCGGAGGAACTTAAGAGTTCCTCCGGTTCTTTTCAGAACCACGCATACTCGCAAAAGAGAACTTTGCATGGTGTCACAGCAAATCTATTACTCCTGCTATTCTCACCATTTCCCTAAACAAAGGCTGACCTTCTGAAATGTCTTAGTCAAGCTTTCCTAACTATCGCTTGACCATTTTGACAGGAACAGGTACATCGAAAGAGAGGGATGCTTTCCTGTCTGGTTTAAAGTCAATGTTCTCTGAAGAAAACTCTTCTTTGCATACAAATGAAAATACAAAAGTGCTGCCAGCTGTTTATTAAACGATTTGGAAAATGGAAATAACAAAACGTCAGAGGACCTGTCGCATTGATCCTTGAAGGGTTCTCCACAAAATAATCAAGGGCAAGAGACCGCTAAGAAAGACACTGATAAGATCGCAACGTCGGGCCCGCAAATCGTTTCATGAGTCTTGTTCTAGAGCATATGAGAAAGCTATTAGTGGGGAACGTCGTCACAGTAAGGAAGTCACAATAATTAGCTTAATGCATCTCCCGCCCGCCTGCCGATTGCTTTTCTTTATTTCCGGAGAAGCAGTGCCGTCTTTGAGCGCGTCGGCAATATTTCAAGGGACTCTTGCAGTATTATGAACGGTTGCCTTGCAAATGATTATCATAACAAAATCAGAAGTTAGTGGGCCTGTCGTTTCGATCCTAGCAGGACCTTTCTCAAAGGCCTTTGAGAGAGGCCTTTGAGAAAGGTCCTGCTAGGATCGAAACGTCAGGCCCTCTAACTTTTCAGATTTATATATTGCAGGTCATTTTGGTCAGTGAGCAGTTCACAATAAAGAACTATTAATTTGGGGAGTTTTGTGATCACAACTGGGAAAAAACAAAATCAACAATACCCAAGGAAACACACATCCATCAACATTTCTCAAAATATGACTGTTAACTGGAAGTGGGTTTCGGATCTAAAGTCGCCGGGTGACGTCAAGAGTCGTACCTGACCACACACGGAGGGGGCACACCAATCATATATTTTGATGGATTTCAGTGAAATCTTTACATCTGTGGTGAATATCGTTTTCTTTCCTGAGGCTAAACGAAGATTGTGTTGAGTTATACCGGTCTAATTAGCCCGTGGGAGAGCAAACAGGAATGTGATCCTCCACGGTTGCACTAGTTAATTGGTAAACCACCTTGTGTTTTTCATATCGGGAGTGGAGCGCTGAATACTGAGAAGAAACCTATTCGTGTCGATCTCTGTCTCTGGACATTAACTTCCACTGATTGGCTTCTGCGCGTCGTATGTCAAACCAAATGGAGGGAGAAAGAAAGGAGAGACGCCGCTGAGAAGTCAGTGGATGCGTAAGGTGAGATGGGTATACGGGATCATCTTGAAAAAGAAAGAGCAGACGCCACGCGAATCTTTTTAAAATGAATGCGTCACAAACGAGCATTCTCACCTATGTATAAGCTACGGACACGTATATGATTTTCCTTTCGTGGAAAATCTGAGAAATGTGCAATGTAAACATGTGGGGAATATAATATGTGACCCGGCACAACGACATGAGGAATATCCCACCAAAACACACGCCTGAAGTTAAATTATCTTCACAATTCGATTAAAAATCAATTATTTTTGTTTGTTTGTATTTTTCGGAAATTTTAAGTATTAGAGGATATTGTATTTTGATATCATTTGAAAGCTAATGGTATACTCTTTCACATCATTAGAAAACCTCAAAATCGCAAAAGTGGGGTTATTCCTCATTATGCTGTGCTGGGTCACATATATCATTTTGACAGACGCTCTTTACACTATCAACTGGTAACACGATTGATCAATAAAGCCTACATTATGGTAGGTGAAAACCAATCACACAGTGCATTAATACGATTAGGCATTACAATTTTGTTCAGTGGTGTCCAGACTGCTTTTCACAGCTGATTCATGAAAGCGTGGAATGCAGAGGCCTACGGTGTAATAGTGATGGGTACGGAATTGTAGATTTGTTATGGCATCCAAAACGGGCCGTGCCAATGGAATACGTGCTTCGAGCCGATCACTGGATAAGAACATAAATGTCCGACTGAAGTCAGGCTGAAGGACATTCATGGCGTCTGACTTGCCTGCAAACAGGCGGAGAGGATGATCAGCCTGCCTCTTTGTCGGCGGAATCTTTGCAAAGATGCGTCGCATCAGAGACGTGTCCCCTCTCGACATTCTTCTCAACCGGCCTTCACTAGAGAATGATCGCAATATCAGAGAAGTTGTGGCGCATAATGACGTGGTATAACCGAGGCAAGGACTTGATCTGTCCTCGACGAGTGAGGTCCATACACATCCTGAAAGGATGCAAGAAGCCTCGATAATATAGACACAGAGAGTCGTTTATTGCTTGGAATAGAAAACAGAAAAACATCAGACGAGGGCTGACGTCACACGAACGTGCTTCCAGCCCACCCGAGTCGTACCCAGCGTGGAATGATGTCACTGCTGTGCACATCACCCCACGATGCGTTTTCCCAACAAGCCCACATTTTCATATGATTCAGATGTCTGCAGAGCCGCCAAATCCTGGGCCACGTAATTTTTTTAATGACGTCGATCCCGTGCTACATCACGATTCCATCCCTCTCATCATACCACCATCCCATCCCAATCCACGGCCCTGAACCCCCCTCCCTCCACAAACTATGCCCCTCCCTCTCCTCCGACAATATGGAAATCGCCTCATTAGTATTCACACGTGATCACTTGCTAATCGGCCCGGTAGCATACGCATGCGACTCGCGCTCTTCCCGTTAACGGGCAGGTGGGGCGCTGGGTAGAAGAAATAAATATCCCCGGAGCATCTTGTCTCTCGATGGGAAAAAAATCGCTTCTTTTTTTGAATTGGTGAAGTAGGAGGGAGGGAGAGAATTGGGACGTAATTGGATGATCGGCGTGTCCAGCCGTGACGTGGTGAGACGTAGCTGGAGGGGGGAGGCAGGGATCGGTGGGGAGGACGGCAGGGTAGGAACCGGGGGAAGCACCCGCTCGAGTTCGTTCCTCCGCTCTGACTGAGGAGGGCAGGAGGGCAGGTGGTTCCTCTCTAGCTCTCATCCGAGCGGTGTGGCGACACATGTTGACGAGAGGGCACTCGAGGTCGCTGGAGTTCCCGTGTGTGTGCCTCAGCACATTCGTGCGCAAGAATTTATGAAGAGAGAGAGAGAGTCAAAAAAGTTGCCGTCATTAAAACGGCACTGTCCTGTTTTTTGCCAGATATGATTTCGACCGGTGATGAGGATGACAACACTGCATCAGCGCTAGCGTCCATACATTAAAACAGCACTGGGCTGTGGCAAGGATACCGCACAGACCTGCCCTGGAAGTGTCATTATCAACGGTAGAGTTAAACACGGCACTCCCCGCCCTCTCCCATTCGCACCGTGTGTGTGAGTCTGAGTGTGTGTGTCTCCCTCACACCCGCTCTCCCAGTCTCATTGAAACCGGGACCGAAATGTGTGCCCTCGCCTTGGAATATTGAATATTGCCGGTTGACGCTGGACAAGAACGAGCGACGGGCAGACACGGGGGAAGCGAGGGTTGAACGAGGAATCCAGCGAGGATTTTATCGACATTTGCACCGCTCACCGAAGCAGCTCCAACTGCCTGCTGCCTTTTTTTTCTCCTTCCCTCCGGCTGGCTTTGGCCTACACGGAGTAGGGATTCGGAGTGGGAGACCGTTTACAAGCGGCCGTGGCTACACCGTGGCAGACAATCCCTTGCGGGGGAACGGGAGGGACTGCTCACTGCTCTGGAAGGAGACCGCTGGCCAAAGGGGGAGGACCGAAAAAGAAAAAAAACCTCCACCATTAAAGGAAAATTGTAACCCCCTTTGCAGCCCTGTCGTAAGTTTAGTGGCGAGACTGAGAGACATTTTTGGGATGAGGAATTTTTTCCACTCCCACTTTGGTTCGCCACCCGATTGCCGAAGGATTATAGATTGATATATCGCTTGACACCCCAACGTTGTTTTTTTCTCAGACGCCATTTCGAAGGATTATCGCCCGGTCTACTTACTGTCGGCGAGGAGAGGAATTAATAACTCGATTAATAAACAAGGTAAGCCTCCGTGTCTTGTAGTTATTAGAAGGGTGGCGATTGTTCCTTTGGGAGATGACGATGGGGGCGGAAGAGAAAAATAAAGGACAGTCCAAAAGCGGGCGACTTCCAGTGTGCCTTAATAATACCAGTCGGCCTTTCCCCTCAGGTCACAGTGCGGCTTCCATACCACCATCGTATCGGTCGCTTTCAGGTGGAGAAATTAATCCACTGCTCTAGGGAGACACTCAATGGCCTTATTTATAACTGTTTCCTGGAAAATTCCCTTTTCGCCTAAATCCTTCAAAAAAGAAGATGAGCGGATTTCATAATTCCACTCGCGCTTTGACGATTATGTTCACGATGCTTGTATGGAATGACGTTTGTGTGGGCATTTTCGAAGAATAACGCAGGCACGGAGGAGGGAGGTGTGTTTTTCTTTCACACTTGGACACTGGGTAACGTCAGTCGGGGTATGATATTGCCTGGCAGAGATGCGATGGCTCGTTTCGTGAAGAATGACGTCATTCAGAAAGACAGTCTGACCAACGCTGGTCAGAATATCAAACGGGACATTTATACTGGTCTATAAAAGCTAGTTGTGTTAAGTGGTAATTTGTGCTAAATCTCTCATACAAACTATCATCACTCCGATCAAACTAGACCACGCGGTGGTGAAACAACTTTGCCCAACACACTTTTACATAGGATTCCAGCCATACGACCATTCAGCACCTTATATATAACCTTAATTTTCGGAAGCTCCTTTTTTATTTGCCAAGACATCAAGAGAAAACAGGACTGTGGTGATCGTTAATGCATGAAAACAGGGGATCTATTTGCAATTCAGTGGCACGTTAAGCCACGTGTCGAGTGAGAGGGAGGTAGCCGATTTGTCCAGCTCACCTTTCCCTGCCTCTCCCCCCACTGGGAAAACAATAGGAAGTTCCGAGATGCCCCCTGGGAAAACAATGGCAGCTTCCGGGATACTCCTCCTCGGCGGAGACATCGGTGCAAGGGAAGGGGTGCCTTGGGCGTATGCAAACACGGGAACCATTAGGTTAGGCCCCTGAATTAATACACTTTCCGACGTCGATATTTCGGTCGCTCTTAAAGTTACGCGGCACATACAGAAACATGAATTTGCATAATTTATTCACTCTCAAAACTGTGGGATACACCGCGCCCATTCAGATCGTAAAGAATTACAGGAATCCAATTCCATCCACTACCACCCACATACCCAAATCTATGACTGCTCATGATTCCGTTGGTTATATAATAAGGCACTGTCTAAGTTGGCTTTTCCATTGTTGAAAGGATATGAGTTGTTGTTCCCTTCAGAAACCGTGGTAACCTTTCAAGGCTCCCGTCACTCTTGTTTTCAAACACAACATTCCGCTATGTTGTTTTCCTCCCAACAAGGCGTATTGTCCTTGTTGTACTCTGTCGGGTGAGGTGGAAATTCAGATTTTGAAATTCTTAATTTCTTTTGTTCCTTTTTCAAGAAATATTTTCAAATTGTGAGGTTCTACTTAGACGACTGACATCACTTCATATCTCACCATTAAAGTTATTATGTAGTCAGTACCTCACGCCGAATGACCTGCGTTGATAATCATGGGGGCTTCGTCGTGTTTACCAGTCGTATTTGTTCGAAAGTGCACGGCCAGAAATCTACATTACCATACGGGTTTGAATGTTGACTACGAAGGGCTGGAGGTTCCCTGAAAGGACGAGCTTGAAGCCCGAGGGACGATCTACTCTTGTTTCTTATGTTGCTGTTGTTGTTGATACTTTTGCAGTTGTTGCTGTTGTTGCTGTGTCTACTATGTCGGTGACTGTGCTACATCCTGCCGTTCCTTGTGCTATCATTGCCGTCCCTGTTATTGTTTGTTACTGCAGCAGTTGATGGTGGCTTTATTCAGTTCTGCTGATGGTCGTTTATAGCTGCTGTTGTTTTTTCTCATTTCTCAGCTGCTGTTAACATTGGCGCAGTTGGGTGTAGTTACGTTTGTTGCTGTTCCTCTTGTCTCTGCTGCTGTTGACGTTTTTTTTTCGTTTGTGACGATAAAAGTGTTGCTCTTTCTGTTGTCTGCATTGTCATCGCTGGTCTGTTTATTCCTGTTGCTTCAGCTGGTACTCCGGTTCTTACCGTCGTGTTTTTTTCTACTTCTTTCGCTGCTGGTGCTGCAGTCAATATTGCTGATATATTCCGGTCATAGATGTAGCCATGTTAGTACTTGCTTCTATTGATGACATTTGTTACTGTGCTGCTGCCTTTGTTGCCATTGCTGAAGATGCCGTATCTGCTATCGTCGTTGTTGTTTTGGTTTTCGTTGGTGTCGTTTTTTGTAAATTTCTATTGTTGATGCTGATCGTTTCCCGGAGGCGGAATTACAAATGAAAAAAATTGGAAATTATACATCAATATGAGTTCTTCAAGGAATCCCGAGGACTGTTTGATCTAGCCTTTATCAACATTTTCCACCCGAAAACGGCTGCGATCGAGTGTAAAGAAATCGCGCATCGAAATGAGATGAAGTCAGTGGCTCGAGTAGAAAAAAGCAAGGAAATGAATGTGACCTTTGCTGGCTAATGGGGGTACATGTATGGGGTATATAAAAGAGGAGCTAAATGAGATCCCTCAATATGAGGATATTGGTACCACATTGGTAACCATCATCCTCTGTAATATCCTGCTGGTGGAATCGATCGAGGTTTATATTTCAGTCTTATAAGAGATATTCCGAAGACCCTATGTTGATTGGGTATGCAGCAGTGTACAAAATGGGAACTTATAGGCTACCGACTCAGGAAGCTGGAAAGGCATTGCAGTGTCCACTATCACAATAACGACTGCAACCTCGCAACCACCGTTTTGCCTTTTACTCAAGGCGGTGTACATCCAACCGAGGTTGTGTTGGCAATTTGGTGCCCGTACAATTGCATAGATACAGCTGCTGTTTGCAGCCTGACGCATTGATGGGAAGCCGAATGAGATAGCAGTTCCTCTTACTAGTAAAAGGTGCAATACGTCACAAATCTGTCAATTCTAACTAGGTAAGGTGTCCACTTAGAAGGACAACAATTTCGACTGGTGGCGGACGGGACTTAAAGTCCGAGATTTAGGGGATGACGACATGCCATAGATCAAATAGGGGAACTGGCGTTCTACAAAATCTCATATAGGCGTCTACGACAGGCAGTGGCGGGCTGCCATTATAGCTACTACTATAGCTGTCAAACGTGCTCGGCGGCGGCATGAATCACTGGTGCCCACGCTGACAAGATAATAACGGCAATAATTCAAGCATCTGCATGCCAGCGAACAAGGGAGCCAGCCAGCCATCCACTGCGCAGGGGACCGGCGGGGGGGGGGGGGGGCTACACGGCCAAAAGACAATTTGCTGACGCCGTATTTCCCACCGATGATCGTAATTCAAAAGAGACAAACTACATCTGGTCAAGGAGAGTGATTTTAATTAGTCATTGTTTCTCATTCATCTATTTCATTTTATGTTATTATTTCAATACTATTTTATTATTTAAGACTTTAGTGCTATTATCAATATTAATTTTATATTTTATGGGCGGGGGTTGGTCATGCACCACAGAGGGATGGAGAGGATCCGTGAAGAATGTCAATCGGCTTTTTGACCCTAAACACGCGGCCAGGACCGACTGAGACTAATGACGGCATTTGAATACAGGATTCGGGGTTAATAAGCTTTCTGGTCGGGGGTGCGGACTGTAATTATTGTACACCGCGTGTGAAGGTATGCTTGGCCTGTTATTTGCGCTGTGAGCGGAATATATGACGCCATTAGTGCGGGTGTTAGTAACTGCCGTAGTTGTTCCCTCGTTCATAACAGCGTTATGCGTGCGCGTTTCATGATGGATAGTTGAGTAAAAGTGGATAAAGAATAGGCGGGTAACGCTTGGAACGCACGCGTACAGTGATTGAACGCCGACATCAAAGCCAGCTGAACATTAAACGAAACTATCAGTCTCTAACTACTGTTAAAGAGCACCGCAAAGCTGTGATCGTATTTCAACGTCACCAAAATCAGCTAGACTGTCGGTTAGGGAGATCCAAAAGATCCTACCAGTCTCTGACTACTGTTAAAGAGCATCGCAAAGCTGTGATCGTATTTCGACGTCACCAAAATCAGCTAGACTGTCGGTTAGGGAGATCCAAAAGATCCTACCAGTCTCTGACTACTGTTAAAGAGCATCGCAAAGCTGTGATCGTCATTTCGTATTTCGACGTCACCAAAATAAGCTAGACTGTCGGTTAGGGAGATCCTACGATCGTTTATATGCGAGTCGAGAGGCAGTTGGGTCATAGTCAGATCTCAGCCGGGTCGTACGGTGCGATGCCGTGGACTTAAGGCTGACAGACGGAAATCACCTCGGGGTATGCGGAATCAACTTTATGCAAGCTATCGGTACTGTAGCGTCTGCCTTGGCCCATGCAATAGGTTTGTGTGGAAGTTATAGCCATAGCCGTAGCCGTAGATCTACACGGCATACTTCAAACAACACTCGATGCTTAAAGGGGACGGTATACTAGTCGGGTGGCTGGGTCCAATTCCTGCCAGCCGCGGTCTTATTGCAAGGCTTTCGCGGAGCAATTTCCCTAACAAGACTAAGGCCCGATTTCATAGAGCTGAAAAGAACACGTGAACCATTCCTACTTCGTCATTCGTTATTCGTATTGTTAAAACAATACAACCAACGACATTCCATGTGATGAAATTAATGCATATGGCTCGTTCTCGAGAACTGGGTGCTTTGCATACAAAAATAAGTAGAACCTTGGCTGACAACATGATAGAATAACGCACAGTACTTCCCATACTTAAACAAAGCATTGGTGCTTTAGCAACTCTATGAAATTGGTCCCGGTATTCGATAACACAATTTTACCTTTACTTCGCCACTGCTGAACCATCACTTGAACTCCTGAGTACCATTTCACGATTATAGAACGCAGCATAAAATATTTTCTGGAGTGGAGAGAAAACAGCATTGTAGACGAGTAAAACAAATTACCAGGAAAAATGTGGATTGAAAGCAGTCATTTTTGCTTGGTGAAATCGAGCAGGTAAAAATAGGTAGAACATGTATGATCTAAAAAGATTGGAATTTTTTGATAGGTTACGCCTGTAGGAAGATGTATTTAAGGGCACTGAAATCCCTACTGCGGAAACCCAAAGGGCCAGCAATGTTTGTGATCCAATTCCATTGGAATCGAATTAAGAGGGAAAGAAAAAAAATATAAATGAGATTCTTGGCAGACTCATACGTTCCCCCCTCGTGGGTCGTTAAGTCTCCAAATTCCAGACGGGGATCTTGGCTTTAAACCCCATCAAGACCCCTGGCCGTGCTGTCACCACGGTCGGGGATAAACACTCCCCCATTGCTCCCCACCGCCTCCTTCCCCCTGCTACCGCGACCACCTTTAATATCTTTGCCGCTGGGTCGCAATGCCCCGGCACCCCTCCACTCGACACGAGGCGCTAGCCACAAGGACGTGGATGGTATGGAGGAACGTGCTTTTAACCCCTCGACCAATGCACAAAAGGGTCAAAACAATTTGTAATATATAACTTCATAATTACTCATGATTCACTCCTCTCTTTTTAATCACAACGTATTGCTTAGGTGATTTCTTTCTTTAGTTTTAGTGCGATATACGGCCGATATTTACCTCGATGCTATTCATACATATTGTTTTGCGAGTTTAAGAAAAATGCAATTAAAGGCGGCTGCAGTATTGACCATGAATAGATGGGCAAGTGTCGGGCACGGGTTTACCCGACCCGTCCCTCCCACAAAGTGTCCCGTGGGGTTTCACAGTGATTCCCTGCAAGAGTGCAAGCGTCTTTGGTAGTGGAAAATCCTGCCACAGCCTGCCAAGTGGCTCTAAAGGTACCGTGCCGTCTAAAGGCATTCAACTTTCACACTTCCCCGCTCGTGAGAGGATAGCGACATCAACCAGGCCATGATTTGCATTTTCCGTGACGGGTTCTGGTGACGGCCATCGGATTTCTAACCGAAATGCTTCACACTGCTTCTAGCGGAGCTCAAAAAGTCATCGGGCCTGGCGTGACCATCCTTCGCCCGAGAAAGATCTTACTTAGAAAACGTCAGGCACCTTAGGTTAAAAGTTTTTCTGACTGTTTACATAATTCCAGGGGGTCTAGTTTTGAACATGAGAGGTTGAACTTTATCTTCATAGTATCTCAAATTTGTGTTGCACAAAAATTTGATACACAAAATGGTCGGTTATATTCGTGTATAAAGTCAATCTCTCCTTTCAGGAGTAGAAGGGCTAGTGCAAAATAAAGCCCTTTTCCTTTAGTCAAACATCGTACAAAAAAGTATGCAAAAGAATTGATGAGTATAATCGACGAGTATTGATGAGTATGGATCGACGATACATTTTCGAATCATGATGATTACGCGAACCTTATGCATGTCCTGGTCGTTATTTTTATGCAAAAATGGTTGCAGATGGGTGGTTTGGTATGGTATAGCCTAATGTAAAATTTGCGACGTAATCATGGTTGAGACAACAAACAAATTAATTACGAAAATAGCTACTTTACTATTCACTTTACATTTCAAATTTGCTCATACACCATACGTTATGTCTGGCTTATCTCATACCGGTATGAGTACAACGTAATTTATGTGTTTGGTAAAAACGAGTAAGCTCATCATAAAATTTCGTTTATTGCGTTTTCGGATTTTACGATACCGATGCAAATATTTTGCAAAATGTTCAATTACATGTAATTAAAAAAAGGCTATGCATTGCGGTGGTACTAATAAAGAGTACAGGTTTGTAGTGACACTCCCCCACAAAAGAGATTCTCATCCACAGTGTCACGGCAAACATATACTCACACATGGTGTCACCGCAAACCTATGAAGCTTCATTTTATCCTAGCATCTCAAAACATTCCACCGTTTTGGGAATAACCGGGTGTACTTTTACAAAATTATTCAAAATGTTAACCTTTCATTTACGCCGATGCTTTGGAGTGAGATCTCTTTGTAAAACCCACCCCATGCTGAAAGCGTCAACCGATGCTAAGATGAAAGTTGGTTATGTTGGTTGAACTGTGGAAATTGAAGGCCTAATACTGGTTTAGCATCTGGAAGATATAATAAGGTCCATTACGATTCTTCTTTTTCGCCCTTTTTTTCATTTTGCCTGTGTCCCTTTGGGCGTCATGCAGCGGCTTTGTGTTGAAGGCAAATTACTGCCGCGGGTCAGATGGAAGTGAGGCCGGCCGGATGGCCATAGATTAACGCATGATTTCCCATTATCACCGCCTGCCCGTATAATGAGGGGAAAGTTCGGCTAGAAACGGCTCGTGTAGTCGGTGTGGTAACCAGGCTCCCGGCGGGGTTGATGTATTCAACGCCTACACCTTCTCGCATTTTCTTGAGTTTCAATTTTAAAAAGGTCGGGCTTGACGTTTTGAGGCGAACAGGATCTTCCCAAAACGTACCTTTATCCAAGGCCCTAAGAATTATGATCGAAACTTACAGCCCTCTAAATAATTATTGTGTCGCTGAAATGAGCAGGTTTGCAACTCTATCATAATGATTCTATTTTCAAATAGGGCGCCTAATTATAATCAATAATTAACATTTTCCAAAAATGTTTGGATGCTCTTCACGTAACTGAAGGTAAATATATTGAAGAATCTAATCTAAATTATCGAGAGCGAGGGTTGAAGATTTTCAAGAACAAGAGTTATTACCGTTGTGTGAATGTGCATTCACTTCCGCTCGGAATTGCATGTCGATTACTCAAGATCGTCATTTGATTTCCCTTGGGTGCTTTGGCCAATGGTTTCAAGGATAGTCGGGCTTAAATTTTCTCATAAAACATGCAAATACTTACCGATCTTTACATATTGGACTGGCGATTGAAAGTGTGTTCTGGCGCGCGCTGTAATAATTGTTTTCAGGTGTAAACCCTGGGATTATTAACTTGTGTGCGTGAGGGCGAATCCATTTCAAAGCCGCTTGGAGATGGTAGTGATGATGATGGTGGTGATTAGGTTACGGATATTATGGAAAGTATTGGGAAGGAAAGGAATGGTGAAAATGAGAGTGGATGAGGACTATGAGGACTGGGAGAACTAGGAGGGGAGGAGGGAGGAGAATGGACAAGATTGGGGATATGGGAGATGAGGGGCACGAGGGGCACGAGGGAGGATGAGCGGCATGATCGGTATGAGGGGGTGACGACGATGATGAGGATGAGTGGGGTGAGGGGTGAGAGGTGATGGGGATCGGGGGATGAGGGCATGAGGGGCATGGGTAAGGGTATGGGGTAAGGAGTGATGGGTGAGGGTGTGAGGGGGATGCTTGCGATGAGTAGGGATGAATGGGTGAGGGGGTCGAGAGGGTGAGTGGGATGAGGGGGTGAGGGGGTGAGGGGTGAGGGGATGAGGGGGTCGAGAGGGTGAGTGGGATGAGGGGGTGAGGGGATGAGGGGTGAGGGATGAGTGGATTGAGTGGGATGAGGGGGTGAGTGGGATGTATGCGGGGATGTAGGAAGAAATGGAGTAGAATCGTAACCAGACTGCATATTTTTGTAACTGGGACTAAACCCCTTAAAGACATTCCTGTCTTAATCATCGATTTATATTTCCAAAACTCAGATCAGAAGACAAAGGATGATGGACGCACGGGTAACGCCATGGCCCGAATAGGTTGCCAAATCGTTTCAGAAGCTGTTATTTTCCATTTAACCAAAAAGTAGGACCGAGCCTCGAGGGGACAAATGCCTCCGCGTATAAAATGTCAATGCCAAGGGCACATTAGAAACACAGGTTAAACTATGTCTTGTCAATGGTTATCATAAAGAATACAGGCCACTCCAAACGTCTGTATTTAAAGCGTCGGTACCTGCATTTGTTGTCTTTTTGCATAAAATTATCGCGAGACAACTGGTCGAACTCAGAATAATATTTAATTAAAAAAAAATTCTACTTGGATACAAAAAAACGTGACCTGAAACCTTATCTTAATTTTATGTGTGTTTCCTTGTTTTAGTTTATAATCATTCTTCACACATAATAACATGCAGTCGGAGGTCAATACAGCACGAGCATTGTAGAACGTTATTTTTATTGGGATGTTTTGTTTAGCTTCAAGCATTCCTATCCTATAAAAACAAGTTCACATTATTATAGGATGCCTTGATGATAATATCCAGTAGCATGATATATTTTGGGCAGTTTCAGATGGCAAAGTCAGCTGACGATATGTGTTGTAAATTTGAAGGCGACCCCAAAAAACTAGCGACGAAAAACACGCATTGGGTTTCTCCATGTACCAAATGCTAGATCACACGAGGGCAACAATACGCCAGCGGTGTCATTTCGGGAATACCATAATTATTATCAATATTACAGCAGTATGTAGCAACTGCTGTGTCATTTTGTTAATAGCTGTGTCAAGGACACGGATGAAGCAGCATTATTTACACATCACTTGCGTCAGAATTGCGCACAAATATCGCGCTAAACGCCGCTTTCAATGGGGTACCACGAAAGGACTTATCATCCTTAACATTAAATTCGAAACTGACACGTGTGTTCGTCAAAAAAAGAAATTTGTCTATTAGGATGATAACTGACCTCTACTTCTGGTGTATGATATTTCTATATTTCTGAGGGTAGGTAGTTCTCTTAGGTTACCAAAGATTTGTTTGATTCGCCAGAGCTCTGCGTAATGAAAATAGGTTACCAACAGTAGCTCCACCTGTCTTTTATACGTAGTAAAGTATGATTGAAACACAGTGTCAGAATGGACATTGGTGAGACTCGGCAACTATGGAAGACATTTCACTCTCTCGAAATCCCTCAAAATGCCTCGATCGCCTCTGATCTCTGATACGAAATAACGAATGGAAAACAGATGGAACATGGAACTTTTAAGTCGTGGCTGTTTTTTGCGACCTAGCAGCATGCACTAGCTGTTTGGTACTCCTTTCATAGAGGTTTGACTGGTGGGCAGGTTGTCAGCTAGGCAGCTCTACATGGAATTGCCCTCTGGTAATTTTCCGTGTCGCGTCAGCTCTGAGTGACGCGATTGTCGACGGACTCGCTCATCGAATTTTCTGTAATACGGTTGCCATTGATTTTGTGTGTGCGCGCGCTCGCCCTTCTTTCAAGGACCTGCGCAGACAGAGCATTGAGTATTGATCAAAGGCGGACTGCATTTATCCAAGTCGCCTTCGGGATCGACGGCACATGCTCATGACTTTGGGCTGGTTAAAGTTATACCAATGCGGTGGTATATATTACAGATTATGGCTTGGGGGTCACCTTTTTGTCTGCATGTGACCACCTGTGCGACTGAGGCAATGGACAAAGTTAACCTACATACCCGAGTGCAGTAATCGAAAGGTGATGTTTGAGACGGGTTGCATCCGTGGATTTGGGTCATCTGAAAGCGAAAGGGTGGTCTGGGACACCGACCACAGGACCTCAGTAGCGAATGATGAATTCATTACCCCGGCTTGTTTTATTTCTGAGAGTCACTCCAGATTGTTTGAGGAGATCCGAGTATCAAGTTACATGGAACCCGTCTGCAAACGATGAGCGCTCTGTCGTTCAGCGAGGAGACAGGGACAAGACCCCATTCGCCAAGTGTGTGTACAAAGTATATCCGCACTTGCAGAAACCGATACCGGGGTACCCCCTATGCCGCGCTATATTGTACACGGTATCGTGGCCCAATTGGCGAAATAAGGAGTGTGTAACCGCTTGCTCAAACACGGCAGTCCATAAAATGGTGTATGTAAGGCACAAGCGCTACGGCTCTGAGGCAGCCCAGGCGCGAATTGCCGTATGCTTTTAGACGGAATGAACCACTCCGAGCAACGAATGGTAATTCTGTTAACTGTTAGATGTAGGGTCATTTCAAAGAGGAATACGCATTTGCGATTGAACTTGTTAAAATGATGCATATTTAGACACACGTGGTTATGAAAAGGACGATTGGCTCAGCTCCTGTCATATTATGTTCAATAGGAGTTGAGTCTGGGTTTTTTTCAACTAGTCTTTCCTGATTACACAAGAATGGAGTGACATATGTTTCAGTGTTATTATTACAATCATATTGAAATGTATAACCTATGAACCAGGTGGTTGAGCTGACCGTAGGTTAATTGGAAGATTATTTAGATTGTGACTTGCAGTTAGACAGCAATAGTCCGATCGGAATTCGGAGAAACAAATGGATCTTGTCTAATTTTGTAATGGGGCTACTAAACTGACAACGAAAGCAGAATCACACAGGTTTTATGGAGAGTTCAAGTGGGTATTTTTATTGGGATTTTGATGCCAAAAGAACACAAACATCAAATTGTTCCTGCAGTGTTTACCCGAGCGTTATTAGAACCCACAACATCCTAAAGGTCGCTCGCATGGATCTCGTATAACATTTTGGCCTCACAGAAGAGATAGAAAAAAAACGATCCATCGGAACATTGTACACTGACCAGGGAGTGCAACGGGGAAATCAGCACTTGGAAAGCTTTGGCAAGCCAGGAGCAGTTCCTGAACCTCGCTTTACACCGCCGGGATTAAGATCTTGCCTGATAATGGGCTTATACAGATTGAATGCTATCATCCCCCGTGTATCTATGCCTATCGGTGACAAAAGACTTTACACGAACATGCTTCGTCGTATCTGGTATCGGAGCGAAGGCTGAGGATCAGTGAACCTTGGACCTCCACGCGGACGATGTCTGAGATGCAGAGGAACGTGAGACGCCCTACCGGGTTCAGAGGCCCGTTCGCAATCCGGGGATACCATCCTTTATAGAGTACATTACACACTGAAACAGACTCTGGCTGCACTGCAAAGCGAAGTGAACTGAGTGGGCGGACTCTGCACTCAAACCTGTCGATCTTGGGAGGCTAGTTGTATCTTCAGACGTGACAATACGGGTTCAAACTCCTTCAAAAAATACCGTCTACAAATGATATACCTGGAACTAGCCACGCCCCCTTATGCGTACAACAATATTATCTTGTTCAAGCCAAACTGAGATAATAATTATGACTTGTTTTAACGGAATTTTCCTAAACAGTCTCCGTTGCTTTATGTGAGGAATCATAATGTCGTATGGAATACAGTACCAATAGGGCGTTCTTTCCACTGTACCTTTCGCTACTTGAAATTAATCCCTGCTACTGAATCCGGATGCTGCATAAAGAGGCATTCACTTAGGACGTGAAGACCTGCTAGTTCCATATTCTTGAAATGATTTGTTTTGTGTGTGAACGATTCCGTTGCCCCTTCATATTGCCGGAGCATCAGAGCTGCACTTCATAGACCTTAGTCCACTCTTTTGCCAGTCACTTGGTAGTCACAAGGCACGGACCTTGTACGCTGACGACGTTACAAAGCCATCTTAGAAGCAAAACGATGATGAAAGTTTCCAAAGCTATGAACAAGCTCAAAAAAGACTAATGGGCCGTTCTCTATTGGCATACAGTCGAGGGCGCCCTGCAGACTGATGTCATAATCATGAGGATGCATTGCAAAGAGAACCCATTATTTGGAGGGTTTCTTACGAAAGTGCCTTTTAAGGTTACTTTAAAGGGGGCGAATTCCAGAGGCAATTTCGATGGGATATTGGAGGCAACTGTCCCCTATCCTGTTCGTGGGTAGGCGGCGCGATAATGCCGTCTTTGACTTTCATGAACGTGTCCCGGGCCTGGCTCACACGCGACGCGCCGATGATTTATTCATGGCAGATGTGAAACCGCTTACACGACGACGCTGTAAGCGTAGGGATCGGCATTCCACCGGTCCGAGAGCTGCGTTATTGGGCGGCGGACTTGACGGGCGGCTCTCAATCGGTCGCACTCTTACCCCCTCTTCAGACCCGCTGACTGAGCCGTCCGTAGTCGACGCTATGTCCTTCAGAGTGACACCCTTTCTCCACACATTCAAACCATCTACTCTCTTTAAATCTTGCTCTTCCTCGTTTCAAAGTATAGACAGAGCTCATAAAGGCGAGTCAGCAAGTCGCAAGTAATTTGATATCACGACAATATGGCCAGAGAAAAGAAAACAACGATCAAAGTTTCAAATCTCACAAAAACACGTTCCCAATTTGAAACCTCGAAAAGCAACATGTACTTGGCAGCGCAATTTCAACCGTCTCTCCTTTCTCAATTTCGTGACAGGACAGCGATAAATCTCTAAAGAAATCCGGTAATCCCAATAGCGACTGGATGATGTGACAGAATGGGGCAATCGGTTGGGTACCAATGACCGACTCATTTTGATTCTTTTCGGGCGAGGCATGTGAAGACAGGGTTGTCAAAGGATATTTGAGAATGCCATATTGGACTGAGATTGGGGCACCTTTATAGTACGCAAACCAATTAGGATTGAGTGGAATACTACACGCCTGCATTTCAAATCCTTAAATATTTATCTTGGTAATTCAAACAACTTGTCTATGGGAGCTGCCATGTGTGGGGTCACTGACGTGTAACATCACCAACTTGGTCAAAATTGATTGGATTTCGACACAATGACGGGAGTAGTCCGAGGATTAGTGGGTGATGCACCGACCTGTCTAGCGATTGCATTCCGTCACCTGATGTGGCTCGACAAAGCCATGGTGTGTGATCTTCCCACCTTTTTATTTTGATTCAATGACCTGATGTGGGTATAATATAAGTGATTACCATCACTACCGACTGCTCTCAGTTGATGTGAGATGGCTTTGGGCTTGAAAGTGATGGCCCCAGCCATTGAGTCCTGTTCGGATTCGTCTACCAAAGGGTACACGCGGGCTGGCATCTTGGGCATACTTTCCCCCCGTCAATTTGACTTTGGCTTCCCCAGTTAGTACCGGTATTAGTGAGGTACGCACCTTGGTATCAATATCAATAACCACGGGACATTTATGTTCCATCGTAAGTAAAATATCCCTCAACTGACCGGACAATAGGCCCCAACGTATCCATGCAGGGGCCTTCGCTGGCACGTGGAATCCGACCATGCCTGAAGGCTTTACCACACAAGCCTCTTTAATCCCAGACTAATTTCGACTGGTGCTTAGAGCTATACGGACTTTGAACGGATATTAACACATACTGCCCGTGTCTGTCACTGTCTCTCTTCCTATGTGCCCCTTCCTCCATCACTCTGTCTCTCTCTCTATCTCTGTCTGTCGTCTCTGTTTCTCTCAGTGGCTCTCTCTAACTGATTGGCTGTCACTCAGTCCCTCTGTTCTCTCTTGTAACTCTCTTTCTAGCCTCTCTTTCCTCTCACCTCTCTCTCTCCCTCTTCAAGCCAAAGTGCACAACTTATAGGCGTCAGACGGATGTTTGGGGAAGGGGAGGTGAAAACTCCACAACATTCGCTCTCTTCTTAAAGTGGACGGGTTCCGACCTTTTCTCGTTTGCTCTTTCCCTTCCATTACCAACCCAAACCAAAAGCACCACGGTTCACTGTAAATAAACCTTTCATTTAAATTATAGTCAAAGAGGCAACCTGCGCCTATAGCCAATACCCAATTCCTATTTCTCCTCCCTCCCCGTAATCAAATAACAACACCACAGGACAGAGACTCTAGCGATGAATGAAAAAGATGACCGCACCACTCTCTGGAAATCATCGATTCGCTTGTGCAAACGGGTCAATGAAAGACAGGGTTATTACAGCAACTCTTGCTTGTTTTGGGGCTTCTAATTATCAACTGCATGGAGCCGGATAAGATGACGTGAAGCATGGCCCTGACACGATCCGTCGGGACGACATTATTGAGAAGCCACCTTTGCCATATGGACGGCCCGTTACTTCAACTTCGCCCGACATGATTAAAAAAAATGACGAATGGCCGCGTGCGTATAACCTGAAACGTAAATTTCTCTGTCAAGGATGCTGCTATCCTGATTATGGGCACAAATGCCCCCGTTGCAAGCATTCCCTCATGTCAACAACACGTAATAAATTCTAGTAAAATATCATGCTTCGCGTCAGACAGCGCTGCGGACGGCTCTTGATATACGGGCCGTTTTTACATGGAAGTCTTTTGAAAAAAATATTTCCTGTCTCCCTTGCAAGTAAAATCATTCGGAAACGTTACACGATACCTCAGGCAGCGTGTCAATAAATTTCACGCTTTTCAGCAGAATCCTAATAGCCACAGTGCATAATGGCAGATCATGTCCGAGATCCCCTTCAAAATTCTCTGAAATGCCTCTAATATTTTTCGACGATAGGGCCTAGTTGCCACTCCTGACGTGGCCGAAAAATATCAACCCTAAAAATTTGACGAGAGTTGAACCATTCATCTTGTTATGTCTCGACGGGTCCAATTTGATACAAATATTGACTGGCCGCCTATAGAAGGCAAACATTGCAGGAAAAGAGAGATCTGCTGACGGAAGTAGATCATTCCTATCACACCGTCAAGCCGGGTCGTTGGTCTACCACGCGAGAAACGGTAATACGAGATGCGAGCACTGGTGTGGTTAAGTGATGGGTGACGATGGGTTCGTGTACATTGTCAGCCACTCTGGGCTGAATCAATAATATAATTTTCTACAGGATGTTAAGTTTACAGAATGACAAAACAGAAAGAAAAAAAAGAAGGGGGAGAGTCAATAGCATATGGATGACCGAAAAAAATTCAGACAATGAGAAAACAGGTTGACAGACTACGGTGAGATTAAAAAGAAGGGCACGAAGTATATATTTTTTTATTTTTGATCATTTTACGTCAGTAAGCATTTTGCATTTTGTGGTCAGCATTTATTTGTACATAGGCTTTAAAAGAGGAGGTGTTTCTCATAGCCTTACTCGACCTTACATCTACATAAGGTCTCTTGTCAAAAAGATAATCGGTTGAGTGCCGGTTGAATTCATCCGACCGATAAAAATGTCCCGCGGTAGAAAGCCGATTGTACTGGACTCTGTGATGAAAAATACACGATGGCTATCCGCTGGAAAGGACATCGGACGGGTCATATCATCTGATACCCAACCGATGATCTTTTTTGACAAGAGTCCTAAGCAAAGTCCTGCTCCGCTGGAATAGTCATCCACGGTTAAACATGCCTTATTTCTTTGATATAATTGACCGATTGCGCGATGATATCTCGTAACTTATATATTCATTACGTATGGTCTAGGGTTCAATCTCCGGAATATTCCTCACAGATTTCGAGAAAGAAAAGCCTCGATCGAGCAAACAAGTGCAACAATCATCATGTACTTTACAACAGTGGTACCTTGATACGGGGGCCGCCATGTTTCTTTTATTATTATTTTTATATATTATAAGCGGAGTTGGTGATTGAAGGTTTTTTCTAAGGAAGGGGAGAAAAGACGTACGGAGTGAAGTTTCGCACAGGGTCCTCCCATTCCATGAGCAACCCATGTGCACCGCCAAGTCTGAAAAAAACCCAGTTACTTGTCGACTTCAGTCTACACTACCGCGCAGCAGTGTTACCAAGGCCAATTAGTTGGCACAATCTGTTTATCGAGTAATGCAAGTCCAGTCCGAGTCATAGTAAGTATGTCCGAGACTGCTCTCGTTACCGGTAGTGGACCTTGTTTTACAATTGTATTGGTTGTTAACTTACCTGATGTGAGTAGTCGAGGTTTTGATGTACGATGTCACCCAGCAATGCAACCTTTGGGTGTCTTCGACTGACCGGTCTGTATTTCTCTGGTAGTGACCTACGAAATGTAATATTTTAGACATCAGTGAGGTAAGAAAAACAATATAGGCCTAGGTTCACTGATGTTTAAGTCTGTCTCCAAACGTGTTCGGACCTCAATCAACTAGTTTTCTTTATTCAACGGGGTGATAATCATCTCATTGGGGGGACCAATAGCAAATGACATCCCTTATACATTCGGACCAATATTTAACAGGTAACATCTTAATTAAGAATAGGATGTTGCCTCTCATTTCTAAACTTAAAAGTTTTCCTTGGAGTAATTCCAATTGAATGATTTTGACCAAAATAAACGCAATGGTCTTCGGAATTAAAGCGTCGGGTGTCTCCATTTAGAAAACTACAGGTCTTTAAACCGTTACCGATGACAAGTCTGCTCACTGAGACAGTGCGCCGTTTGCCAGTAAGCTACTGTCATTAAGCAGTCTTGAGTAAACAATTCCAGTCAGTATAAGCTGTTTAATGTAAGCTGCTTGAGTCATTGAGCGATTTGCTGGAAATTGGATTTAGTCAATGAGCAGTTTGCTGTTCCATCTTACAAAAAATGTATTTGAATCGCCTTATAACTAAATTAATGTACGAGTTTTTCTAAGAATGTCTGTCCTAACGGGTCCTTTCCCATTGGCGATGCGCTATGCTTCTCTCCTCCCTGTGTCTAACGACATATTCAAGAAAGCTCACAGCCTGCCCCTGAGTGCACCGAGCACCCCTTCCCCCTTTACTGAAATCCCAAGATGGTTATTTTTTTAATTAAATCGCCATTCTCAAGCATACCGTCGGCGGGCGGCTGCGCTATACCGCCCAGCTAGAATTAGATATAGCGGAAGCTCTTTTCAGAAGGCTTGGTCGTGCCGGCACAGAGGGCTCGGCTAAGGAAAACATAAGGGCGGTGTTGTTTAGGAGAGGGGTGGGGTGGGGAGGAGTGGCGATCGATAGGCAGAGAGAGGATGCCGCGTTTTCAAGATAGGCGAGCGAGCTGGTGCTTGGCTGAGAACAGTGGCCGATTTTCAGTTCAACTCGACAATCAGAAACCACGACGAAGCCATTAGGAGCACAGCGTCATAATCAAGCACGCGGGGTCATGCCCATTCTAGGTTGTATCACTGATACTGTGTACACTGGAAGGGCGGGGTGTCGGTTGTTTGAACTGAAGACAAATTTACCATTTTTTTAGTCCTTGCTGTAGAGAAAAAGAGTGGGTTTGCTAGCCTTGTTCCCAGGGCAATCATCGCCTCGTGCATTACATTGCACTCGGAAGGGTGCAGTAGCGCATTGGATGCACGAACACGGTGGCAGCTAACATCAGTTCCTCGTGTAGCGCCCATTACACAATGACCTAGCCAATTTGCACGGGGATCAATGGCTTCGTGGTGTACTAACATGGCGAGCGTCAGTCGCCTGTGCAGCGCATTTGATAATAAAAAAAATTGCCAATTTGTTTTGAGAAAGGATGATTGAAAACTGGTATGTTTCGGTTTGCAGTCAAGGGCGGACCGGTGTATAGCTGTGCAAAGTCTCAGGCATGTTTTCACTGAAAATATTGAAAAATGGCAATGAAAACTTGGACTGAACCCGAGACCTCTGGATTTGCGTACCAGCGCTCTGACCATCTGAGCTATCCAGCCCTTAGATGTGACCTTCCCAAATAGTCAACTAGTCTGTGCATGGGTGGGCGCACCAGTCAGAAATATACAGCCTTAACCTGCCCGTATACCCCGGGTTTACCCCCCCCCCCACCCCTGCTTTCATTCAGATGCAAACAACCAATTGTTGTAAACCTGAATACAGCTGCTGCAGCTCAGGGATCACATAGTGTACTGAAGATAATGTTAATCAAGGTAGTTTTCCTTCGAGACTGTAACATCAATACATTTTGGCCTAACGTAGATTCGGGTAACAAGTAAAAGGATTGATACCATCTGGCATGTATCACCATGCTTTGGACCTTCCAATAGTGGATGTAGACTGTTCATGAAATTAAGACATTTTGATCTGAAATATGCCAAAAATTCATGACCTTCATTTGTACCAGCATATATATGGATTCATGGTTCAGCCGATGATAGCTACTGCTCTTATACAGCCAGCACTTTCTACCAAGTGTAACGATAAGGAGTTTAATTAGAAGAAAAATATTCACATTCCCTGCATCGTCAATATGCACTTGAAACGTTGGTTGAAAGAATACACAATGGACATTTTGTGTAACCATTGAGTATTCTTGCATTCACCCTTAGTGTGTTGTGTTGCGTGGCATGTACTTGTTTATATGGACGTAGATCGCACTTTTTTCTTAGTATGACTGGGGTGGAAAAAAAACCGAAAACACCTGTCGTCTTGTCTAAAGAGAACCGTATTGTGCAGTGTTAATTAAACAACACCCCGAGACTATTTCAATGAGGGTTTACCCAACCCAAATAATGTATACTTTATGCTTAGATACTTAGTGGCATGCCTGAAAGAGGGTAGTTCTGGCGGGATTCGAACCCTCGAACTCTGAATGTGAGTGCAGAGACCTTAACCACGCGTCCATATAGGCCCTAATTATAGCTTTTTAAAGTCGTGTGGAGCATTCCTATCTGTAAAGCGGCGGGTACCACAATCATATATTAATCATACATATCGCTTTCTAAACACTGTTTTATCCCATTTTCCCCTCTGCCTGCAGTGCACGAGCAGTTGAACATTGCAGAATGGCGAGAAGGTCGCCGCCTGAGGTCCAGTGACAGTCAGCGAGTCGGCTAGGCAACGCCATCCGTCTGGAATTTCAATTTTCTCCCCTCTTCAATTTTTTTTGTTCGGGGGAAGTCGCCTGTTTCGTCGGAGAGTCTTGTTTTGGAGCTATTTGCTTTAGAGTCTCCTGGGAAATATCACAAGTGCCGGCAAAATGTCGAAAGCCCAGAAGCGACGACCCACTGTGCGCCGACCGGGCCACCAAGGATCCAGGAAGGTAGGTCGACAATCCCATTGAATCATTCGCCCTAGTGAGGAATACACTCCATTGTCTCTATCTATCTGTAAGCACCGTTTACTCTGTATTCACACATGATAAACCGTGGGATTACTGCTGTGTCGGACGAAACGGGAACGGGGGATGGTTCAGAAGCACGGCTTGGGCTTAGGCTTTGGTTTTGGTGTTGACCTCATTTCAGGAAATCCAAGTTTGGAAAAAAGAACCATTCCTCGAAAGACAGAAATATTGGCTGCGGTTTTTGCATAATACATTATTCTTTTAATGAATAGATATATTGTTTGTCTTATGTTACCTCTTCGTGATCCATGTCTTGTACTTTCGCGCAACAGAGAAAATGGTAAATGAATAAAATGCCAACCACGTAAAGATAAGTTTTCATCAAGCCTTAGCCAGAGCCCAAGCCATGTGGGTACGAGGGGTTGGGGAAAGTCTGGAGGATACCCTACAGCGGTGTCATTTTTTGGAAAGAAAAAGGTTTGATAATCATGTGCACGATCTGTGTAAATGTCATTCGATCTTCTGCACTGCAAATGCCAGGCTTTGTGGCTTCGGGTGCGTGTACTGAAATCGTTCTAAATCAATGAACGATGTCGGAAAGAACCAACAAAGAAACTATTTGTTTTTGCTGGAAGCACCCCACATAACCAATCGTATTACATGTACAGAGAGACGGGAAGAAATTAAGCAATCTAAGAAGATTACTCATGTGAAGAATTAATTGAATGCATATACAATTCAAAACAGCTAAACTTGCATACGCTTTCTATTAATATGTATGTTAATGATGTAAGTTACGAACATTAAAATCAAATATCATTAAATACTCAGTTCATGGGTGTAGCAAGGCTATTTTAATAATTGTTGTAACATCTTCTGTTCTTGCATGCAACAGCCAAATGCCAACCAACATGGCCAACACAATCAGGATAAAATGCAGGTAAAACCAAAAACCCACTTCAATCTGCAGCTCTGCTCTGCTCGCTGTGATAGAATTAGATTGACATTTTATTTTGTCATTGATATACATGTATATATATTTCGTTCACTGTTGTTGACAATGGCAGATCATGTGCATTCAGTGCCATCTTACCTGTACCTTCTCTCCTAATCTGACTATTTGCCTGTTAACCACCCCTAACACTATTCAAACTTAACAAGTCTCTTAAAACATGTGTATACTTCTAACATTGGTGTGATACTAACAATGTCGAGGGAGAAAGTTCGGATACGTTTTGTGTCGAGCGCAGGTATCGCGTTATCTTTGGCGTTCCTATAGTAACACTCATCACGGACTATGAAAACATCACCTGGCCTTATTGACAATGACATCGCCCATTACCAGAGAACTCGCATACAAAAAGTGCGTTTTACCCATTTGAGATATTCCCGAGGAAACCACGAGCATATTTGACATGGGTATTAAGACGACGAGGGGAGGGGAGGCATGTTGGCTATCACAGGCTCCTTTCTACCCCAAATGCCGCCACAGCGCAGAGCAATCAGCCTGATTAGCCTCAACACCATTTGCTTCCCATACGAAGGTCAGCCTGATGACGCTCCCGTTCATTATGATGCAGCCATTCATTACATAGTGATTGGGTACACGACTCGCAAAACCTGTTGACTCTAGTTTTAAAGGGTCGGTGGGGTTTGGAGCCGCGTTTGTATAGTGGCATGCATTAAGGGGGCCGAGGCAATGTGAATTTTGCTCCATAAAGGGAAAATAAGATTAGCGAATGTGTAGCTTCCGAGTGGTAACCGAAGCGTGCAGTCATGGGTGGACGAGAGACACAAAGACAGGGGCAGGGTGAGATATAGAGAGATACAGATAGGAGTGAGACCTTGCGTGACAAAGAGAGAAACACGGAAAGAGACAGATGCAAATAAATAGAGAGAAGAAAGAGAAGAAAAAAACAGATACAGAGGGAGGAGAGGGGACAGGGAGACAAAGAGGGAGAGGGAGAGGGGAATCAGAGTGACGAGAATGAAAACAAGAAGAGACAAAAAGAGCGATAGAGACACCCAAAGAGAGGAGAAAGATCGAGAGAAGGGGGAAGGAGAGAGTGAGAAAGACAGTTTTAGGGAAACCCATTTTTATCGGAAGGGCCACTTCCCCGAATGCACCGATTGCGCTACCAATGTTTACATGCCATCACGTGACTTATCTTGGGTATTTGTGCATCTCATTTGGTGCAGAACAGGAGTGTAAATAAGCAAAGAAGATTTTCATAATTATATTGTCCACATTCTTTCCTGTTCATTTCCATCGTTGCTCTGTGCCAAATGAGATAAAAAATACCAACAATAAGTAACGTGATGGCATGTGGACAGTGGTAGCGCAGTTTGTCTATATTAGGCGGTGACATTCAGAGTTTGTAATGTTCTGTAAAATCAAGAACATCGCAGGCATTTGTTTCCAGCACTGGGGTCTTTTTATATTATGTTTAAATCGTTAGAGTGTTCCAAGGGCTTGTAGTTTCGACCCTATAATGCGGGAGGTTTCCTTGAAATATGTTGAGCTGTTCAAAACATTCTCCTGAAAACGGCGGATTATTTACCAACGGAACGCGATCGATGGCATGATTCAAATAATTAATTTCGAATGCTCCTGGATAGGAGATAGGCCTAGTTGTGGTAGAATAAACTGTTTTAGGGTTTGCATCAGTTCAAATTAATCGTGCGAGGTACTTCGCTGAATGTACTTACGTTAATGAAAGTTGGAGTCAGAATGTCTAACGCAAATTCGACTTGTCCTGCGAGTACTGATCACTATATAGTTTAATACACTGTGGTGCTCTTGATGCTGAAATATTAATAATTCCTCCGACTGAAGTGGCTAACCAACGCTTTGTCTAAAATCAACTCAACATTTTAATCAGACGAGCGTAGAAAACAATTTCTGGACCAGGATTTGATTTCGCTTGAATTCTGAGCTATCCAGCCCTTAGATGGCGGTCTTGCCAAAAAGTCAACTAGTCTTTGCTGGGGTGGTAGCGCCAGTCAGAAGCATTTAACCAAAAACTACCGTGTATCTTCAGAGCTCACACGATTGTAAACTCCCTTGTAAAAGGGTTCAGGAGCAGAGAAAAGTCATGAGGTCGGCTCCAATCCACCTCCAAATATGACTGTTATTAAGACCTACTTAGACGCAGCCACTCAGGAAGCTGCCAGTAGAAACAAGACTCAGATCTACGGCTGAGTAGCCGTAGCCGTTATGACGGATAAGACTGGCAAGACAGATACCGGCATAGCACATAGCAAATAACACACATAGCAAATGGTTACAACTGACACCACCGACGCCAGAGACCTCTTTGCCTGCCTGGATAACAGTCACGCCTATTTTCACCTTGAGCTAAGCTCATCCGACAGTATGGCGAGGAAGGTACATTATCTCTGTCTGGTCACAACACGCCGCATCGCCTCGGCGCATCGATGTTTCCATTTCACGGTATAATAACTCATTTCAGACTGTATACCTTATGTGGGAGGTGGTCCGTGACTCCGAAATGTTTTCATTCCAACACGCGGGCGTGCATGTCTCCAATCCATCTCGTTATTACCGTCACTCCCCTGCTTAGAGCAGCCCTAGGTTAACAATTAATTAAAATTCAACACAAGAATTGGAATTACTCGATGGAATCGACTTCGTGGGGTCTCTCACTCTCTCATTTGTTTTTATCAGGATGGGTTTTCATTTAAATCAGTCGATAAAAGCCCATAAAAAAACAACACGAAAGAGAAAACATCGCGTTCCAAAATACTTCAAAATAAAACCCTTTTCAGTACTATTTTTCCGAAAACTCTTCATGCAGCATTCCCCTCAGTCTTAGAGTGCAATGCCACATCTGACTATTATTGACGCTGTACTCTTCCCTGTCAGCATATTATGTTAGTGTTAGTATGCATGAACATGTACTTGACAACACGAAAGGACAAGCACAATCTATCTGTTACTAATTCCCCGTTCCATATGGTTTTCATCATGACCAATGTGAACTTAATATTTAGAGGATGAAGCTCCTGAACTTTAAATGTCATGGCATACAACTTAATCACTCGTTCTTTGAGGCATGGCCAATTACCAGTATAGGGATTAGTCACAAGGCCTTTGCTAACAAGGATTTCCTTCTTTTAAATGGACCCCTCAGGAGTATCACAATTTACAACATAAAGAAAAATCAGCAAGCTGCTACTAAGCGAAGATCAAGTAATGTTCAATGTTTACAGAATCTGACATTTCGACCTCACCGGGACCTTTCTAAAAACAAATGACAAGAACTAACACAGGCAGGAAGGAATAAATGCAAAAGATACTTTTCATATAATAATTATAGGCAACGAAGAATAATTGCTAGATACAAGGAGAGATCATATCCATGATATAAACTATACAGACTAGTTCAGTTGTCCAAGTACATTTTCGCTATTGTATCGCTTTAAGATAATAATGTCTTGATGCTGCGAAACTAAATGCACTCAACTGTATGCCGAATATTACTCTCATATGCCAGGGTAATTTAGTCATTGATGGATACTTCGGCAAATCGCAAACGGCCACACAGGGACTATCCAATGACAAAAAGATGAGCTAGGAAGGATTAGATATTTGTAATGGACGAAATGAAGAGGAATGATTGATATGCGCGCCATGTCTCTTTAAGCCTAGAGTTACCGAGAACTGCTATAGGCTGGGTGGTCATACAGTATTCACCTATTGGCGAAGAGGTTCAGTTTTATCTTTTGAATTATAATCGCAATGCATTCAAGTAATACAAGTTGTGAGAAGGTTTGCGGTAACACCATGTGACGGGAATTTTCTTTTGGGGTGAGCGTGGTTCACAAGAGAACAGAAGGGTTACACTCGACGTTCCAAAAGGATCATCGAGCTTCCAATGCATCATGACTACAGTACTCCCGCCATCTGCTAATCAAGTACTGCACCCACACAACACCGGCACTCTTTCACCTCAGGACGAACAGTACGTTGTTCGAAACAACGAGCTTAAACCCTCCTTTTCAGAACCAAACTCTCTTACAAAAGAGAATTCCGGTTCCACCGAAATCTTGCTCACAATTTGCACTTCCACCATTCATAATTATAGTCTTGTATATACCACATTTTGTTACAATTTATCAAAATTATGAACGCAAGGTTATTTGAACATGAGATACATGCCGGTAGTCCAGATACTAATTTATATTTCACCGTATTTTTGTCTTATTTTTAACCTTTGAGAGAGGTCCTGCTAGGATCCAAATCCTGCTAGGGTTCTCTAATGTGTGTATATTTGCAATTTGGTCATTTAGGTCAGTATGGAGTTCGCAACATTTTTGTTTCACTTAAAGCTTTTAACAAATTTCAAACTCTTCCTCTGCCATACATTTATGTGCACAGGGTGAAAACCAGTGCATCGCTCACGACGGGTCACATGCACAAAAAAATCTGCTTCCACATCACTGAAAGAAATAGGTTAATCCGTGTGAGAGATTCGGAAATATTCAATCAAAAACATACATCGTTGGGAAAAATTTGATTTCCCGTGTCTTGTTGGGGAAATTGAATATCTTCCTGAAATAACGTAATTACGTCACTGCAGACTATGGCCCTACAGTATGGAGCAGACAGCCGTTTTAAAGGGCTGTTTTGCCTTCTCTCCACTGCCCCCCCCCTTCTGAGATAATCGTTGGGAAAAATTGTGCTCGCTCAAGTCGCGTTGATTCATTGTTTCTCTGCTGTCAGGAAGCGTGCAAACATCCCAGGGATGTCTGATTTGCCATAGGGGAAGGGCAAAGACACCCAGGCGCGTTTGTTCAGGCCTGGAAATAACGCGGTCTCTGGCCAGTGGAGTGGAGGTGATGTAGGTTTTTCGATCTATCTATCGGGAAAGCCTGAGGTTAGACTTTGGCCTGCATGTGACTGTAGGTCTGTCGGTCCGTCTGTTCTCTGGGAGGTAATGAAAGTGGACGAAAGAGAAAACCCTGTCGCTGTCATCAATCAAACTGCCTTCTTTTACAACGTGTAGTAGAAGCTCCTTAGAAGCTATAGGACGAGGGCGACAGGGGTGCTAAGACACATCATTGCGCAAGTAGTTTTCATGTCAGTTGAATCCAACGAACAAGTGTGCGGGACATTGCATTTCTGCTTCTGAAAATACCCCGTTTATGTGGTTGTTGCAAGAGCCAGGACGTGCTTTCAATAAACTTGTCAAGCGAGACGATCCGCAAAGCCGCTCGTATCATGAGATCGATGCCACTTGTGTCTGATTGAGTACAGTTGCAATTCAAATTCCATCGGCCGCTGTGGTTTGTCTTGGACATCGATTCTTAAAGAGCACGAGAAGCGTATCCATATTAAACCAATCGATTCCGGGGACTGGTTGAGTAGCCCTAATGAAAATTATCGGCGCCCGTTTTATTCCAACCTGAGTGCTTGATTCTCTAAATATCACGAGAACTAAGTAAACAGACGTTGTTTTTATCAATGTTGGGCTGCAATTCAGGGCTCCCATTGCAGCTTGATGGGATTTCCCGCGAGAGTTTATCAGATGCGTCGCCGTTAAGAGGCGGCGAACATCACTCTGCGAAGCGGTCTCTTCTTACCACCATGTCAATTTTACTGTCCATTGGGATCTAGGGACTTGATTTGAAATAGGGAGAAAGAAAACGACATCGTCTTTTCAATGGCGGTGTGTGACGATAAAAAGCCAAGAAAGTATGCTTATGAACTCATCTATTCCTTGATGGCGGATACGACTACGGTTGCTTCACCAAAAACGGGGCAGTGACGAGGGTGAGACTTCAAGTCTATGTAGGTCTATATGTAAGTCTACTATGGGTGCAATGTGAATCATGCCGACTGCGTATAGGCACTACCACAGTCACGCCAATTACTCGAAACCTTAATGTTCCGTAAATCAATTTCATACTAATCTTCCCAATGTCGGTGCAGGGCCTCTCTGTACCACTCTCTTTCAAAGGTAACACATGCAGTCTGCCTCTACTTATGACATAATCAACCCTAGAGCCTCCCTATCTCTACAAACATCGTCCGAGTGACTCCAAATTAAAGGCGCTTCCTTTTCCTGCAGTTAAAAAGGTGCAGTTTACAATTACATTGCAACTAAAGATTATCAAATGGAAGTCAAAGTTTGATTAAAGCATGATATAATAAAAGCATAATATGGAAAGTTTGCAGTGACACCAATGATGTCATCTCTTTCGATACGGCTCTGAAAAGAGCCTGTAACTCAACGTTTCGGACAGTTTGTATTTGTTCGTTGTCAAATTCAATCTTGATTCACCATAATATTTCATTAGAATACATTTGTGCTGGCAAGCAATAGTCTACTTGGTTTGCCCGTCATTTTGTAAAATTCATTTATCTACAGTATTAGATATTTAACGTTGCCAATAATGTCAGCATGATTACGGAACATAGTCTCCTGCAACATTTTGATCCCGGCGGTGGCTTTGGAGATTTGAAGGGAGGTCCCACAATGATTTGTCAGTAGTACCACTTTATCGAAGAGAAAAGCCCGAGACATTCATTATGAAATAAAAAATTGCTGTGGTTAATGATGTCTGGTGATGATAATTCGGTTGAGGAAGACCATGAATGATCGGACATCTGGACACATGGGACAGCTCTGACAAAAAGGGGAAACACATTTTACATATACGGACTCTGTTGGGTCTAAAGTGATTCCTAAGAGATAACAGGGGCAGAAGCAATTGTGGATACGATGGTCAGGGGCATACTGGGGCATACATGAAAAAGGAAGAACCACGTGGAAACGTGGGTATGGGGTTAGCGGAGTTACCTCGTGAGGATAGACTCGGGTGCGCATTATGAGTTAAAAAGGAGTCCGGCGTGGTGCACATTGTGCCAACGGCTTCAGAGTTAATAATGAAGATGGATGAGAAGATGGGGAATGGAGATACAATCTAAGACCAGGGAGCTGGTCTTATTGCGGAGCGAGAGCTGGCTGTTCGAACGGCTGCCAGATCGTTTCCCTCGCGTAAAGAGAAACGAAGAAATGCACACCAGGAGCTGATGGCATGCGAAACTGAAACACTACTTTCGTTGACATCAATTGATGACGCTTATATGGACACATTTCTTGGATTCCATTTTATGAATCATGTCCCTTCTAGATTATGGTTTGAAGGTTAGCATAGTGGAGGAACAAAGAGGAAAGTTGACACCACGTAATTCATCTCTTTTGAGATGGAGATTGGGTCTGAAAAGAGTCGGTAACAAAACTCTCGTGAGGAGAAAGCAAAAACAGCTTAGAAACCACAGCTCGGCTCAGGTTGTCGCTCCAGTTTTTGATATCGATTTTTAAGTGGAATATAATCTAAACATCACTGGGGTATTGAGAAGACAAAAAGAGCTGCAGCTTAGACGGGGATTATATGCTAAGCTGTTGGGTGACGGTATAGATGATTCCCGTGCACGAGCCTGAGCCCTAGCCCCAGCAATGTATATGTGAAGTTCTTGAATAGAATTTCGATGGATGATCAAGCCCCTCGCCCACAGGGGATTCAACGTTTAATAAGACAACGGAGTGTCATTCAAAAGGAAGGCCCATATCAATGTACATGTACAGTCTTCTTAACTATATACGTGAGGGGAAAACCTAACAATCATTGGGCCTAATAGTCATTCCACAAGCACAGTAGACAGCAGAATTGTCATTAATAGGCCTATGCCTGCCAACAATCATTCTCATGAAGACAACGACCATTGTAGTTTGTGAACCCCCCCCCCAAAAAAAAGTTTTTTTCTGGTCAGACCCCAATAGCAATTCGCAAGCGTGGTTGGCGTTAGGTTTCAATAGTAAACCTAATTTGTAATATATTCTCTGGGCTGACAACATTCCACATAAAACCAGGTCAGAACGAAGTGCCTATACGCACATATCACGGTCTTGCCGTCTCAATAAGATGAGAGATAAAACCCGAGATCACTGGTGATATCAGGTAATACGTCAAAGCTTCCAGAGGTCTTGTTTAAAGTTGTATACCTAATATGTTTTTGCTTTGTTTTAAGATCATTTGAGGTTAGAGTGCGCGCCATCTTGCGAAATATTGCATGCATTATGCCGCAGGTGCCGCAAGGCACGACCCGGCGAGTACGGTAGTTTCCTTATGTAGGAAGGTTTAGGGCAAATATTCCCGTTGTCGATGCCTCGCAATCATACAATCTAGTGATGAAGACCTCTTTACATGCACCTTGCCATTCATCAGCTCGGAATACTGACCTAGATTACTGCTAAAGTTCCTCGCCCCAAAAAACAGCATATATGCATTAATTTTGGGCCCCAATCCATCTAAATAAATTATTTACAATAGTGATATCATACTCTGTACACAAGCCCCCCTGGCGTGCGGAATCTCGCCTGCTATGCCACGTTACCAGTTCACCTGGCGCGGAGGCGCACACAATGGAGGAATCGTGTATGGGGGAATTGTCCAGGAGCGTGAAAAACCGGGTTAATATATCGAGTAGGAGAGGGAAGGAGATGGGAGAGACAGGGGGAGGGGCAGTCGTTGCCAATTGCCGTGAGTGGGTGGGTATCGGTGGTAAACATCCAGCCTTGCATTTAACTCTAAACAGAGCTGATTTAATGTACAGGTAGGATATAGAACACGGCGGATTTGTGAGAGGCAGTGGGGCCCCTATTTGCACCGACGTTGCGTTTATTTACACGCGACCGACGCAGTGCATACAGCAACCAACCTTTGCCTAGTCTGCGTACAATTCGATTCCATGCTTTGCTCGACCGCGCGGCCGCACGCAACAAATTATACCAAAAAAGGAAGGGGGGAAATCTCGGCATGCGACTGCACGGCAAACAGGAGTTAAATTGATTTTGCCCGCTGATTCCGGGATTTCGGGAACCGCATCGACGGGACGGGAAGACGGGAAGGATGGAGAGGGGGTGGGTGCGGGTCGAGGACGGGCGGTGAAGGTTAAACTTAAGATTTATTTGTGTGTTTTTTCTTGTGTGGTAGCACTGTTAGAGCGCAGGGAACATGTGGCATCGTCTTGTCTCGCTATTGACCGCCCGCACAGAAATCAATACCCCACACAAATATTCTCAAGGGTTAAAGAAAATAAAGGTCTGTACAGCAAGAAGCACGCAGGGAGAAGCTTGGTATTTTTCGCTGTAGTTCATTACTCCGACAAGGAGTAAGCGTAACCAACAAACTCGACTTTGCATAACCCAACTCTGCTTCTTAATAAGTACATTGTGCGAGAGTGTCATTTCGTTAATCGCAGTGGCTGTTGTTACGGCAGTCGTCCGTGTGGTTCCCTGACTTCACAGTATTTGTCAGGATGTTTAGCTCTTGGAACCAGACTATCAGCTAATAGACTGGTTCAACCAGCCTGCAATGCTGACGAAATGCAATCAAGTCAGGGAACCACACGGACGACTGCCGTAACAACAGCCACTGCGTTCATTAATACCTCACTCAATAGATAACAAATAAAAAACCTCAGCCAAGGCATCAGCAATGGCTTGGTCTCCCTTGTACAATAAAGAAGGGAGGGATTGCTCTTCGTCCATTAATTGAAACCTTTCTCATTTCTCGTTTACGACAGCGTTAGTAGACAAAGTACAGTATGAACAAACCAGAAGCCGAAGCCACTGATAGTCCATTGTTTTTATGCGTCAGTGGAGTCCAGCTGCTTATGGGCGATTACCTTTAATATCACACCGTTGCTGACATACGTCACGTTGCTAAACAACCCCAGTAATAAATTGTGTACAGTATATTTGAACTTGTATCGTGTATCAAACCTCCCAGGGGTCTTATAATGCATCGTAACTCTACTTACGATGGATAACCCATCGTTAGTTGTGATACACCATATGGTTACGGTGCATCGCTCATCGTCTTGCGATTGATCGTAAGTTACGATGAGTTTGGTGAGATCGACCGCAGGATCTACACATTTCCTGTCATTTTATATGGCGGCCTTCAATTAATTGCGTAGGGAACTCGATATACCTGTAATATGAAGACACTGAGTCTTCATTTACCCCGCTGCCTTGGACTCTGAAACACTGTAGTTTCAGTATGCACAGAGCTATGGAGATCATTAGCTGGTATTGACAAGTGCAGGTTGAAGGGCAACAAAGGTCTACATTCATTTACGATATAAAGGTTCGGTAACCTCTTGAGGTTTAATGAAGGGTGCCTTGCAAACCCAGACCAAAGGGAATGGTTTTTATCAACCCATCTTTGAAATAATCACTCAGTGCACTGTATACTTGAATGACTCATTAGCTGTACATGTAGTGGAATATTACTGACCAGTTCCTGAATTGATATACATGTACTGAGTTATACCAGTCAGTTCTTTCTTCTGAATGAGAAAAAAATATTAAAAAGGATCTATCTTTTGGACAACAATAATTATGACAAACAAGAAAATATAACGCTGGAATGTAAAAGTTATACCATTATCATGTAAGGGGATATACTACTATTAATGATTAAATGCTTCTAACTGGAAGACGGCCATCTAAGGGATGCACAGCTAAAATGGTAAGGTCAGGTTCAATCCCGGATTATACACATCTCATTAGTCTGCTGAAAGTCTATTTACACCAATTTATTAAGCATGTCTGTTTCATAAACGGAATATCTACGTGCATGCACTTGATATATGATTTACTTAATGGTTGTTTATTACATGCAGAGTAAATTGGTACATAGTTGGGTTCGGGCAAATTATGTAATTTATGCTCAGTAGGCCCATAGGCCTACTTGTACTAAGATCGATTTCAGGCAGTGACATGTGCAAATCGTGTTTGACAATCGACGCCACGCGTGAGCACAGACGTCGATAATTAGTCATTCGATCACACTACACTCAGATATATTTTTACCACAACCTGGGCCTCATCCTTTCTTCAATGGAAACCCAATACTGTCCTATAATTATAGCCCACTACATCGGTATCAGTAAGCTACTTGTTATCTAGACACAAACAAATGCATTACAATCGTTCGGTTTTGCCACATTGCAGTCACGCCTGATTCCCATCAAGCAAATACGAGAGCTGCACAGATGTATGAGAGAAAAGGACCAGAACGGCCATACCAGTAACTTGCCACCAACTCGTCTATTCGTTTAATGGCCCATTACATTGGCGTCAAACCCATTACTTTTATAGGCAATTTCGTACCGGGATCTTCTGTTGGCGCCTCGCTAGACAATGTTCTGGCCCGATGTCTGACACAGCGTCTGACGTTAATTTTCATGAAAATTTCGATACTTGATACGCATAATCGAGGTGATAGATATTACTAAGCCCAGTCTAGATCTCCCATCTACTGTCTGTGCCGTGTTATTCAGCCAATGATTATAATCCCATTGGTATTGATGCTCACACGGAAAGGACGTTGTAAATCACCCTGCCCTTCCACAAATGATTACTTGTCAGTCGGCAGCTGACGAAATAGTTGGAGGGGAAAGGTGGTGTGGTACACGCATGGCGTGTGCACTTTGCAAGTTCAGTCCACGGCAGCACGGGGCATTGTTTGAAGGTTTGAAAGCGTGATTAGTCTGACCGTGTGATTTGAAATACCTCTTTAATCAGTGTTTTCCAAATTGGATTAAGAAAGTCAACTGATTAGGAACCTTAGTCGGTGTGACACGATATATGTGCCACTGAACAGACCAGCCGGGAAGTAAATAGATCGATTTGGGAATGGCCCCCGTCAGCCCTTGCACTCTCTTCCTTCTTAGATCTTCAGGACACTGAATGCAACTCGTCGAAAAATGTGGTATATGCGACTATCAGGCAAGACAGTACCTCTAAGTGCCGGGAGTCGATGACAATCTCCTTTACAATCTATCATAATTGACTTAAGATGGATAAAATATCTTAATTGACAATTGCCTTACGATCGATCGTAGGTTATAATGATTTTCGTGATATCAATCTATGGTGATCACAACGCAAACATCGATCGATCTGAACAAGTTCATCTTGAGTTGAAGCGCTTTACTTGAATCCAGGAGTACAAGGTATTAATCCCGCCTAAGACACGTGACTCTATAGTACATCATAGACATCCTTGCGGGTCACTTATGAGTAAAGGGACAACATTCCGTTCAGATGTAGGCCTATACAATAATGAAATACTGTAGTTGATTAACAACGAGCAAATGTATACACCTTTAGACATCTGATAGTTGCATTACAATGAAGAAACTTGATCAAAATATTGAATAATACAACTGTTGGGGTTTGTCATGTCAGAGCAATGTGCAAAGCAACACTCCCAATAGAAACATGGAAAGATACATTTAGTCCAAACACTATAACATTGGCAGGGGGTCTTTGTTTACCAACCACATGCACACAGGCTCATTGTGTATATAGACAATTGGACACAGTAATCGTGTCGTGATAAAATCTCGCCATCAGGCTTTGACTGGAAATCGGTCTCAGCTGTAAGCTGAATGTACACGTGGCCTGAGTAATGGCGCTCCTCCAGCCGCTCAAATCGCTGTCGTACCACGGGACGCTTCCAGCCTCAATATTGATACAGTGTAACGGGCACCTGCCTCCTCCTCGTCCCCGCTGAGCAAATAAAAAGGGGAGTGTGTAGATTTCAAGTGCAAGATGGGCCTAAACGGCACCCTATCTTTTACTGGTCAATAAATAGCACAAGGGTTGCATTCCAGATGAGCAAATGAGTCAGTTGGATCAGAGAAAAGTACAAGCGATCTGTCATTAACTCCCTACCATGAACAGCTTTTTAAATGTCTGGGTCTAAGGTTTCGGCCGGAAATTAATTTCTGTACATTTGTTTTCAAGCGTTGGTGTTGTTTTTGTGGGTTATCCTTAAATGATGCAGGTTGTGGAATAACAATCAAACCATTGGTGGGTGAGCAGGCCTGTTGGCAAAGGGGAAATCTGTTGATGGCACTGGCTTGATTATCCCGTGGATTAGGGCGAGATTGGGCAGAGATTACCAGCCAGTGAAAAGCGATACGGATAGGCAATGAGCCAGCATAAACCGCAGTATAAACGGCCATTCAAGACGCGACATTTGGAAAGGGAATCATCACTTCAACAACCACGAACGGGATATTGCTTTCTGTCTTCATTAATTGAGCATAGATCTCGACTTAGGATTTCCAAAAATGCCTCGTGGTACTTACTAAGATGTTACAATCAGCTGTTTGTAACAACCTTAAAACTGACCACTCCTCAATGGCGGGGCAGTATAGGCGTGGGAGATGTCGCATACGAACTGTACCTCGTCTATTTTCAAGGAGTTCGATCGGCCGGCGTGGATAGGATTACTTAAACATGTTGTTCCCGTGCATCGATTTGCCACCGCATTCCCTCTGGGGAGATCCCTTTTATTTAAATGAGGATACATTTCTAGCCTTTTTGGAGCCGTATTTGCATAGGAGACGGTAACTAATTGGATTCCCTAATTAATACCGGTACACGCTGGTGACACCTGTTCGTCGACAGAGCATGCTGTCAATAACATATATCAATTGTATACGGTAAAATAAAAATACATTATTCATTTTTGAAATAGGCAAAGAAAAATTTGACTGGACCGGAACTTAAACCCGGGAAATGGTTCGCAAAATCAGAGATCTCGGGCTCAGGTCCCGGTCCAGTCCAAGATTCCTTTACCACTTTTTTTTTCACGATAAACTAAACAAGAGGTCAGTTCACTTTCTATTGATTCCACAGGAATGCTAATAAAGGCAGGACTGTATATCGTACCTTCTCAGCAATAATTATTCCGATCACGAATTGTGAGGGTATAATTTTACTGGAACTAGCCATAAATGACCTTCGCTTAGACTAGTGCATGGCATCCACGCACTTTCTGGTAAAGATGTGCAGGCGTTAGATGTGTATACATTTACACATGCCTCATGTTTCGCTTTGTTTCGAAGCTTAAATATCCACTTAACCACCGGGGCAGGTTCGATACGATCAAAACATGTATTGCATCGTTTGTGGGTCTGATTCTATCTCACCATTACCTCCATTTAGAATCACGTGATATTGTATTGATTTTTTGTAGTATCGTGTGATGGGATTTTTAATGGTAATCAAGTGTGTCAAGTGACGCATTGCGATATGTTCCACTTCCACATTCCGATCAGTTTACCTTAATAGTTGTCGGTATTAAGTGGGTGACTACGAAATTGTAAATTCACGAGCTAAATTGCATGGAAAAGAAACAGCCAAATGCCGTAGATGCCTCTGAAGCCACGGAGTAAACTCAAAGTAAAGTTTGTAGTTCATGCCCGCTTTGCCTGACATAACATGATTTCTGAACATGCATAATGTACACTCAACTTCGTACAAGGGGAAATTCTAGGATATAGGCTCAGGAACCATGAATCCAGACTGCCCGGGAATAAGGGTTTGGATTCTTTGACTGCTACAAAGTTGGATAAACTGCTGATACTACTCGCCAGCCTGATGTGTCCAGCCGTTAAGTCGAAATGTATATTCCCAAATTACCGTGATAGCATCATGTGTTCAGAATATCCACGAGAGATCGCACGTTCATGGATAAGACCAATGCGTGCCCACGGCTTTGGCTTCGATAAGGACTTGTCCATATCAATCAACAGTCAACAACATGGGGTTTTTTTCAGTTACGGTATTGTCAAGTATAGATTTGGTAGCCACCATTTCAATCCTGTATTACCCTCACCTCCCTAGACAGACGAACCCCTGACATACAATCTACTTCGTGGCGATTCGTGCACGTTTACCCATATATTAGATGCCGCCTGCTTTAAATTCCGCCAGTAAGTGATCCCTTTACTCCTCGTTATTTGTCTTCCTAGGGTCTCTTCTGGCGTCGTGTCAGCAAGGCTTCTTACCCCGTGGATAATTACAGCCATCTATAGAGGCTCTCAATCTTACTACTTCCTTGAGCAAATAAACGACACGGGCACAATTTATCTTCCCGAGGGGATTTTTCTTTCATCCATTTCCCTCGTCTTTTCTTTTAAACAGTCTCCACGGCAACGGTGATCGGCAAATAATCAGAAAATGGCGGCAGTTGTCAGACCCGATTAGCGCCCGAGCGAGTGGCTCCTCGTAATCGCTCCTGAACACGAACGGCCAGATTTGTGGTTGTTCCAACCCCATCGTCTACATAATGTCCCCTGAAGCGTGGAGGGGAAGGGGTGAGCCCCCAAAAATGAATACAGGGAGTTGTAGCAATTATGTCCCCTTAACTTTAATTGGATTCTAACTGGATTCACTCGGGAGTTGGATGGTGAGTTTCATTGCCAGTGACATCATGTTCGACATTATTTTGCAGACTTAAAAAAAAGCCACAAAAACAAATAAGGCAGGTGACCGGTAGGTCTCGGCCAAATACCATACGCTTCCATGCATAACAACAGTTTGTAGGCTCTTACATCTGCCTATATGGCTGCTCGGGTAGTTGATATTGTGGCCTGCATAGGCCTATTTGTAATACATTGTATTTGAGAAAGGTCCTGCTAGGATCGAAACGTCAGGCCCACTAAATTTTAAGATTTACATTTTGGTAATTTTAGTCAGTAAGCAGTTTGCAACATTTTTGTATATCACCTGTATATTTTTATCTTAATTTCATGCCTTTAAGAAAGGTCCTGCTAGAATCCAAACCTCAGACCCTCCTTTTTTATACATTTGGTTTTGAGTCAGTAAGCAGTTTGCAAAATTTTGGCATAATATTGTAGTTATTTTTTTAGGTCAAACAAATAATGGAAAAGAACATTTTGACGGGACCGGGACTTGTTCCCAAGACCTCTGGGTTTACGTTCCAGTGCTGTTATACCGTCTGAGCTATCCAGCCCTTAGATGGTGAGCTTCCCAAATAGTCAACTAGTCTTTACTGGGGTGGGGCGCCAGTCAGAAGCATTCAACGATTAACTGTCATATATCTCCAGGGATCACGCCCCACTCCGCTTTCTTTCAGGTACAAACAACCAGGTGTTTGTTTTAAACCTGGCTACAGCAGCTCGGGGATCACACGAAGCGGAAGCAGCTTTGTATCCATTTTCATTGCAAACAACTCTGAGCGCAAAGTACCGTAAAAACGGTTGCGGTATATAACAAAACAAAACTGAATTTAGATAAAACATAAGCACATTCAAACTAATATAATGTATAGAATCACTCCCATTTTCCTAAAATGTGCAATATTCATAACGCCTAATTCTAATCATGTGAATCAACCAATCATCTTTTTTGTATTATCACACTGTGAGGGCGCTGTTTTGCAAACCCGTAGCAGAAGACACTTCCAATGTGTGTATACAATGATTAAATTATTCAACTGTTACTTAATTTATAAACAACAGCAACAAGATGTATCAAAGAACAAACAACAGCAGCGCCAAAAGAAGCAACAGCAGCAGCAACTACAACAACCATAGAAACCTATGCACCGACAACCGCAAAAGTCATACATTAAGTAGCTATAACAATCCATAACAGCTGCTGCAACCACTGCAGCAAATAAAACTCAACAGAATAAACAAAATAAACAACAACCTTAGTTTATTATGTGATATCTGAATATTTGATATAGACTGAAATCACTGAATTGATGTTGCTGCAGTTCTCCTTGAAGAAGCCAAACAGGAACGAATCACAGTGGTTTTAGGCCTATATCTTCCGCGTCTGTCATTTGTCTGGAGCAAAAATCTCGCTTTGGGCAAGGTATAACTCTTTGCCTCCCAGCTCGAATTAGGGTTGACTAATGGGAACCCGGAATCCAATATTTTACCTAGTAGCAATGCTACGGGAAAACTGAGGGAAACTTCAGAACCAATTTCAAATTTTCTGGGATGGGAGGGGAGAGAAAAACGAATCTTTGGTTATAGGCATATGTCGAATGTTTTTGTGCGGAATGATTTTAGAAGTTCCAAGAGCTCCAGGTCTGAATTGCATGTATTGTTTGTCCAGGTTATGTGTTAATTATTCTATTTGGGTTTTTTCCCCTTTTTGTTCCTCTTTCAAAACCGAATATTCTCTTTCACTTTGGGATGGTTAGATTACGGAGCCAGCTACACAGAGATAAACATTAGTTTGACGATAAGTCACTTTCATCAAACTCATCGTGACTTACGATCTATCGCAAAACGATGAGCGATGCATATAAACCATACGGCGTATCACAACTTAGGATGGGTTATCCATCGTAAGTTGTGTTATGATGAATCGTAAGACTTCGTGAAATCCATCCCAGGGCGGGCTAATCTGGGTCACTGCACATCTGGGGACTTGGACAAATCTATTTCCCTCATCGTCTGAGCGGCCCTGGAGAAGCATTATGGTGCCTTGAGGGTATTGATTTCTGCTTAAAGCGCCCCCTATAGGCAGAGGGCCATTTGTTACGCTTCAGCACCAATCTGGTCTGGGGAGGGGGGGAGAGGGGCTAATGCACGCTGTCTGCCATCTGAATACAAATACGCACAGTCGGTTAAATAATGGGTAGACTCTGAGCCCCAGCACATACACGAAATCAAAATTTCAAAAAGGTGTGATTTGGGGTAAAACGGCAATACGTCATTCATGGCCAAGACGTTGTTATAGCTCAACCATTTTTGCCAAAGGTAAATAGTTCTCTGATCGGGGCTTGTCCCCTGGTATTAGTGTCAGGTCATGACAATATCCGGGTGCTGAGCCTTCTAACTGGTTAACCATAATATTTATAAGATGTGCCCAGAAGACCGCTGCTGGGATTAGCTGGCAGCACGTCAATGGCACCGCAGCATCTATGTTTGTTTTATTGGATTCTTCTTCAACTTCTTCTTCTTCCCATTCTGGCTGGCGTCCTGATGCGCTTTGGAAACCTAATTAAAGAGGTGCACGCAGATTGATTCTGCGCCGCTCAGAACCCAAGAGGCCTTCCTCCTCGTCTAATGATGGCGTAAAAAGCGCGCCCATTCGAAGCGCTCTTGCGCCCATTCTCCCGTGGACGGTTTGGTGCTTGTTCCCTCGGGGGAGTGAGTCCCCTTGGAAAAGAGGGGACAAAAAGTAAAGGAGGGAGGGGAAGGGGGAGGGATGAAGGGTGGGGAATGGAGGGAGAGGGGCACCTCGGAATTGAGACGGCTCCAAGAACTGACAAGTGTGCAAATTGCTTCCGATTGGCTAAATTACCTGCGGGCGGGCGGCGGCGTTGAGAGGTATGGCTGGCTTCTGAGTGATGGCGATTGATACGGTACTCGGCTTTTATCAATGGAATCCTGGGGAGGTGTTTTTTGTGAGTGTTATCTGCAGCCACTGTCACCTCCTCCTCCTCCTACTTTCTGTGCCTCATCTCTCCTCCTTGGCAAATATGGAGGTATCCCCACTCAGCTTCGTGCACACAGTACCTGCAATCTGCGGTCAGATGGAGTGGTGTTGATGGATACGGCTACGCGCTGCCGAGGGTACCAACTGAGAGGGTACAATCTCGATTTGATCATATTTTCCTCGTGGAGTGGATCACTTTGCTCGGAACATACGGATTCCTAGTAGGGGCTCGGTGGGCCCCTTCGTGATTGGGTTAATTTCCCGGCAGGATCGTCTGGCCAGGACAAAATTGGTTGAGTTAGGAGCTCAAATTGCACTGCGCTTTCAGAGAATAACACGACCGTATGCAGAAGCAAATGCTTGGGTTATAACGCATGGCTCATTGATAGATGCATTCTGATAGGTATACAGGAGCTCGGATTCGACTAACGATTCTGAACGATTCGCCTTTCCGATTTCGTTTGCTTAGTGTGGTGTGTTTGTTCGGCAATGTTCTGTGATGATTGTACATATACCATACGGGAACTGTGGGCTATTTTCACAGGCATTGTTAAATTGAATTTTTCGTGTACTGAATAAGATATCCAGCTGAACATGTCGATGGTAGCAAATTAAGCACTTTGGGCGTAAGTCAGTAACTCCTTCTTTTGGATTCATTTCCACTTTACATTATTTTCAAGGTCTTGTCAACATGAGTGAGTAGTACGTATTTTGCAAGCGAGTAACCGGTCATGGATCCGAGTGACCCAAAACAACTCGATGCATTTGTAGCATCACAAGTTACAAACAAAATGTTTGCCTATATATTAAAACAAGTAATTTGACCATGCACCGTTGGTCAAAATATCAATAAGTAACATTATTGTCCAATATAAGATTAACTAATTGATTGCTTTGTCAAAATTATGTCCCCACATTGGTTCTTGATAAGATTATATAAGGAAAGCGCTCGAAAAATTGCATCAGAGAAAAACATATTTGTTTTTACGACGGGAGATGGAATGAGGGCGAAGTAATTATGTTGCTACATCCGACAAGGGCAATCGCATAATTCAAGCCAAATAGAAACCCCGGCAAAGGTAAACACAGGAAAAACCCTCTTGCAGGCTTGGGGAGTGTCTCAGATGACGGCCTCTCCGTTACATCTGAACATGTTTGGATTTGTACGTGCCCTGCATCCGCTCAGTATTACGTAGATTAAAAAAAACCTCTAGACACGTGTGGCTCTTCAGCGGGCGTGTTCTGATCGAGTGGGAAATGGAAACTAGAGAGGGTGTCCAGTATCGACATTGAGATCGCTAGTCATTTCATCAAGATCCTTTGGAAGATTTCCGTAGTCGTGGAAACCAGATTGCTTAATATGACAGTCGATTTCCGGTGTCGGCAGCCGGATCAGAATTCATCTCTCTCATCATTCGATGGAACATTTCCGTGGGTAAAACACTTTGTGGCTTCGACATAGCAGCTCCAATTCTTGGTAATGATGAAAGTGGATATCAATTTGTCTTTGACAAATTTCCAGTCGGGGTGCCGTCATTTCCAAGTAAAGTCGTTTTCCGTGGGAATGTGCTTGGTGTTACAAACCTCGTAGCACGCAGGATTCGACGTATGGAGGCGCCTTCCGTTGATTTTGAAGTAAATAGAAGCCAAGTATCGATGCGACTGAAAAGTAAGGCAAGTTAGGAATGAACAGCTACGGCTAGAGCTAGGGGCGTTTCTATACGTAGCCTACTGCTTGCGTGTGGGCAGGCAGATGCACTTTCCCCCATAGCAACAGCACTGAGCCATAGACGAAGCCCACAATTTGGAGCCGGGTGCTTTTATATTTCACGTGTAATGATAAATCACACGCATGAATTGCGACGGCGGCTTAACCGATGTTTTGTCAGCTTCGCCGGTGCTGTGTATAGCTTGCAGTGTCCCACACTTCCAGGGTACTGGATGTAAAAACAAACTCCCGGCGCTCGGGCCTTACCACACTGACGTGCTGGCATTATCAATGATTTACCCATACGCCCCACAAGCGGAAGGCTATACGTTCGTGTCTGTGCGTTTATTTATTCGCGCCAGTTGCCGCTACCTCTCACTGTGATCATCAGTACTCTGTTGTGCGTAGGATAAGCCGCGGCTAATGTCAGAAGATACCGTTTTAAGTGGATGCCTGAGGCCTCCTGAGGGCGCTATTAGTGAACCTGCCAGTGGCGGATATCGTTGTTGTGCACTTTTACATTCACGACGGTTTCAGGGTAGACGCTTCCAAATAAAGCATGCACGTTGATAAAATGATTGGGTAGGCACCTATTTATTTCCGTCCTGATGGAGAGTTTCTGGTTTTGGTTTACAAAAGGAGAATGAACTACATTGTAAAACTTAAACGAATAAAGAGAAAACAATTTGTCGCCTGGCAAGCGAAAATAACTACACCTTTTAGGTGGTGTTGTTGCTGTACCCAATGTCTCTTTTTGTGGGAAGGATATACACGGACGCCCAGCGACTGCCTGCACTCAGATGCACGTCTCGACTGCAGCGGGCCTGGATCAAATCGAAACTGCACGGACCGAGCCGGGACGAGGGTCGTTGACGCCAGAGTGAACCACAGAGAGTTCCATGCCCTGGCGGGTCTCGGCGATTGTATAGCCTAATTCAGTGAACTCATACTGTCCACCCCAATCAAGGATGGACGACCTTAGCGTCCGTCAGCGGCGATGCATCCAGACACTGGTCCAATTTACTAATATACTCTTAGGCATTAAGAGGTGAGGTAAAAACCTCTCCTATACCCGCTCTCTTGACCGACTTCAACATTTTAATTTCGAGAGTTTGGGGACAGGTTCGAGGATTCGTCTGTGACATCGCCCATTGGCAGCGGATGGGGAAAAGGGTAGAGACAACGGTATTCAGGTTGAGCTGCTCGTCAGGTGTACAGCCGTTCTGTCTGACTATTCATGAGGTGGGTCGCTGGAGGGGACTGTATCGCAGGATAACAAGACAGGCCGAGTTTCACTCTGGCAGGCTGCCCTATAAAACCAAATCAGGTCCACAGTGACGCACGTTCGTAGATGGAGAATACTTAGCAGCCCCCGTCTTTGCTAATAACGGTTGGAACGAGGGTCGTGTTATTGTCGAGACTTGATGGAATAACACCGGGCGTAATGAGCAATTGCACTGTTGGTAGCAATTGCAGTATTGTTATAGCAGAAACCGAACTGGGGTTTCACAGGGCCGTAACGTTAATTGACTTATTTCCACTCTATTAACAGATTCCAATACTTTCTTAATGGACAGCAGGTATGTCCATCATATCTACCAATCATAATCCCATTAAAGGGTTTAAAATGATATTTCATAATGCAAGCGCGAAAATTGATATCCAAATTACCAGTTAATCGACTGTGGAGATCGACTGTGGTCGCTGAAGCGACCGGGCAAGACGATAAGTAATTTGATTCAAGGTGGTCTGTTGCAGCGTCTGGCGTAGATTGAGAGGCCCCCAATGATGGAGCCACGAGTAAGTGGCGCTCGCTGACACTCTTGGGGAGGGACAAGCCTCCGTGGACACGCGTCAGGGCAGTCACCGACGAATGACCCCAGCAGGTGACTGTTGCGCTGCTGACATGTTCAAAAGTGACGGTTACTTACACAGTAAACCGTGGGGCAAAGACAAGGAGTACTGGGAGAAACTCGTTTCGAAAATCGAAAAAACTCGATGTGGGTTTTCCAGAAAAGTTGGGAGTTTGTGATTGATTCTGACCAATACAATCCAACACTTTGGGGTTGGCATTTATGAACCAACAACATTGAAAGTAAATAGTTTGATAACAAATTGTCTAAACAGTTATCTTATTAAAAAAGATGATATACAAAAATGTTGCAAACTGCTTACTGACTAAAATTTAGTGGGCCTGACGTTTCGATCCTAGCAGGACCTTTCTCAAAGGCAGAGAAAGGTCCTGCCTTTGAGAAAGGTCCTGCTAGGATCGAAACGTCAGGCCCACTAAATTTTTAGATTATTAAATAAGACTTAAGGCTTTGCATGGTGGGTGAATCAATGTTGGAAGGTTTGCGGTGACACCATGTATAAGGTCTCTTAAAGGAAGAGGTGTGGTTCTGAAAAAGAAGCCGAGTGGTAACTCGACGTTTCGACCAGTATGCTCTGGCCGTCATCATGAGTTATTTTATTGTTTACAATGTACGCATTCCTGGTTGACATCACGCCTTGTACACCAATTTCACAGCAAATGATCCCCTAGTTCACAGACATACCGGCCAAGAATCAAATTAGAGCATACGGTTTTGCAAAAACACATTTGGAGTTGTCTCAAGGACGTATTGAACTGCGAAGACGAGACAAAACAAAACAAGGATTTCAGAGCACGTCTTGGAATCGGGGAAAGTCATCACGCTGTCGGGCGTATCAATGACGACACGGGAGTAAAGATCCCGCGGAAAGTCGATCCGACAAAAAAATCTCCCGATCTCCGGTTCACTGGAACGTTTTTTCTTTTTTTTTCTTTTTTTAATTAATCAAGATTGCAGTTCGGCTACCTCTGGAATATCTTGGTTTGTTTTTGTTTTTGTTTTGTTTTGTGAAACTGCCTCGGGGGAAATAACACCAGACACGCGGTTAAAGGTTCACCGACAATGCCATATAAAATGCAGCGAGCCAAGGATGTTGCCTGCGGTTGTCTGCGTAGCCCTGACATTGCATCGCTTATCAGAAGCACAGAGAAAAGGCCGCTTATATCTGGCGACAACCAGCGCACAATGTGTAGTCTGAAAGGCCACGCATTAAGAACATTCACTCCACCAAGGGCTGACACACAGACGTCTGGTGATTAGACTATTATGGGAGGTTGGTGCCATTTCGTTACACGGTGTCGCCACCACTCACTGATGTCTTTCAACCAGGCAGTGCTGAGAGCAACGCCCCGGGTACATCTTTTCTCTTCTTTTCTTCAGGCTCATGCAACTGATAACGTCTCTCACATACGAAGCTCTCCCTTCACTCCTCTCTGCTACTTGAACGCACTCCTTACATACGAAAGATTCAATCAGAAAACGTAGCGCGCCACGTACATTATGTTGTGATATTATCAGAATCCGGTCCGCTCGCCCCATCTGCTGATGAAAGAGAGACGTACAGAGTGACAAAGAAAGACACAGCGACCGTGCCCACGCAGAACGCAGTGATCATAGTCTTGGGAAAGGCGGGACGATAGGAAGGAGGGGGAGAGTGAGTGAGACAAGAATAAATCCCTCTGCAAACTTCGGATGGACTCCAGGCTACCGCGGTGATCCTCCGAATTAAAAGTCAACGTGGCGTCTTGCAAACCGTACGTGTGGATAATCGAACTTTGCCTGCGTGTGTCTGTGACGGTGAAGAAGAAAAGGAGGAGGAGGAGGAGGAGGAGGAGCAGGACGAGGTGCCAAGGGGATTCCGGTTTTTGGAGAGGAATGCCACTTCGACTGTGAAGCTTTGTTTTTTCTCCGTCCCCCAGTTAGGGCGAGTCTCCAGCGCTTGTCACTGATACCGCTACCCGGATTGTCAGACAGCTATGAACAGCTCTCAGCAAAGCTTGAATAAACACTGGCTACTTTTCGGTCACGATTAGAAAACATAAGACCCCTCCCTGCATTTTTTTCCGGCTGGTGATAAGTGATGAAGTACATGTAGGTCCAAGCCGCCGACACTCTCCACTCCTATCCCATCCTCCCCTCCCCCTCCCACCTGAAATCCGCAGGTGGCCAGCGTGTCTCGGCTATAACGCAGGTCGATCCGACCGCGCTGGAGGAACGGTTGGTTTATTTCTGCTGCTTCTTCTTCTTCTTCGTCTTCTTCATCGCCTCAGCCTGTATGTCTGTGTGACTATGTGGAGTTGAATCACAGACACAATAGCGGGGACACTTTGCTATGATATCTGAAAGACCCTGCCATACTGACTGCTCCTGGAAACAGCACATGGGGGTGGAGAAAAGCAGATGTGTTTTTTCTCTATTCCTCTACTCTCCCTCTCCCTCTTTCTCTCTATCTAAAACGGGAGTCACAGTGGGATAGATCGATGCCAAGCTGAAAGAAGTCCAATACACTGAGTGCAGTCCGCTCCGTTCAGTAGTCGAACGACTCACTCCCTGTGTGCTCGCTGCACAGATCGACTGCTCTCTATCGGCGTGGGGTCTCTCCAAGGTGCCAATCCGGTGTTGCAGTGATTGTGCTGGTGATTCCTCCCCTTTTTTCACCCACCAGTTCAGGAGATGGATTCCCCATTCTAGATGGTCCAGGTCTCTCCTATACCTAACCTCTCTAGCACGCTATGTGACCCCGAGGCTTGGTTGTTTTCCACCACACACCTCACATAAATTTACAGCCGAGCGGTAGACAGACAGGGGAAAAAAAATCGCCGGGGACACCCAGTGCGGTGGTGTTTCGATCTCAGCCCCTTACCGTCACCTTCGATCCGAGCCAGCGAAGCTGCACCGGAAAGGAATTTATTGTACCTGAGAGACATCCTCATATAGGTGGATATCGCTAGACGGCGTAATCTGGAGACTTTGTCAGCAGGAGGATAGTCGTACTTGTCGCCCTGATGCCGGAACGGAAAATTAAGTTCGTGTTTGACGATGGAGGCGGACACCAGAGAAAGAACAAGCGAAACAAGAATGCCCAGCGCAGACACGCGGGGGAACAGGTAAGCGGAAGGGGATTACCCCCAAATTGAAACTATGCACTCCCTCACAAAAAAATGACGAGGAAGTCACGATTGTATATCTTTTCCATTAAGGTAATTCCAACCCATTTGTTTAGTCCCACCCATTTGCTAGACCGCAGCCATCGGAGCGCTGCACTGCAAACAATGTTGTCCAACCCTTTGACCAACGGTGCACCAAATTTCAACAAATTAACTGAGTAAGATTTCACCAGCATCCACTAAAGTCATCGCTTAATGTCTCGAGCGAGTTCCTCTTAGATACTGCAAAATTACAAACTCACATATTGGCCAAGATTTCATCCAGTAATTCATACATATGAGAGATGAACTGAAAATTAGCGAGGTTTGATGGATATCTTTCGTGTGCTGTTAGCTGGGTGTGGTAAGCGTTCATCGGCAATATCGATGTGTTTGATTTATTTTCCAAACATTCGCCTTCTTTGGTTAAGCCTTTCATTAGTTCAATAATTAGGGGGAAGTGGTTTGTTATGTTTTTCTTCAACCATGCAATAAAATGGTCGCGCTTAAACATATGATGTACTAAGCCATTCAAGGGTTTACAGTTGACATGCACTCTAGCCTCACCAACACAGGTTAAATCTTCCCTTACTCACCACGTTGTAAACCAGTCATGTCTGGTGAGCTCAACGCCAGTGAACGCCGCATGCGGCAAAGAGGAGACGGGCCTATAGGTACGGGCGAGTATTATCACACTTTCGGGCTAGAATAAGACGAAGAAAAAACCTATAGCGGCAGGACTGAGTAAACCTGGTTCTCGACCGGTCCAGACTATCACGAAAGCGAGAAAGGTGGCAGATATGAGCGAGAAGAGGGAACAAAGTTGGCTGAGAAGGAAAGTGGTAGTTATTAGGTCAATTCAGCCAACCTCTGAAGTTTTTATATTTCTCATAAATCTTGCGGGGGAATCCATGTAAATGACACAATTCTCACTGCTATCTAAAAAAATATTAAACATTAATCAATCCTCTTCGGCTATTTTTCCAAAAGAATGTTTTGCAAAAACAATGAATTCATTTGATTAATATCCCAACATTCCAATTTTGCATCGCTCTTAATTATCATGCCCGTCCTTCAATATATGTATGAGCGAGATGTGCAAGGTCCCCGTGATCATTTGAGGGATCATTTGGCCTCTAGAGAATCATATAATTAATTTTAATGGCCCGAAAAGGGTGTAGTAATAGACAGTTTCATTTTGGAAAGATCTAAAAAGCCATTAAAATGACAATTTACATTTGAGACACAAAGAAACCGCCTGTGTGCGAGGGTATCGGATATCTGCTCGCGGATTTCTTCATGGGTGTCTGGTTCGGCCTGCCACTGGGAGTCGACTTATTGTTACTTCAGTCGTATATTTGATTTTCCAGTTGCTGGAAATCCTCGAAAGAGAGACCTATGCAAATACGTATGAGAGGGGGAGATGGAGGATAATCTCATTTGTGCGTTATGGGGTCAGATCCTAGTCAGATTGAAAGAAAAGAATCGGCCGTGCTCTACTTATGAGAAAAATGAGATGGGGCAAAACGGGAAAGATGTGATGACCGAAAATATTAATGAAACAGTTGCTGAAGTTCACACGGTCCGACGCTTTCGTGTTTTCGTAACAGGATACCACCTCCCCCCTTCATGGATTAGCTGAGGGAAATGAATGGGAGGTCTAATGGGGTCCTGCTCTGGTAATTGTACCGTCGGGTTAATAAACAGGCAGTATGGAACCGCTACTGACAATGCGTTCTCTTTCTTAAATTGAAGTCTCTCGTGCGATTTGGAGCAGGGAATGAAACCATGATAAGAAAATATTCAAAATGAGAGTGGGGACACGTATGCCCAAGCAGTATTGTGGCGAAATTAAGATTGTTAAGGAGATAGCACGTGTGCCAGTTCGAAGGTAAAATGTGGCCAAGGAAAGAGACCCGAAATTTAATATTGTTCAATGCTCCAATTTCTTCTACTCCAATTTCTTCTACGTTATGAGTGTACCAGCTTTACCTAATGGTGTTTTCGTGTTACTCCTGGTATAACTCTTTCAGTAGGCCAACATAACTATTGACATCCGCGCGTCAAATAAGGAATATCGTATTCGATCTAACTGAAAAAAAGGGTCGCTGGACAACCAGTCTGGGTGATTCTATATTATTAATAAACCTCCATTTCTCGATGGCGAGACTACACACTTGGGCAATATTATATTCCACACGTCTGCAGACAGGGCTTTTCTTATTGTAATTGCTGTCCTAGTGCTGCTTTTTTTTCTCTCTCCATGTAATGTCGGCCATCTTGTATCTTGCCGACCATAAACAGAGAAGGGATGCTCACGAGGTGTTTCACTGTCTGCCGCTACGAGTGTGCAGTAACATTCAGCTTCGGCATATGTGCAAACACTGCCCCCGGTGTAAATATCAGCCCACAGCGGCGTGTTTTAGCGCGCAGTTTTGTCGGCTTTTCGTCATGGGGTATAGCAGATGGACGAGATGAAGAATGGAGAAGGGAGTCTACACAGAAGGCGAAAAAGGGAAGACGAAGGGAATCTGATATGATTATCTGCGTGCATATGAGGCAACATAGCACTTGGAAATAATTGTATTAAGCCCGTGGTGTGTACAAGTGGTGGGCATGGACATGCCTTGTGTGGTCTTGATTGAATTGCTGCTATGACTATTTCATTTAACTTTCTTTTTAACTTCCGCATGTTTGCCGATCAGACCTATTGCCCGATGTGCTTATTATTTGTACCATCGTCACATTTCGAGACACAGAGAACACATTCAGCCGGGCTTCCGTGTTGGAATGCAAAGACACGTGCATTACTTATATTTTAAAGGTTTTGAAAGTATAGGGGTGCGTTTGATTCACTCAGATCCGGATCCGTATGTTACCGCATCCAGATACCATCTAGTAAATGGTGTGAACCAGCGTATTCCTCTGCCCAAATTTCAAGCAGAGACCCATTTCAAAAGAATGCATCCGAGGGGCACTCTACATTAACTTCATTCTGTGAATCATCTCACCCTCGAGTCACCTTGAATTGGGAAATACCCTTTGGTTTCAGTTGCTCCCACTACGCCAAGGGGCGAGTGGGTATAACCTGCATGTAGGCTGTAGGTGTTGACAGCACAGGGTGGTTTATCCGAAGGCAATATCGGAAGCGTGTTGGTTTGTTACCGGACGTGGGTCGCACGGTCTGCTACACCACACTGGAGAACTTGTTGGGAATTGCACAAATCAGATTGTGGGATTGTGGGTCAGATGGGGAAGTCGCAGGTTTGCCTGCGTCCTTGGGCGAGATGCTTTGTCCCAAGAAGGTTCTCACCACCCGGAGGTATGGGTAACCTTTGGGGTGGAGGTGGCTTTTGGTTTCATTAACCTCTGTGTAGATGTACTTAAGACGGCAAATAGGGTTCCATACTCTTCGGGGATTAGAGATGGTCTGTAGGAGTGTTAATTGGCCCGGTGATCAGGGGATTATACCGTGAAGCGCATTGAGATTTCCTGCAGTTACGGTATGCTCTGCATAACGCACGCACGTGATTGATATTACGATTAACGCACGGTCGAGCGATGCTCTGACGCACGCACGCAGGCCTGTCCACACAATCGGGTCATCGGTTGATATTTAAAAATTTATGTCAATTCGTGGACACCGTCATTCGAGCGGGTGTGCCGCTGGAACGTGTTGGCTGGGGAAAAAAGGGACGCCCCACACCGACTGCGTATTTTCCTAGGACGGTTAGGGACAGAGCTTATTAATATGTATTGAATTTTAATGTTGAACCACCAAACCAGATCAAGAATAATTATAAGGGTGGGAATCGGTGGAGACAACTGCAAATTGTACAGTTTTCCACCGACGCATGATACATATGAATCTTGATTACGTAAAACGAATTTCCCCCAACTTTGATAGGAAATACAAATGTGAGCTACGCCTTTCCTCAAGCTCGGAGGCACCTTTGGCATTTTACGGAGTCCCTGCCAGGACCGTTTGTTCAATTAGTCTGCACCAGTAGAGATGGGCGGTGGTATTGACAGAGGTAGGAACGCCCCTCTTTTGCTGCAAGGTGCGCCTGGCTATACCCCCTCCTACCCTCCTCAACTCCCTCCCTCTTTCTCTCTTCCCACCCCCCTTCGGTAATCACCTTCACCTGTACTCTGGGCGGATTCCTGAGTTGAATAACTCGGCCTGACATTTTTGTCGCGCTGATGTTCTAGACAATTTCTGTTGATTCGCGCTGGATGGCGGAAGGAAGGTGAGGATGGGGTGATGCTGGCTGTGGGGTGTGTGGGGGAGGGATATACCAATGGGTGCCGAGGATTCCGAGACGAGGATTGCTTAGAGGGGCCACCATTTGACCTTCTGTATTCGTTGATAAAGTTCTGTATCAAGTGGAATGCACCCCAAACTTTAATCGCCCGCGACGAAACTTTTACGTTTTATATTTTTTCCTGCTTTATAGTTGAGGATGGACTGCGCCACCTGGTATAGTTAACAAATTGTTCCATTTATAAGTGATATTTTTACTGCTACAAGACAAAAGAGGAAGGGAAAACTTGGGTCTAATAATAGTTAGATGGTTAATGACAACTTAAAGAAATAATTCAAGAACCTTAAAACAATTAACGGATACTGGCTCGAACCCGAGATCCAGGATTAACGTTCGACTAAGAGTGCAATGGTGCACCGATAAACTTAAAACTGGGGACGTCTTGACGTTTGGGCGCAGGTGAGAGATGTTTGGGACTCCCGAACGGGAGGCGGAGGAATGCTGAAGATCAGCCCTCCCAAATTAGGGGCTTGCCGTGCCAACATAATCGATTTCACATCACCATCTCTCAGCCCCGCTGATTTACACCAAGCCCCAAGGGGCTCAGCCCTGTCGCCAGCGGGAAGGGCCGGCTATCTATACTGGACACGGTCTTCGCCTAATCTCCTTCGGTCAGCGCTTGAGCTCCGAAGCCCGGTGATGTGGGACGACACTGACAGGTCCCCGAGGACTGGAACGGGTTCACAGTGGGTGTGACGCTCGTGTCATTACGTTCCTTTCATGCACAGCCAACTAATTTGTTTCACTTTAAATGTTCCAGTCAGTTCACATTCACTTTGTATGCATTTGTTTTCATCTTCGAAGAAGACGCTAAAATTTAACCTTAATATTCATTCAAAAGGGAAATCACCTTTAAAACAATCTTGTTCTTATTTCGTCTACACATATTTTCATTTGAAAATGATTTTTTTTTTAAAGAAAGGTCTTGCTAGGAATGAAATGTCAAGTCCTACTTGATTTAATGTGGCTATATTAGTAAGTTTTCCCTATTTTTATCGCATTCAAAATGACTTGACATTTCGAATTCAAATATCTTGCTTGCAAACATAAAATAACATTCATGATAATTGGAATTCGCAGCGGAATGAACACAGACACTCCGTCCAATAATAAAGTTCCCGTGGATCCGGTGGCAAGGAAAAACAAACTTCTATTGTTGCCGCGTCTCTCGTGGACGCACGGAGGTGAATTCAAGCGAAATGGGCAGGCCGCAGGCGCCCTAAATAAGCACGGGTCAATGGGGAAGGCAATATGCGGTGAAATTGTATGAGAAGACAAATAAACCCTTTCGATATGAAAACATCTAGAGCGAACGATAAAAAACTACCTAAGGAATGAATAGCAGAAATTTTAAGGTTTTTGATTTGTGGGACTTTGATTTGAAATGTTCATATACCATTGTTGTTTTGCTCCTATAGCCTTAGATATTATACCGGACTCCGTGGGATAAGATTTGTAGCCGTGACGAGATAGGGAGACAGTAGGATCTTATGAGCCTGTTTTGTTTCGTTGTGGTAATTGACAGTGAAGATAGTCCTATTTCTCTGCCGATAATGTTTCTGTCTTGGTTTCGTTTGCCATGACCGACTGGCTGCGTGTGGATCTATGTAAATCCGATATTCGTCTCCCAAAGGGGGTTGTGGTCATATTTTATTCTATTGATTGCATTGGGACTTTTGATCGCATAATGATCGCGCTCATTCGTCGGTTGCTCATTAGAAGTTGAAAGAATTTACTCTTTATTTCAAGTCCATAAGGTTCGCCCATGCAAACAAAATGACAATTCTATCTCCGTGCTTTAATCATAGCACAACAATGGCAGTACTTTGTCAGATAAACGTAATTCAAAAGTCTTAAAAATGTGGGCCTGACGTTTCGATCCTAGCAGGACCTTTCTCAAAGGCCTCAAAAAGGCCTTTGAGAAATGTTCTGCTAGGATCGAAACGTCAGGCCCACTAAATTTTAGATTTACATTTTGGTAATTTTAGTCAGTAAGCAGTTTGCAACATTTTTGTATATCACCTTAAGTCTTAAAAATGTAACAGTTTACCGACTCGTGGACGGATCAGACTGAATATTCCGTACATTCGTCGCATCATGTTTATTATAGATAAAAACCACCAAATTATTCAACGAACACCACCTGGAACTAAGTTGTCAGCTGGACCTATCCTGTCCCATACCTCTAAGGCAAACCTGCTGGTTTGAAATACACGAAGCACCCCGTGTGTGTCTGTACGGTGCGTGTGTCGTGTGGCGATTGGTTAGCCGTGCATATCGCCCAAAGCGCCCATAATCACGTCGCATCACGCTCCGATGGCCCGTCCGCCAGTCCATCGCGCGAACAACCTGTTAATGTATGCACATGCATATTGCCACCAATGGCTGCCGAAAGTACTGCAAAAATATAGAAAAAAATGTATCGTCGTGGTCTAAAAATAAACGGATTATTGGAGCCATTAGAGTGGCTGGATTTAATCATCATACGATCTCGCTGCGACTCTTGCCTTCTGGCGTAAAGCGGTTAACTGCGCAGGGCGTATGAATATTGTTCAAATTGCCAAAATCTCTATCGACCGCTGTGACCAGGAAAGACTATCCTAAGGGTTGTGCACATTTGAAATGGCATTGGTTAGGCAATCTATGACACAGCACTTGCTGCCCTAACCCAATGTAATAGCCCAAACACTTGATTAAGAAACGAAGAAAACGTTAATTAACATTACAGTCTAATAATGGAGGGTAATTGCACTTTCCTCGTCCTCGCTTCAAATGAATCCAACCATCGTCTGAAACTCCTGCTTCTTTGTCTTGGCTTTTAGATTAAAGGTAGAACGCTACCGTACTTCCTCGACCATGTTGCCGAGGTTCCGCGGTTCTAAGCTTCTATAGGCTACGCCAATTGTGATAGGCCCTACATAAAAAGATTCTATCACAATAGAAACGGCAGGGTGTCGATACCTGAAGATTGGGATGCCTTAAAAATGACTCAAGTTGAATACTCCTATTAACATTTCTAGAAATGAAGGACTCTTTACTTTGTGCGATAGAAAATGTAAAGACATTTGATCCATTGTGGCGCATTAGAATTGACTTTAATATATTGGCGACAGTGAGGGGGAAAGAAGAACAGTACCGTATAGACTCGCATAAGGCGAGTTTCCACGACAGTGTGGCGATGAAGTCCCGCTGCATTCGGGGAAGATAAAACGTCACACACATCAAAAAATCAAAGCATAGCGGCCAGAGAACACGGGGGCCTTGGATTAAATCGCATTATTTGCGGAGAGCAGCCTTTAGACATCATATAAGCGATTCCGAAGGTTGATTTTCTTGGTCACATAAAAAAATAGTAAGAACCGAATGAAATGCCTATGAAGAGGGAGGTGCGTTGGATCTCTTTGATGGTTTTTCGCGTAAATCGTATCCGAATTCTCTTATCTTGAGCTATAATGCATCTATACATTTTCCACAGTAGAATCAGACAAGGACGTGCCTTAACTGTAATACACATTACTGAAAGTTTGAGTCACAGATTGATGAACTCCACGAAAGAGGGATTTTTCAGTATATTGCGACCTAACAAAATGCAGCCCGGCGTCGAGGCAATCTGGGACTAATTTCATTGAGTCGCCTCAGCATAAGTACTTCCCTGGCTCAATAGAAACAGGTTGCTTGCCATATTTTTGCTGATGTTAAGCTAAGTCAAATTCAGTAAGCATCATGTTGATTTTTGCATAATATTGGCAAACCTGTGCTAACGAACAAATTATTTTCACGCTTAGCAGATTTTCGCTCTTAAGCAACTCTATGAAATCGGACCCCGTATGAAGCATCATAATAAGATCTTCCACATCTGATTTTTCACTCTCTCTCTTCTCTCTCTCTCTGCTGTTGTGGGTATCCAGTCTCCAGAGCAAATTAGATCTCTTGAAAGCACGAGCCATGACAACATTGAGGGGCCCGCCTTAGTGCCAGACAGGGTTTTAATCAACCGTTATAGGCCCCTACCGCATCAACTTCTCCTCAATTATGATGGGCTCTTGATGGGGAAAAAGGACTAGTCACCGGAGTGGCTGGAATTCATTAAGTCGTGTCTTCGTGTGCGCGCAAATATTGGCTCAACACCGTTCGGCGATGGCACCCAACCAGATTATTGGACTTCCATTGAGTTCCAATTCAGTGGGATTGTTGTTCATCTCCTTGCCCTATCAAATGCTGCACACATGTTACTTTTATCCCCTGAGTAAAAAGGCAGAAGTTTGAAGAAAGAAAACACCCTCGTGTTGTGAAAAGCAGACACGCAGTGCATAATATGATTGAAAGCCTTCAAGAGAGTGTACAGCACATTTTGTGTATGTTTGATTTCAGCCAGGGTAACAATAACTCCGTGGGCAACAATCGCTCCGTGCGCAGTTTATTAGACGTAATGAAATTACGGAATGCATTCCATAATCAAATGCGTATGATTATCATAAAGCTGCACTGAACGAAGGGTTATCTGTCTGCTTCTTGCGACCATGAAGTGATTTATTTGCTCGTTGGTTGGCAGATTGCGGCAGACGGAAGTGGTCGTAACGAATTCATTTAAACAGTGTTAGTGAGGGGATATTACCATAGAAACGAGCCAAGAACGGCTATGATATATAGAGATTTATCGAGGGGGCGTCTTGGGGTCGAGCCTGTGCTCGACCTTCGCCGTTCAACCGCTAAATATACACTTTGCGCATGACTGTATTCGTCAATGTTCTGTCCTTCAAATCAGATTACGTTGTGTCCTCCAGAAATCTGCATTCTGTTCTTATGCATCATAATAATTATAGTGCTCAGAAATGGAGCGAGTTCGAGTTTTCGAAATGTCCCAGATTTCAGAGACATCACATCATCCCCGTAACACTGTCGTCAATTGCCTGACGAATTCGCCGTTGGTGTTTCCCCCCCCCCCCCCCACCTCCCGCTCCCCGTCGGCGCCATCCTCAATGTCCATTTTCCCCCCGGACAACATCAATTTAGAAACCACTCACGGCCAAGCGTTGCCTCTACCGTCAATCGTTCGTTACAGGTCAGTGGCTATTAATCGACAAGAGGGGGAACTTCCAATATGCAGACACATACCCTGTTGCCGGCCCTGCACTTAAAAACAAATCTGATTTCAAAAACTGCATTTCAGTGAGAGCACTTACCGTTCCCGGTTGGTTGTCCAATTCTTGGGGAGCCGTTGCTCATAAGCATATGCAGATGTGCACTGATATCTGCAAATAAAATCATAACATGGACTGGACTTCAATTATCGTAGCCAACTTTACTGAGGCGAAATACAGAAGTTCTCATTTCACTGTGTGGGTGGGTGGGGTGGGGGTTCAACTCATTTCCTTGATCCTTCGATTATGGGCGAAAGCTTCACGTAATCAGACGATTTTTTGTTTGCGTGTCGACCTTGGCCATCCCGTCGTTTGCCTCGTGGCGCACGTTCGAAAACAAAATCCATTCCTTTATGTGTTGCGAGGCTGTCAGATGCACACTTCCTGACGTGGGTGGATTTATAGGTTAATTACGTCACTGGGTGCGTCTACAGCTCCCTAATGATGCCACGCAGGGAGATAAGGAGGGATCGGTGTATCAAAATGGACAGGCAGGCATTGACGTTTAATACTTTTTTGTTCCTGTGATCGGAGGATGGATGGTGGGGGCGGTGGATGAGTGTAAATTGCCCAGATCGTCAAATCGTTACCGTGAGCACTTATTCAACACTGTCAACTTTTTTTGCGACACCCTGACGGCTAGAAGAAAATCAAATCGGTTCACAAACACAAGGTGTCTGTGCGAACCGATTCTATGAAAGACCCAAGAGTAAATGTGAAATGTATTTATTGCATTATAATTCTTTGGTTTCTAAATATTTTGAGAGAAAGAATGCCATGTTGGGTGAAAAAGATGAATGACAAAGACGAATATAGAAATGAAAGGACGAAATTCAAGGTACTTGATGAATTCATTAAATTTGTTATTGAATTCTTCTGGAAAATGGACGGGTGTTTTTTTAGTATACGGCTTGAAATGTTTCGAGCAGGTGAATTTGGATTTTAATGGTAGTGCTCTTAACAAACCACGTCCGGGTAGATTGTGGAATTATTATTTCACCTTAGTGGCGTCAATGAAGACTAAATTTACAAAGACTATAAGAATGGAAAAGCCAATGGGGTTTATAGACAGGTGATTAATCTTACGTTATGTCTTTTTCATGAACATTTATCACTTTCTAAACTAAACTGCTGGTTTAACATCCCCCTTTTGGACTCACTAAAAATAAAAATCGTACACGAATCTTAAAAGATACTCTTTTCAAGCGTTTCTTGCATCCTTTTTCTGGACGTCTTAAAAAGACAATTTAACTAAAAACCGACCCATTAATGGTACAAATTGACACTCGACTTTAAAGTCTCATAGTGTTCTCATAGAGAAGTGGAAAGGATTATGATATTTCGGTTGTGGTTTCGAAACAGTCACTTTTTAAAGACTGTTAAGGGAATTTCACCAACTCTATTCTCATCCTGGCGGAGATGTAACTTCATTTTGTATTCCCACCACACCCCGTCTCTGCTGTCATGTTCGGCTGAGGCAGTCTGGGCGCAGGGAGGAATGTCTGATGTTTATCATCTCACAGAGATCGCTCATCTCCGGAGTGCATAGGGCTGCCGTCGGGCAAAATCTGATTTTTCCATATATGTATATATACATAGACATATATATTTCCCCCAAACCCCTGCGAACAATGTCCCACGGATCAGCCCCCATCAATAGAAGGGGATGGAGGGGGTAATTCGGCGTGAAATATTCTTAGGAATCCATGAGGGAGGGTGGGTGGGCTAATGGTATTGGAGATGATAGGCACCATATGACCTCCGTGGCAGAATCGACCGGCGTTCACTTGCGTAACTTCTCTGGTCGGATTCTTTTATTTTTCGTTCAGTGGAAGGATATGTTTGTGCGTTGCCTCTGACGTCATACATGAAAGTGGACACTCTAAAATCCGGTGGATGTATTACTCCGAGCGCTCGTTTGACGGGGGCAGCGGTTTATTATATTACTTTTTTCGTTCTGCGCTCTCGTGCACGATGCATGTTGTCATCGTGCACGACTGTACAAAAGCGAAGGATCGTGCACATGAATGTGTGCAAACGTTACATCGAGAAAACCAGCGGGTCTGAATGGCCCACTCTGAGCGGAAAACTCGAAAAGGTTAACTGATTACGGTACATGGGTAAAAACAATATTTCAAACCACCGCCCAAACTCTACCAGTTTTATGTATAATTATGTAATGCACTGCTTAAATGAAAATCACAATTAAATTGATATGTAGCCTACTTTGATGCAGCGAGGTTCGAAATAAAAAAAAATTAGGCCTAACTAAAATAAATTAATTGAGAAAGGTCCTGCTATGATCGAAACGTCAGGCCCACTAAAATCTAAAATAAATTATGTTATATCAAAATGATATAAATATATTATGCTCTCCTCGGTGTAGATTTGACAAGCAATTTGAAAAAAAAATGATTTTGGGATCAGTGTGAAAACGCTCAAATGGGTTTTTCCAACGTAAAAGAGAAAAAATCCATTAAACGTCATACAAAGTCATACAATGTCGTTGGTAATTATGTCCCGAAAAATACATACTCACTATACTCACTATATGAACAACCATTTTCTATTATGTCGATCGAAACTAAAATCCTAATAATGCACAAACAAGGTTTACGACCGCACATCCTGAATGACGTGCTGACCCTTTTCGCTGAATTTTTTTTGTGATAGTCCATGTAAACGTTTTGTCAAATCAAAAACCATTTATTAATGCCTTCTCCATCATGCATTTTTATGCAAGGTACGGTAATTCAATGACACACCAGTGATTCAACATTTCAGAGCACAAATGTCTATAAAAGAATTTGTTGGCGGCGTTCTCACTCAATTTATCCGCAAAACCGCTTCTCGGGGAATTCGATTTGTATTTTATTCGCTCTAGGAAACATTCTGCTCTACATTCTGCCCCCTTATAGAGACGTGGTATAGTTGCGTGTGGTTGACTCATATACCTTTGGTACATTTGGAACAAATGTGGGGCGGTCCTCAAGGGAACACCGCTTTAAAAATGTGAGGAAAAAACGGGTGTCGGTAAGTTCCAATCTGAAACCTTACAAAGCTTACTGTTTGTTCTGCTTACGACAATCCTCTTAAAATCCGCCTGAAATGCTCTGATCTCTCTGACGCGAGCCCGATTAAAATGACGGGAACTAATTTAAAATAAAGACTGCAAAGACGTGCCAAAAATAATTGATAATTTAAAGTCCTTTCGAGGCCATCCCCTCAATCTGTACAATACCGAGTCGGATAATATTTACATTGGTTTCAATGTGAATGAAAAACGGCTGCCATTCTTGAACCGTGTTCTACCTTTAAAGATGAATATACCTTTGAGCGCTTGTCCTCGGCTTCGACCGAGCACGTGCAGGCGGGTATAGAATGACTACAATGGTGGATAGAGTACGTTGATTAAGGGGTGGAGAGGGTGGACGAGTTCTCTCTACATGCGCGTGTGACCTTGAGATTGGCCGTCCCTATTGGCGTGAGCTCGCCGTGTCACCTCGCACCACGATCCGACGGAAAGCCCCTCCCAGACGTCCCGTTGTGAATAAAATGGCGGCATGAACAACAAGCGCCTTATTTCATTTTGTTGCACCTTCCTTCTCCACCTCCTCACCCTCGCACTGAGTGAACTTGCACGGACGTCGGTTCTCAAAACGCGCGATCCTCTTCTCTGGCGTATTTTGTTTGGCAGACACCCGGCGCTAAGGTTTTACTTGTGAAAAAGGGGGAAAAACGCCCCGGGGAATATCCCACACAGACGGGACTGGCAAAACAACCGAGGCAGCATCTTCCGTGGCATTCAACACTTTGGCCAAATAATAGTACACCTGTTACATTTGGAAGCCTCCCTGTGGTGTTGTCTGATTCAGGGAACTGTAATGGAACACCTAGCCCCCTTATTTTCCACTGAATCGGGCGTATTGATTGCCATTGTTGAAGTCTAAATTAAAAAAGAAACGGGGCTTCACCTGATTTACCCCGGAAGCCCGGGTAGTCTTATGTGAGCCATTGTGAATACCCTTTCAGAAAATCAGGCGTCTTTGAAATCATATGTGCCAGGTTTTGCCAGACGGTATGATACGGTACTCGTACGCTTTATAGAGAGACGCTGCCTTTTTTGCTGAGAGCGGAAGTCCGACCTCAACGGGCAAATCGCATTACTTTGTGCATTACAAATCTGACTGAAGGTCATATTGTGAAAAGGATGTCATTAAGACCATGAAAAAAGGATTTCAAACAAATATTTGTAATGGAATTGCAAACCAGACTTTTTTAACACGGGTCTCATTGCCAGCCTAAGTAGCACGGGAATGGCCTAATCCGTTTATTTATTCTGATTTATTTATTCATTTAATTTGATTTAATTCGATGAAAGAAGAGGCAGTATTTCAGTCGTCGAGCTCCAATTTGTAAACTGACCCGGCGGTATTTTTTCAATGCGGGGGAGGGGAGAGAAACTGAGAATGTCGTTTTGCAGATGGCGTTGGCCACCAAGGCGTGGACTATTTAAGGCCGGTTATTTATTGCAGAACGTCCGTGTGGATTTCCGCTCTGTGGACGCGCCCTAATCCAGCACGATAGGGACTTCGAAGCGTGAACGTCATTTGCCAATTCATAAACTCAGTCTGAGCCCCACAATCTTTCTTCCCTGGGGAGGACGATTGAGCCAGGCATTGATATAGTCACAGTCCTGTGGCAGTTGGGGACATGACCAAGCACGGGTCTCACATTATGTACATACCCTTCTATATGTAGCTACCGTTTGGATAGTCAGTGGGTGACATTTTAGGATGTTTTTTTCCGACAGGTTTGACAAACAAGAAAACGGGTCGGACATGATGCAGAATTCAAAACACTTGCAAATGTAGAGTGGTTGGAAAGGTCCCATCTTGCGGTACATTGAATCAATTGAAAAAAGAATATCCCCAGAGATAGATCCAGCGTGCGATACTAAAATACTCCAGCACGCCTGCATTACCGAGCTGAGATGAGCTCAGGCCTTTAGTGCATAACTGATTGATTCACTCTGACTAGGTGTGATTACCACTGGCAGAAATAAGTTTAATTCGGCTCAAGATGAAAAGTACCATAAAACATCATTAAAAAGAGAAAAAAACAAAAACAATATATACGAAAATAAACTTTCATTGGAGAGATTGGGCATTGGTTATGAAGGAGATGGAAAGGGAAAATGTGGATAAAGAATGTTTACTTTCATTCGATGTGATTCTGCTGTGCATTGCAATATACAATCAATTGTGAAAAAGAACGTTCCAAATTTAAGTGAAAAACAGCATTATGCCCCTCAGCATTTTCAATGATTTTTATATCTAGTATGTTGACAAATAGTTTGAATAGGCCTACCAGTGGTAAATATGTAAACAAAAGGCCTATAATAGGTAAATGTAGAGGTGATAGTAATTTGTTGATTTTTTAAGCTTGTATAAATTTTATTTTAGATTAAAACGGTATATAATTGTGTGCCCGGGAATTAATACCAAACCCTGATGATGACGTGTTTTGTCTGTAGTTGATGTTTGATTTTGGCAGGCAAAAACAATATACACTGTATTACCTGTTCGCCCCCGACGCGTGAACCGAGTCGATATTTACGAGGCTCGACCTAATCATTGCTACGGGGAACAACTCCTACACAATCACAGTCCCGCCGTGGCCGGAAGACGGGCTCGATCTGAGAAAACATGCAAATAATCTTTGGCGCCCCAAACACTAAAGAAGCAGTTAGCACTGCTCTGCTTAGTCGGAAATGTATGATTATTTATTTTCCTTTTTATTTATTCTTTTACGGCAGCAGAATCGGCAGCAGAATCAAATACAAATGTCAAATTTAAAACAACATGACGATATTTCGGTATGATTTTTATGCTCGCGATATCTGTGGGTTTTAAATGCTACGCTATCGGTTATGTGTCACCTAAGGTGAGAAAAAAACTCGAACTATTCTTTGAACAATAATGGTCAACGTTCAGAGGGAATTCCTCTGCCACATTCCGTTCGAGAATCGTTGTCAATATTATGTCTTCAAATGATAACGAATACACACTATCAACGCTATCACTGATGAGCCAACTAAGCTGATAGAAATTCGCATTTTTCAACGCTGTCCTATATAAGAGTCACCAGTCACGGAGTAGGCATCTGGTGCATTCGGTTCGGGCACCTTTGTTGAATAATTAATTGCATGCTTTTGTGCAAGATCTTCCAAGGTGCGTCTATGCACGGACACCTGTCTCGCCAGAGAGCGAGCAGTCATCCTGCCATTGAGTAACAGTTGTGTTATTACGGCGCCCGAGCCAAGGCAGACATCCAATCGATTTCGTCAAAAGACCGCCCTACCCTCACCCTCCCCAGATTCGGCTAAGACTCGTGCTGGGGAGAGAGCGAGAGAAACTAAGGCAAATAAGCCCTAGAAGGCAATCTGACTCAAACGGAAGTTAATCTTTATGGACGGCTTTATTGTATTTTTGTGACCGGGTGTAAATTCCCTTCAAATGACGTTATGGTTATTTCAGGCCGTCTTGTATTTTCACTTTTTCATTTCGGATTTGAGTGGGGCTTTTCTGCTTTTTGAGAGCGGATCTTGACTTAAATTGCGGGATATAAAAGAACGCCTTTCGTTCCTAAAGGATTGTACATATTATTTCGACATTGTGGTTTATTGGGGAGAATTCGATCGCGCACGGTTAGAGAATTTGAGCTCACACATTGCGGAAAACACCATTAAAACACAGACGTGTGTTCGAGTAACAAAATAGTCCGAGTCCATGTCTGAGTCACGACTACAACACAAGGCCATTCAAGCACAGTGTGATTCCATGGCGACCAGGAAAAGCTGTCATTATGCTTTATACTATGTGCAACCGAAGCTGAAACCTCTCTTCCTAAGGAACATTATACACATTTTGCTTTGTGACGATATAAAGAAAGGAACGAGTTTATAGTTATCTCCTGAAAGTAATTTTAATTGACTGACACGTGTTCTTGCAAACGTCATTATTTCAGCGTCATCTTGTCACTAATGTTGCCCTTCCAGGCAGCATCTCAGCGACGGCTGCGAATCCAAATTGAATCCAAGAGTAGCGGCGGCCTCCATCAAAAGAGGAGAACTATCACCTCTCTGAGATGTTGCTGGGTAGTAACCTTATTACAGGCGCTCCCATTTTTTGGTAGGGCAGTTTACAAAGAGACAGAGTACAAGAGTAGGTATCTTCAATGGTTGTTTGCAGGACAAGGACAGATTTCACCGGAGCAAAGGATGGTCAAGGTATAACTTTAAAGGTCAGCCGAAACGGAGCCACGAGAGATCGAATGAAGCCCCATCGATGTGATAATTGTGATTTCTGGTTAATGGAGGCATCCGTTTTGGTGGTCTAATGAAATTACGTCTGCCTCTTGGCGGAGGGTTTCGTGACTCGTGGGTCTTGTTTCCCATGCAGGTCCTGGAGTCTTTGGGAGGCAAGGTCGAATTATAATCCCGATGCCTTGGAAATGAAACATGATGAGACGATGAGACGAGTCTCTCTTTGAGCAATGAAAATGGGACTGACTTCTGAATAGGATTTCGACTGATTACAAAGGGCCGCATCTTTAGGAAAGCTAATTCATTGCAAGCAGTTGAGCTTTTCTTGGGATAAGATTAATGTATAATTTCGTTCATATTACTAATAGATGAGGGATTGGCGTCTTAAAGTTCCTCCTCAAAGCCATGTCAGATACGCTCTAGGATCGCGAAAAGATATGCCTCCATCCAAGCTTCCTCGGGTCCTCAAGACCCGAGTACCCTCACAAGTGATCGAGACAGGGCTTCATTGGCGCGGGTCTGGGCAATACCGCTGGGTCTGGTTTCAATGTATTTATGTATTCAGCTTGTCTCTCCCCTCTATCGGCTCATTTTTTGTCAGCCTCTCTTTGGCTCTGTCTGCTAGTCTCCCGGTCTGCCTGTCTCTCTTCCTTTGTCTCCTCTCTCTCACAGTCTCATCTCTTCAACTGTCTCTCTCCCTCCTTCTTCTCTTTTCCTCTCCAACTCTCACTCCTCTCTTTCCCTCTTTCTTCATTCCTCTCCCTCCCTCTTTCCTCTTCCTCTCTTCATGTCTCCTCTTCTTCGCCATAACTCCGTCTCTCTTTCTTTCCCTTCATCTCTCGTCCTCTACCTGAGTACTTTCTCTTCTTTTTGTCGCTGTTGCACACCTGGCACAACATCTCTCTAGTGGGGCCCTAAATGCACCTTAGCACGTATCATTGCCCCTCAGTGCGCCTGACGCTCTCACACAATCCTGGCAGGTCCCTTTTCCCCACCAACCTTATCATTCATGACTGAGTGCCAAAATAATTCTCCCAGCCCACTGAGGGCTTTACTTCCATACCGGCTTTCCCCTCTCCAGCCAGTCTGTACGACTGGCTTGTTGTGATGGAAGGCAGCTGCCCCAATCAAACCCAGCTCACACAGTAAAGATGGTTTCTGATACCTACTTAATTATACAAGAATACATCTACTGGCAGATATTCAGAAAGAAAACATATTATCTGACATTATTTGGAAACGCACCATTTAAGACATCATTTTCCATCAATTAAAGCAGTGTGTATGTCATTTTTGATGGATTTGTGAATTTGTGAATCAAAACTCTGCCTTTTAGAAAGAAAAAAAGAAACGAATCTCGCTCCGTTGGCCAAATATGCTCATTTAAATGGTACAATCTGAAAAGTTCATGGCCTCAATAATAATTTTTCATCTGTCCGACGTTACTTCACAAATACCAAACTTAAGTAAATTGCACCATATTCGCACCACGCTGTCACGCGTATTCTTGCCTATCTTAAGACAGGATGACCACCCAACCTTTGAATATCCAGCGATACCCGTTGACTAGAATGGAGACGGGCGGTGCTCTTGTAGAATCATTTTACTCTTGTACTTGCGTATCAAAAAATCCAAGTGTGTTCAATGGCCAACTCTTACAAAACGTCTATGTGTTTTTGTCGACAAGACATAAAGGAAAATTCTAACCAAAAGCAATAGCTTTTCCGCTTCGCGGCGGAAAAGCCCAAAAAAGAAAAATCAGAACAAAAAATCCAGCTTCGCTGGAAGCGGCGGAAAAGGGATTTGAACCCGTACATCTGGTTAGCGTACCGGTGCTCTCTACCCCCTGAGTAGCGGTATCCAGCCACTGGGGAATCGGTAGGTATTTGAATAAAAAATAAGTCAATTTAAGGGCATGAATACTAATGAAGAAATCATGGTGTACCCTTCGCATGAGCGAGAATAATTCCGCGTCAAAAGGAAGCCATCTGAGGTGTAAGATATTGGAATGGCTATTTGAGGAAATTCATCATGCTACGTATAGAATGTTCAAATCTGCACTGAAACATTGCCGGTTATTTTAACTTTTTTGGTTGCCTCGCGGGATTCTCCCAAAATCTGATTGCTGTTTTGTTTCTTTCCCCGCCTGGACCCGGCCATTGACGTTGCCTGTCTTATTTGTTCTGTTGCAAACGATCGGGTTTGGGTGGGGGATCTGCGCTTTACCGGCCCGAAGCGAATGTGTCGCTCGCCCGTCCCCATTGCCGTTTGGGAAATCACCTCGGACGAGCCCGCAAGAAATTGCGTCCTTCAACTGCTGCTCTCTGGCGAGATGACAGGCGGGAGGAGGAGAAAAAAACATCCAGCGGGGGAATATTGTTTGTGTTTTGCTACTCGCTTTATTCATAGGAATCTTTGGTCTTTTTGTAGGTTTTCTGTGGTCCTATTGGGACTTTTTTCGGTCCTTTGCCAATATTATTTGCTTCCTTTCAACAAACCATGATACATCTGCTGATGTTTATGTGATCTTTGAGGGGAGTGTACACTTAGACGTGGATAGCTATGGATCTCCGGGATTGTTGTTTGGTAGTCCCTGTGGTAGTTAGTTGTTCCATGCGAAGCGTATTTGTACGTTAGCGATGTCTTATTGTCTATATAGTCCTCTAAGATGTGAGATTACACTTTGTCCAGAAACAGTATAAAAAAAACCCGTGGAGATGGGTGTCTCTAACATGAAGTACCTAACGTGTGGAAGGGTAGGTAATGACTCTTAAATTTTGCTTTGAATAATTTCGTTTATGTTTATCAGGTATACGTGGGTTTTAGCATGAGCTGTGCATAGATACTGTGCTTGAGCAACCCAGCTGAGTGGGATGCATTTTAAATAATTATGATTATACCTATAAATTTATTATCACAAAATCACTTCCAATGCTTAAATGAAACTCTTGGTATGTTGAAATGTGTAAATTTGGCACAATCGATTTATACTAAATTAATGCAAACCACCCTTTTAGAGTAATTTCTACCACAGGCAAATAATCGCCATGGATATGGAAACAACTCTACAACTGTATAATGATTGTTGATGGCAAACCGGTGGATAGCATCTCAAACATTTGAGAAAGTCATCCGGATTCCGGTCACACCGAAGCGGATATACAGATATCTACGGTGAATATAGGCCTACAGAGTGCAGATACCTCGTGCGGCCACAACTTGACTTTGATGTCCTCGTAATTGCCCTCATGCATTTTAATGTTCTCCTTGGTTGCCAAAGCCCGCGAGACGCTTAAAACATGTAATAGGGGCCCAATCAGGGATGACAGCCTAGTGTCTGGCGGGTTTAAGACACGGGTTTAGTTGAAGAAGAGAAATAAAGGAGGGTAGGAGGAGTAGGAGGAGGAGCAGGAGGAGGAGGGGGATGAAGAGGAGGGAGATGAAAAGGGAGGAGGAGGGGGAGGAAAAGAAAGAGGAAGAGGAGGGGAGGAAGAGGAGGGGAGGAAGAGGAGGGGAGGAAGAGGAGGAAGAGGAGGGGAGGAAAATGAGGAGGAAGAGGAGGAGGAGGGGAGGAAGAGGAGGAGGAGGGGAGGAAGAGGACTAGAGGAGGAGGGGAGAAAAAGGACAGATGAGACGAAAAAAATTAAGAGAAAGAAGAAGAAGACGAAGAAGAAGAGGAGGAAGAAGGAGGAGGAAGAATGAGGAGAAGGAGGAGGTGGAGGAGAATGAGCAGGCGCACGAGAAAGAGAACGAGAGCGAGATGGAGAAAAAGGAGGGGCGAGGAGAATGATCTAGTCTAGGATTTAGCGAGGGTCATTAGCTGTTGTAAAGGCCGTATAATCCTCACACACATCTATGCATCCTTCTGCAACACCGACAAACACCATGTTGAAAGACGAAGGTAGCGCCCAACGGCTGCACATGGACGTGGCCAACCCCTTTCACCGCGGAAGTGCAACACGTGACCGGCAAATTAGATTGCGGCTGGCATCCGGGACTCCAAAGGAGGCACGCCTCGCTATTGTGAACTGGGTACCTCTTGACCGTGCACATAATGCAGGCAGACAGGTTTGCAAAGGGATCGTGTATCAACCCTAGAGGTTTGCAGTGGACCTGGCCTCATAAAACGTTCCATGTCTGTGGGCTTTATTTCAATTTACGCACACGCCCCTCCCCGTATTCTTCATATTTGTTCGACCATAACTTCACTATTAAATAAAAGAAAATTGATAATTAATGACCAGAAGGAGTGTCTCGCAATTTTTGCAATAACTAATGAACAAGCCAGGCCAAATCATACATTTTCATTATTTTGTTTATGATGTGCGTGCCACGAGTTAAAGGTTCTGCCGAACCGTAATCAACTTGAAACGGAGCATAACGCAGTGACGATACTCAAAGCAATATCGTTATACACTGTTCTGCTGCATGGGGCATTGTACATAACAAATGTTTATAAAATGGGAATGCTCAGTGTATTTTGCATTACTAATGTTTATTGCAATAACCATAGCATCCCCTAATTATGTTCTAATAATTTTCTCTCATAATGACGAAGTGGCAACATGTATAAATCAAGTATGTGGACTCTGACAACTCGGACAATTTATTTTTAAAAAGGCAAAACTGTCTGGGAACTTTAAAAAAAAATTGAAATATGGCAGGTTTACAACAACTTTTTGTTTCAACAATTGGTTATTAGCATCTGAATGAAAGCGGTTGGCGTGATCTCTTGATATATTTGGCAGTCAGTTGAATGATTCTGGCTAGCGCCCCCAATCCGGCAAAGACTAGTTTCTTATTTGGGGAGGGCACAATAAAAAGGCTAGATAGCTCAAATGGTACACTGTAAAAACGGTGCTCACATAATGCACATGGATGAAGTATGTTGAGGCACATGGGGGACGATACATGCGCACGAGGTGATGCTCACTTTCGCTCCATGTGCTTGAGGTACAATAAATAGAGAGATGTTCTTGTTCATGAAGCACTTCATGCACCTCATCCGATTTTTGCTCAATTGATTACAATGTCACATGTGCTTGAGCTACAGTATTTCATGTGTGTGAAGTACAGTAGGTGCCTCAAGTGTTCATGATTCTGGGACAAATATGTGCCATTGCAGAAGTGCATGAGGTGCAGTTCGTTTTTACAGTGTAGGAGCGCTGGTACACGCAAAACCAAACACGACTGCAAAATGTCATCTCGACGGACAGTGGGATGGGGTAAGACGCCTTCACTAGAAGGAGTCAGGGGTTCGAATCCGGTCCAAGCAGACAGTTGCGCTAACTACACTTTGCGAATGGAAAAGCCTTAATCGGAGTCCATAATTATTCTTCATAAACAGGGAAAGTTTAATTCCCTGAATGTGTTCACGTCAAAAGAGTCAATCAGTATTCTTCGTACTGATGCGTTCTTGGAATCACAAATTAACGGGCAAAAGGAAATCACTAGTCCCATTTCTTCACTCTAAGACTTTCTAGGAATATTTTTCGGCGTCGCGACAATGGCTTCTTATTGAAGTGCTTTAATTAACGATGAGTAGATGGTTGCTTTTGGGCACTTACAGTACTGTTGTCTCTCACAGTTGTCCCGAGATAAATTGTACCGACATTATGCCATAATGGCTTCCCGTCTGTTTCTGTGAAGTTTGTCATTTAAGAAATGTAAGCCGATAGGTGCAGGGAAATGAACTTGTGGCCAATTACTTCCAAGAATGACAATGTCCAGGCGCATACATATATTTCGAACGCGGTAAGTAGAAGCAAAATTGGCTGAAATGAGAAACACATATCCTTTTATAGGCCCTAAGCATCGAACATCCAAAAAGGGCAGAATTTGGACAAACAAATCAGTCTGGAGTAAAGTTACCAAGCAGTACAACCTGCCCGGCTTTCTAGACCAACATTAACAACAGCAACAGCAGTGCTGTTAACAGAAACAGCAGTCACAGCAGAAACAACCGCCAATCCGTCGTTTGAAAATCGCTCAGTAAACAAGCAATTTCAAAGCGCTTGATGCACAAATCATGGGCAGATCAAATATTGAACAAATGGTTGTAGATTTATTGGGGATGTGTGTTCTGGGACATGGGGGAGTTGGTTACAGAGTCCGGGTAAAGAGGAAGGCAGAGACAGCTGCTGAACTGTATACAGTTGGATCAGCTTCCTATACAGTTATAAACAGGGTAGGTCTCTTTACTGGCGAGGTAGGGGACGGTTATGTATGAAAGTAGACCAAGGGAAAAGCTTCGCCCTCATTAGACTCAATCTGGGGGAAGATTGCCTGCATATCTTGGTGGGCATGAGTGAACTTTTGGGGATCCACCACACGGGAGCCCGACAGACTACCACGCTTAGTATGTCTCCTGGAAGACAGTCCCGACAGTAATTATGAGATACGATACCCCGTCATTAGCAAAGCAGATCGCGTGGAATCGAGTGGTGGGAGGGAGACAGAAGAATGAGGTGCCCCAAATAACACATCTTAGGAGGTCCCAAGAAATCTTCCACAACTCCGGGCAGATGCACGGGATAAGTAGCGCGGGATGGACAGGATAAGTGATCTATACAAACGGCGGTAAAAACATGGACTGGCACGGCATGTAAGAGTCTAGCCAGTTGGGATGAGTGACATGCTATATAAACGGCCAGCCTGCACATGCATCAGAGGCAATGGTGATGGCGCATGCCTTCGTCAGACCTGAACAGACATGTAGCCAGTGACCTATTTCCCCTTTCACGGATCTATGTTATCCGGTCAGATAAATGAATGACATCCTTAAAGAACAACAAGCTCGAGGTCGCCGATTTCCTATTAGAGTCGAGAAGAGATCCTGGGGCTGGTTTTCTACCTATCTGTCGCTCTGCTTAATCTCTCCTCCAACCCATTTGTATATGTCTCTCTCACTTGGTGTCCCTCTATGTCTCTCCTTGTCTCTGTCTCTATCCCTTGGCCACTCTCTCTCACCCTCTCACCCTCTCTCTCTCTCTCTCTCTCTCTCTGGCTCTTTCTATCGGTCTTTGTCTCTTCTGTCTTCTCTATCGGTCTCTGTCACTTCATATCTCTCTGTCTGTCTGTCAATCTCTGTATATTTGTGTCTCTTTCTGTCTTTCTATCTCTCTGTATCTTTCTACCTCTCTGTAGTCTCCCTCTGTCTTACTCTGTCCCCTGTCTCCCGCTCTCTCCAAAAGTTCTGATGATTTAACACCATGAGTCGACAATGTTTTCACAATGTATTAAGTTGTGCGCCTCTCGTCCATACTTGCACGCTTGTGCCAGTTGCCTCCGTGGCGTGTAGTGTATCGAATTACGGGCAGAGCCATGGGCGCGCGTAGACTTGTTTGCGATCAACATAGCGTAAATACAAGATTTAAAAAAACGATGAAAAAAAGGTAATTGGCAGGACTGAGAGCTCTGAGGGGAGGAGTCAAATATCACATTTTAACACGTATCCCCCCTTATCTTAACGCCTACTGTGGACGATTTTGGTTTACAAAACGGGTATCAGAGCTACATTGGGTCTGAATGAAAACTATAACTGCACTTATTGTTTGTTGAATGCATTCATTCAAGGTAAGAATAGCTTTTCTGGAGGTCGCCGTCATTGATTTTACGGAAGCCGGTTATAGTTCTAAAGGGTCTTTTCAGGAGGAAGAAAACATACCCAGGGCCTTCTACCACTACCTCCTAAGGGGACGTGCAGATACCCTTGGAAGTGGCGCATACATGAACATGCAAAACGAGTACACGATGTCCATTATCTTTCACGACCTCCTTCTCACTTTATTTTTTAAACGAGCTATTTATTTGCAATTTGAAATCGATCAGATTCAAAGCCATGTTCTGAATAACTGACCTCCCCTCTGAATAAATGGACCAAGCGAGGCCGCGGTGTGTTCGAAGATGGGTTCAGACGTTAGTACATGGGCAGACAGAGGGCGACCCAAAACGGCGCCGCCACTTATGTGACGCACTGGTTACCCATACCCACACACATCCGCGAAGTGGGTGTAGATTACAACAGCACGGAGACACCGTCTACCGCGTGAAGGGGAAATGGTGAAAAGGCACGATCGTGATTAAGCTCATCCAAGGCTCAATCAGTCACAGTAGCTTCCATCACTGTGGACATCTCAGTGACGAGTGACGCCTTACCTATAGTGCTTTACGGAGTGTACGAGACCTGACTTGTTCTAGACGAAGGGCTACACCAAGCAAACCTTTCGTACAATTGGGTATAGCAACAAAAATAAAGTCCTCTGCCGTAATAATGTTCCAAGAACACGCCAAGACGCAGTAGAAATGAAGGGAAAATTCCACTCATTACTTTGTTTCATTAAGCCCAACAAGATTGTCAGCATCAGAAGCTGTCAACAGCGCCCCCATGCGGACACTTGGGCGGCGATAGGTATTTAGTGGATGTTATAATAATTTATTTCTAAAATCCTTGGCCTTTCTGCGAATGACAAAGTGCTCTGTGTGCGCTGTAATTTAAAATATGTGCAAAAGGAACTTCTCCAAACCAAATGTATTCTATTTTTCGGACTGTACTGTGAACAAGCTTCCAAATTCCTCATTGTTCATTCTGCTTGGGAATGAAATACTGGGCCTTTATTTTTCCAAGGCCAAAGTATACGGTACATATCGATGAAATAATTATTACAAAATAATTCCATGCTAATCTGTCATTTGTCTCAATGTACGGCAATACATTGTAGGACGTAGGTAGGTTGCCATCACTCTCTTGTCTTGGAGTGGTCATTCTCTGCAAATGGTCGTTAGGGGAAGTCACTGGGAAAACCCATTTACGTGGAGGCTATCGGTCTTGTTGTGACCGGACTGGCCTTCGAGTGGCTGGTCTGGATGTTTGGACAGGAATCGTTCACGCGGTCGAGTCCGTCCATATTTCATCACCCACGCTTGAAGGATTTTGTTTTATATGAAAGTGAAGGACTGCGAGCAATATCAATAGTCCATTTGTGGGGATCGTTAACTGTATAAGTTTGGGGTAATTCTTGCTAGGATTAGAAGGTTTGCATGGTGGAAATACTAAGTGGAAGGTTCGGGCTGACACCATTGTTTGATTTCACAAAGCCTTACGATGCATCGGAACTCAAACATGCTTGTTTGATATGCATATCCATGTGTATAATTATGTTTTTGCTTGACAATTCTTTGAATGGATCAGCGCCGTGCTATTGTTGACACGATACAATTTATATTGATGAACACAAATCATGAACAAGAAACAAGTGGCGTTTGGAAGATTTGACGTACGTTGTACGTGGTGATCTCACGTACATTGGATTCGTCTTGGTGAAGGAAATTTACAATTACATTTAGGCCTAAGGCCTACATTTAGAAAATGACAGGAGCGCAGAAATTCCTGGGAAGAAAATACTTTAATACTCCACGCTGTCTATTTGACTGAACAGTGGATGAATTGCACTGCTGCACAGTGAAATAATGAAATAGGTCTAAACATTTCTTTCTTTGGGTTTCAAATCAAACACTCAGTGTGTAATGAAGCACATGGTTTTAATTTCACCAAAACTCAATAGGCGTAACCCACTTTCACACCGCAAATATAGTGCGTGTATGGTGGTATCACGAGACACGCGCGCGTCCCACGCATTTCGGCTGTAAGTAGGCGTTCGTGATTGCCTCTTCACTATAGAGTATTATCATAAAATACCAGCAAGGGCGCGAGCGGGATTTTGAGAGCCCAACATTGACCAGTTATAGCGCCCTCTGCCGCCAAGAAATTTCCCCGAGAGCCCCCGGAATGCTGTTGTTTTTCTTGTCGAGTCGCCCTGCCTCAATAATATGTTGATTGCATGTGGAAGAATAATTACATGGTTGGAAGTACACAGATGTATTATTTTGTAATCCGCTTCACTCATGCACAGCCTATTGACATACATCTACTTTATTAACTGTTTTACCAGGTATTTTATCTCAGACGAGAAAGACTAGAATGAGGTATAAGGTATACTAGTTCGAGCTCTCGCTACTCAAAGGAGGAAGGTGCTGTGATCATTTTGCATAATGTTAAAACAGAAATATCATCTTTAATGTGCTAATTACACTGAAACAAACGTGCTTTTATTGAACGAAGAATACAATGCAAGTGCGGCGTTAAATTAGGATTATGTCTGAGATAGCTACCTTTCGAAAGGCTTGCATAAGTTTCAGTACCGTGTAATTATATTTGACGGGAGTCTTTTTAGTCAATGTCCTTTCTGTACATGCATGAATGACATACGCATTAGGGCATCATTGGGTTGTGTTATTTTCAAGACCGAAGTGCATTCCACAAAATGGGTCAGACGGTCTCTTCTCGACCAGAGGTTGATTATTGCTATTTGTGGTTTGGAAGAAAAACAACCAAACGGTTATATATACGACTGCGAGGATATGGATGATATTCCAGGGTATCCATGGTAAAACCTGACATTCGAAGGCTGCTTGCCACTATGATTTTGCTTGGTTCTGAAAGGATCAGAGGCACGCAATCATAGTCATGTGCCGATGGGCAGAGCTTACTCTTTCCGAAACGTTGAGTCCCTCGTTCCCCATCAGAACGACACAAACTGAAAGAGATGACTTTAATATACACGGTGTCACTGAAAACCATTCTTGATCTTCAAGAGAAAAAAAAAAGCTTTTTGGGTAATCCTCATACTGCCTGATCCGCCAAAATATGACATACGCGTTTTTATAAAGCAACCGACTCACAGAATACTAACCAAATTATATGAGGCCCTAGAGGGCCCCATGTTCGAACCGGGCAGGACCTTTCCAAAGGGGTCCTGTCTTAAAGAAAGGTCCTGCTAGAATCATGCCAGGCTCTGTACCTTTTGAAGTCACGTATTTTGAACATTTTATTCAGCAGTGAACTGAATAAGTCTACATGATAAACAGATCGCCATGTTTTCAGTGACGTCCCTCGCCAATGCACCTTAACCTATCACCACGACAGTTCCAGCTCCACCTTTTACAGTGGTCACTTATTCGAGTTGGCTTTTGCCAACAGCCGACACGGTCAGCGCTACCGCATTCGATTGCCCGTCACTGCATTGGCAAAAAGCCACCGGGTCATTGCATGTTACGTAATAGAATGGGTGCAGAACACATGCACAAGCGACTTCGGGACGACGAAGACTTGTCTTTAGCTAGGGCCGCTGAGAGTGGGCCTGTCTCCGCTCAGTTACCGGTACATTCACGAGCAGTTGTCGACGGCGACACTAAAATCGATGGAGGCTCTTGCGGCAGAGTGGGATGTGTTTCTCAATCGGCTTTAATGTACACACATTGTGAGCGGGGACTTTTCCTTGGCAAAATAATGTAATAAAAGGTGGAGGGTTTTTGGAGTGCACACAAGCCAATGCGGACTGAACTGACGGCTTATCAAAATTAATGAGATTGCGATATAAATGCTTGGTTTAAGCAGCTCGAACGTCGTCACTTTTGATAAGGTGATGCGCATGCGCACAAGCACTGCCCAAATGCCACCTCCCCAAATCGAGCCCAGACTCCACTGCATGGGTCCAAATGAAGGCCACACCCATTGCCCCAGTCCTCTACAACTGCACCCGTTACCATGAGGTGGGGCCAAGTCCCTCCATCGCCAAGAGGGAGGGGGAGATCGGGGAGGGGGAGATCGAGAAGAGGACTCAGTAATGTCAGCTGTCGCCCGCTCGTCCATCAATCAGCCCATCCCCTTTGCCTGTATATCTGCGTGGTATTACGAATATCATCATAATACATTGGAAGCCAGGGCTGAACCCATCAGCAAGTATATACGGCACCCCCAAGCCAACCTCCTTCCGAGCGTGCCCATGAAGACCCGCTAATCTGGAAAATATCGTCAGGTAAAGGTCATCTTGTATCCAGGAACAGGGATTTTTTTTGTCGTCTTCTTCCCCAAATTAAAACCTGCAGGAACAAACCCCTAGCCGACAGAGTGCAGTGACACGGCAGACCATATTATGGACCTGGCTCTCTTCCTCTCTTTCTGTCTGTTAAATCCACCCACCCCCAACCCCAACGTGCCAATTAGGTAAAGGAACCTTGAATATAATTCGCCCCTCATCTGAATCAATTTTCACAGTCCGACATGGAGGCAGAGGACTCTGTGACTTGTTATTTTTCCATCATAAGGCATTGTTATGGATTGCACGATGCTTCGAGAACCGTGGAATGAACAGGTTTCAAAATGCTTGCTATTTGCAATTTTATGCAGCTATTCAACTAATGAAATATGGCAAACATATAACTTACACAGAAATGGATGCACCTCAATGAGAATAACTAACATAGATTGAATCTACCATTATCAATCTAATAATACCCGCTTGGGTATTTTTCTAAAGACTTTTTTTGTATTATACTGATTACATAATCCTTGGAAACATCCTTGGAGCTCACACATTTGGAGAATTGTATTAAATTAAGGTTGCTTTTGTCGCCAAGGAGGGGGGGGGGATTTTGAGAATCACAAACAGTGATTTCATATCTCATGGCAGCATCAGCAGACCATGTGTGGGCGGGTGAAAGTGTCTATGCATAAAGCTCCTACACGAAGGACCTGATTTGCATTTTCTCGACGCAGAAACTGTCAAAAGGATAACATTTAGAATCTCCAGAATGATCTTCACACTGCAAAAAAGTGTTGCGATCCAACATTCTCACTGCATTTCGATCATTTAATTTAAGTGATTTTTCGTGAGATAGAACGCTCACCATTTTTCCTACAAAAGATGCAGAAGACGACTTCATTGAACTCGCTGTCGATCGAACGGATCCGACGGTGCATTTCGACTAATCGCAACCAAGACCGGTCATCCATTTTAGGTCGACTTATGACTGATCGTAAGTCAAGTTTTGCGACCTCAGTTTACTATACAGCCAAGATCACGAACCCGCTCTAGTCCGTGCCCACGAAGGTCACCCCTTTGAAGGTCCCATAATTGTTTCGACCCTCCCCATCCTCCAACCAACTACACTGCAATTGAAATCTAAACACTGTTCCCACTGTTCCCTTCGCGATGATCGTCACTTCCGGATCCAACTTCCCATCAACTTGCAGAGGTCATACCCACGTCCTCCACCTCCCTGCAAACACATCTCATCGTCCAGCTGCGTGTAATTAATTCATCTATAGCACACACACACAAAACAAGTCCTCGACGGAGTTAAACATCAGCGCTTGGGTTAATCTTACATAGATTAACCAGCGTCGCCATGACAGGATGCACACTGGGGCGTTATACGACCAAACAAAAAAAAGGAGGTGATATTTTTTTTTTCAAAAAGGAGAAGAAAAAAACAAAACAAAATAGTCAGATGAGAGAGAAGAAATAGCCGCACCTGTTTCTGACATACAAGAAATCAATGAGGCTTGCGTCAGTTATGCGGGCATAATTATGGTCCATGCCACACGAGCCTGTCCCGCCCGGATGTCTGGCGTGTACAAGCCCGTCGCTTTCTGTGCTGATTCCTTCATTACTGGGAAATCGATAACCAGGCAAGGAAAGGGGGGAAAAAGAGAGGGACTCAAATTATTAATAAGTCTGGCCTTCAACGCATCCCAAGCCACGTTAATGTTACTTTGCCAACGGACTGCGATGAATAATTCTGTATAATTAACGATAAATGTCACATTGAACAAAATCAAGAGGGGTGAATTTACCCGTTTGGGAGTGAAAAAGACATCTACCTAAACCAGCATCCACATTGGAAATTCATTGTAGAGTTCCCTCATTTAAAAATAATGTGCAGAAATGTTGCAAACTGCTTACTAAGATTACCAAAAGTATCACCAATTCGGGGGGCCTGACGTTCCGATCCTAGCAGGACCTTTCTCAATGGTGGAATTTACAAAAACCACACTGGAAGGGGAGAGCAATAGGGACACAGATGAGGAGAAAGAGGATAGCTGGTAGGGGAATCAAGGTAAGGGTGGGTAGGGTATGGATTACGTAGCAGAGAGATCGAAAGGAAAGAGTCAAAGAGAGAAGTGGGAGAGTGAACACAAAAGAAGCGTCCCTAGTCTCCTTCCATGAGAGCACCTTCCGATCTTATATGGCCTGCTATATTAGCCAATCCTAGTCCACGCATACAGCAAGGTTCTTGCTTTATGGCTAAATTGACTACCACTATAGAATATAGCAAAGCACACGGCAAGTGGTCCTAAAGTGTTTTTAAAAATTTTCGTTCCACGGGGCAAGAGAGAGGCGGTGTCACTGAATGGGATAACACCATCATTTTCACAAACATAATTATCAGCCCCACTTGCAATGTTTCCCTCACTCTTTTGGTCAGTTACCAGTCTTAACTGAGAGTGTAAAGAAGTATATAGCGATGAGTCTATATGACAAACAAACATTGGTATGGACACCGACTCCTTACACAGTAAATGGATGCTGGTGGTGAATTAGACCCTCGAATATCTCCATTTATGATTAAAGGAAAGACATCCTGTGAGCAGTAATGGGGAAAATATTGCGCCGGATAATGTGTGGCGACATGGACGCAGAAATCCCAGGGTGAAAAGTCCAACCCCCTAATCCCCCCTGCCCCGCACTCGAGTGTGGATGGACTTAATAGCCGTCTTTTGCACGGAGGTTGGAAGCCCTTGGGCTATGCGTGGGATGGACAAGAGTATTCTGTGTACTTTCCTCTCACTCCCTCTCCTTCCCTCGCACTCCTTTCCTGTACCTGTATGTATCTGTTTCTGTCTCCCTGTCAATCTGTGTATCTGCGTCTGTATATGTGTGTATGTGTGTGTGTCTGTCTGTGTCTATATCTATGTCTGTGTGTCTGTGTGCATCTGTCTGTATTAATTTATGTATTAATTAATTAATTGGTATCTGTGTCTCTGTCTATATCTGTCTTTGTCTGTCTGTCTCTTTCTCTGTCTCTGTCTCGCTCATTGCCTGTCTCTCTGTCCCCGTCTGTATGTTTGTACCTGTCTCTCTATACATAATCTGTTTGTCTCTCTGTCTCTCTGCCTCTCTGCCTATCGCCTCTCTGCCTCCCTGCCTCCCTGTCCCTCTGCATCCCCTGCCCCCACCCCATCTATCTCTCTCTCTCTCAAATCAGTGGTTAGCAGCCGGTGGACTTCTAAAACGAATTATATCGCCTTGCAGCTTCGGAAATATGATGTCCAGGACCCATTGCTTGTTTTTAACTGTGGGGTTCATGAAGTTGTGACCCGTCCTTATTTTTGTATGAAATGTACAAGCGTTAAGTATGCTCAGATCATCATAAATGCCCGTGTTGACTTCCTTGAGAAAACACAGGAGAGAGAAAGGATTACCATTCAGAATTCCATGGGATATTCATTGCTATCTGTACTCATATTTCGGCAACCCAGATTTTTTTTTGCCCAGCCTTTTCAAGCCTAAGCAATCTGTGTATGTGAGCTTAAGCAGCTTTGCGTAATTGAGACCATGCCCCATTTTCCCCTAGAATTATGCCCCTGCCGCGTTGTCGGGGTGTGAATTTATTGCGAAAGGCCAGACTAAAGCCGCACCGTGGTTTGAAGGTGTTAAAGCTACACAAGTCGCCCCAAATTTGGTGGCAAAAAGATCCATAGGTAAAAAAAAATAAGGAAGGGTTTCAGACAGATATTAGGCCCACATGTACTGCCACTAGCTGGACCGCCGCGCATCAATGCGCGTTTCCAATAGGGCAAAGGTTTAGACCCATATATTCCTAGACAACATAGTTCGGACGCAACTTAACTACGAACGTTGGTATTGCAAAACTTGTTTCCTATGATGCCATATATCGCACTTTGCTGACTACTCCACTCTGCTGACTGTACCGTTGAATGTGACGTGTCTCTTTGGTTAGCAACGATCAGGGAGATCTCTCCTTGTTTATATATTTCATGCAGCGCACTCAGAAGAGTTCATTTAGGACAGGTGGCATCTCATTGAGACTGGGGACGGGTAATTGCGGAGCTGAACCATATGGCGCGATCTTCTCATTTGAATTCAAAGTATCCGAGGCCGACGTCTTTCGCATCCGATTACGTCTTCGAAGAGAATGACGTCGTTTCTTTTCCCATTCTTCGTTTTTTTCTCTGACAAAGTGGTACTTAATGGTTGCAAATGTGGATTCGACATCTAAGGATAAGGATAGGTGCTTGTTGAAAAGGAAAGTAGTGTTTGCCAACGGATATGTCATGATGGTTTTGGAGGCGTTTATGGCAGCCTCGAAATGCCGTTAACTATTAATATTGTTAATATACAAACAAAGGAAAGAAAATCAGACAGTGACATTTCTAACAATTTGTATGAGAAAACAAAGACAATTGGACTGAGCTGAGACTTGAACCTGAGACCTCTACTTTAATGTACCAGCACTCTATTCATCCGTGCTATCCTGCCCTTAGGTGGCGGCCTTCCGAAATATTCAACTATCTTTGCTGGGTTGGCGGCGCCATTTAGATGCATTTGACCATTAACGTTTCCGTGGGATAAATACTGTCTTCTTGACTGCTGGAGAGTATCTGTCATTACTGTAGGCGATTCACAGTAGAAACCTGTGAAAGGTGTGCAAAAATGATCAACCAAATTGGTCGGAACAACAGGCGGTGTGTGATTTGCAGTGAGAAAGTGCTGTCCGTTTCGGGTTTCATCGGCAATTAGGGCGGCGCTGGTGACATTTTCGCGTGCAGATTGATATATTAGCTATGCCTATATGGTTGTTTTATCTTTTCTTTTATGAAGTGGGAAGTCAGACTAACGAGGGGATGATAATGCTTGAGCCCGTCAAACAGTTATGCCCACGCCCTCAGATTGTTGTTAATTAAAGGTGTACAGTACACCCCCCCCCACTTTTGTGTATTGCCTGAAAATAGCTGGCCCTCCATCTGCCACCAAATTGGAGCATTTCACGTCTCGAGTGGAGTAAGGCAAAGCTCTAGGAGATGCACTCCAAGGGAAGCCCTTCACCATCGCACCGGCCAGAACTCTGTTTATGCTCGGCTAATGAAAACCGCCGCGGCTGTTGCCTCTGACAAGTACGAGTGCTTGTCGAGGGCCTGTACTCGAGCATGCGGAGACTGACAACGCACAACAATGCGCTGATTCGCCTGGCCAGCTATCCACACAGAGGCCCCATATTGGTCCTCAGTGTCAGCACCGACGACAAGCTGATGAAACACAACGGTGTAATGGGTCCCCGTGCAAGGCTGAGACCTTTTCTTCGGGTTCATAATCTGACTATGGCAAAAAGTGATGAGACACGGTTCAACTCGTGCCACATAGCCTAAAGTCATAGCCTAAAGTACAAGTAAAAATGTGCTAATGGCTTTTCTATATGTATCTTAAACAAATAGTGTTTAAATGCGTGCGGGGACGCTCTACATATTTTCAATAAAGAATCAAGAATCAAGACCACAAATTAGATTCAAGAACTTTTTACAATAGACTGTTGGTATGAAACAACTTGTCACCACGGTATGGATAGTTGCCTCGGTATGGAAACATATATTATTGACGCATATTGGGGCCTTTTGGGTACAATCATCAGGAATCACTTTCAACACGAAATGTAACGGAGACCGGGCACTACCTTTCATGTCAATCTACATTACTGAATCTTTGATGATTTCCCTTTCCCTATTTCCTCGTACAATTGGGTTGTGATCGACACAACACATATGATAATGAACGGAGCGGAATAATTATGTTTCCCGGTAAATAATTAAACATTTACGCAGACATAAGTTCGATACAGCGGAAAGAAATAAACACGAAAATCGAAGGAATTGTGCGCACGGCCGATCCATTCAGGAGGGGAATCTTATTGGTGCACGGAGTTTCATATTTGTTTGTTTGGAATAGGGGAATAGGAAAGCTACTAATTAATTATTATTGCAGAAAAGGCTCCCGAGTTGTGCATTTGCGTGACGGCTCTCTCTCTGGTTGTGGCGACAAACTGAAGTGCTGGGCGAATTGACGTTATGGCAGCGCAATGAGTGGACCCGAGTGTTTACCGCTGTCTGGGGGCGTTGTATAGAGACGTACATTGACTGTGGTTCCTGTCAAACTCGTGCGTCAGCTATCTGCTCCGTCAAGTGCCCTTGACTCATAACTCTATCTGGAAAGTACTCCAATATTTCTCCGAGGCCTAGGATATGGAAAGGAAATCGCTTGGGTTTTTTTCTTCAGCATTATCATTATAATTATCTCACAACAAATGTGATGGAGTGTGTAACTACCACTGTATAGAATGTCGTCAACTTCCCAGATTGGCAAAAATGATGGGAAAACAAAGATCGTTTCCCGTTCAGCGACGGAAGTAGTCGGATTCCCCAAGATGCCTTTTTACTTCAGACGGTGAAACTTCAGCCATCATTTCATTTCATTTCATTTTTTTTTTACTAAGGAAGAGTACCGGTAGTTGAGATGTGATCCTTTTTTGAGCGTGGATGTGAGGATGCTTTTCGACTACCACTGCCGGCCAAGATGGAAGGATCTTCAAGGGTACGCGACAGAAAGTCCGATCATCTTAGTCTTCGTGTCGGACGTGACTTGGAGTTTTCTGGGGGCTCAGTTGCTCAGGACTACCCGCCCCAGTTTGCCTTGGTCCTGAGGTCAAGGGCGTGCCACGTCCAGTTATTAAATAAATATTGGGATTTTTGAGAGGCAAGGAGAGGAGGAAAAGAAAAAAAAATCAATCGACAGGAGGGAGGGAATTTCCAGTGAACATTATTGGCGGATTCCCTGTGTTAGCAGTCCTGTGACTCTAATCCATACCCCCTCCCCGTCCTCTCTCCCTTCCCTCCTACCGTCCTTCGTCCCGTGGTCTGGTGCGACCTTGGCTGGATATCCGCTCCTTCCCCACCTCTTCCCCAATTTCGCATTTCGTCCATTTAATTTCGATAATTTAATTTGCCAATGCCAGAGCCCTCTCTGCCGAAACTGATCAAAAAATAATTAATCCAAATCGTCACGGATGTACATACGCTGAAGGTATTTCTGAGGCGGGCGCGTCCATACGCATGTTGGCTCACCGTTGGAAGACCGTCTCCACTAGTTGCTCAGCAAAGATTCAAAGATCTCTTGGGTTTTTTTTGTATATGCGGTCGGAAACAGACGATGGAAAGATGGCCTCTAACATCCTGGCTTTGAAAGCTATCTTACAGGTCCAGGAGTGATTGTGCTGTATCAAGGGGAAATAAGGGAGAGGAAAGCCAACCTTACTCCCTCCCACCCAACCCTATCCATGCGAACAGTTGGAGGAATTCTTTTTTTCCTTTAGCGGCGAGGCATTAATACGTTATCCATCTTAATTTATCGGTGACAAGGCCAATTTTGGGAAGCCAAAGCGGGAAAGGTTATATCGTTTGGATCGTCGGTCGCTGCCAGACTACGGCCCCTATCTCCGCAGTCATGTCCAACCATTCTCACAAGAACAACTGCCGGATGGATTATTCGAACAGCTCGTCGACAAAATGCAGCAAACGGGACAAAGCCAAGAAGGAGAAGACGGTCTTCTTTATAGAGCCGTCGCAGCAGACAGAGAAAAAGGTAAGACCCATGTGCGGCGCTAATAGACGAGCCAATGCAAGGTGTCTCGCGCTGTTAAGGAATTCAAGTCAATTTTTTACTCGACGAAGGCTACATATCAGCTCCATAGGTTATTGGGGAAACTTTGACCACAGTTCGATGGCTTAAACAAACAGTATGTATGATGTTCTCGTTCCTGTGAAGTTTAAGCCCGTATAATTGTCAAATCATGTCAGAAATGTATACAGTAGATAGATGAGCCAAAGTTTGGTAAGATGTAATCAAGACATTCTTTGAAACCCGGTTGACGTGGCCGCTTAAACAACCCGTTTTTTGGTTTTGGTTTGTATTTCTTTGTGGAGACGATGTAGACATTAAGAAATGCAGTTGACATTTTACCGGACGGTACTAACGCGAGCATCTTCTGGGGGTTTAAACCGCCAGTTTCGGATCAGAAAAAACCGGCTTTGCAATCTACTGGGGCTAAGGTTTGCGCAATCTAACTTTTAAATGGATTTACTTCTGAACGCCTGCATGGCTGCATTTGTGCAGCGATCTGTGGATACCCCGTGGTAAGTCGTGCGCGCGCCCGATACCGCTGTGTACACCAGGCTAGCTGTAATGTATACCTAGGATGCACTGAGTAGAACGGGGCAAGTGGCATGTATTTTGTTCTCCATCTTGAATCTGCGAACCGCAGTCCGAGTACATTCAGACGAAGGAGTAGGAGGGAGGTTTTAATTGAATTACAGGGCATTTACAGGCTGGCAAGCTCCTTGTTTAGGCGATCGGCTCGTCTTTGTGAGGACCACGGTTTTGCACGGAAAGAGGGAGGGGTTGAATCTTCTGTCACTAGCTTCTGCGGTTGCTGGGGGTTAGGAGGTGACCTCTCCACCCCATACCACCACGCCACGACATCCCCCTAGAAAGTCTCTGCCCGGCTGCTGATTTGCGTGCGAGAGACCCCCAGGGCTGCTTGCGCCGCGGCCTCAGCTGCATCAGCCGAGCGTCCACACTTCACCAGCTCACCTCCTTGCCCCCTCAAGTCCTTCGATTTTCATCACGCGTCAAAGCAAGACATCGCAGTGATTCTCACACCTCTCTCTAGCTAGAAAAAAACCCACACCGTTTCATAAATTGAAAAGATAGCGCGAGCTATCGAGTTGCTGCGCCTCTGAACTACGCACGTAACGACGCCACTGAAGACGATTCAAGGATGACGACAAAACGACACGTGAGATGAGTGATCATTAAAACATTGAAGTCACTCGCATCCATATACGTGAAAGAAAAAAATCAGCAACTCTGGTAAACGATAAGAAAGTTAAAAAGCGAAGGAGTCGTTTGTGCAGCTCTGCCAAGAGGTTTTTTTTTCTTCTAGGCTAGATCGCATATTAACGAGTGACCCACTTGCACGAACTGCATGGCTGGAAGCCCGCTAGGGGGGATTGCCGAGCGCATATCATCCCAGTGACTACGTCAACAACTTACCATTCACGGGGAACATTTGGACTTATCAAGTTGGGAGAGCCCTCGCCTCGACTCGACTCGACTCGAATCGCCCGCGCCGGGGCATGGTGATCGGGGAGACGAGGGGGATACGCAGACCACCGACGCCGAGGACGACCTGAGACGGCCACGGGAACCGGCCGGGCCCGCCATAACGCCCGGGCTGGGCGGGATATGAGGCAGCCCGGCACCTCCTGACACCATGGATCAGACTGACACCAAGCCAGCCTACCTGAGAACAATCTTGCCCTCCAAGCACGGTCATGGGGGTCACAATGCTCGCCGAAAGTCTGTAAGTATACGATGCCCAACGAAAAAGAACAAGCAGAAGAGCCTTCCAAGTTCAAGAAAGAGGAAAGATTCCACACTCGCCGTTTTGCTTGTAACATGGTTTCTCTTTCTCTGTTCTTCGGGTCGAAGCGGAAAATCTTGCGTCGTTATTCGCATCGTTAATAACGCGTGCAAAGAGAGTCTCAGGTTTACGGATTGGTTTGATTTGATTCAGTCCGTGCGTTCTAGAAAAATCCAGGCGTCCAGGCTCTGAAGAAATTCACTGCAATGAAGACATTGCATCGAACCCATCAATTCATCACAGTGAGCGCGCCGTTTTGCAGTCGAGTCTTATTAGTGGGCAGTGTGGGGCATAAGCTGTCGAGACGTGGCAAATTTGCCATATTGCCTCAGACCTTGGATTTACCATTCCACTCTCTTGAATTGCTGGTATTGCCGCCTCTTTCACTCTTGTTCAATCACGGTACCCTTGGCAAGCACCAACTCTCCTATATTCATTGAGTATGATCACTCTAGGCAACAGGAATCAGTTTTGTGAACAAAGCAAGCCATTTCTGATTTACCTATTTTAGCTGTAAAGTGAAACCCAATGACATCGCTGATATTCCTTTTTTCCAGCAAACACTTCGAGCGAATGGCGTGAGTAGTATTTGGGTGAAACTGTTTCATTGTATTTTCGCAAAAGGTGCGGTACCTTAAGTGCGAGTCATTGCTGTAAACTGTTTTTTTGTAGGGGATCGCTACCTTTCAGGTCCAAAGTCAGTAAGGCGCAGTTCAAACGTCAATGACGTCATCGCGTCTTGTCACGAGAGGGGTGATGATTTGTCGACCCATTTCAAGCAGCCGTGGGGACGGGGAGGTCCTTAAAGTACAATTGTAGGCCTATATTACATCGCTTTCAGGGAACCCCGTTTCAAATTGGAATACAACTAATCGAATGCACACGGTCGCAATATCATTAATTTTATTATGATGATTAGGCTATTTGACTATGGCGCAAGATGGTAGTGGTCACTCGTAAAAGGAGGATGCTATGTTTACTTTATACCATTTTATCGATCGTCTCTTCAACTGATACCCAGTTAACCTTTAAATTGGTATGACACTTTCATTTCATCCTTGCGATACGTAAAGTCCACGCTATCGTATTGGACATTTTAATCATGGCATCCTTTCATTGACTCCATGCAATTGTGGGACGGCTACTGAGACAAGAACTTCCGTTACCTAAGAACTTTTTTTTCTTTTCAGATTCAAGATGTAAGTCTTCACAAAAGATATTCATGAAAAAGCATCAAAGTGTGGAAAACACACGTTCAATATTCTGATCCGTCTACGCAGGATCCCCGCAGTGTCTGAAGCCCCATCTTCCAGTTATTAAAATGATAATTTATTATGATGAAGGCGTTGTGCATGAAACGCCCACTCCTCCCCTCCCGACACTCATACCTTGACATGTGAGAATTTCCATTTTTATTCATTTAATCTTGGAAACACCGTGAAGGGCCGCATCGTGACCGCGATCATGGGGGGCGCCTTCGTTATCTACCCGGACAAGAATTGTTTAATTGCGAAGCGACTCTGCCCCTCGTTAAATGCCAGTGCCGCCCGTGGCTGAGACCAGGCACAGCAACGACGTTCGACTGAGGCATGCAACATTCAACTACCAGCGATACACTTGCACTGTACGCCTCTGGAACCTTCTTTCCAAGAAATGAAAATGGAATGAAGGGTAAACACGGATGTACTATAAACGATGACATTAATTTTCAGTGTCTATGCAAGAATTAATTGCCAAATGCTATACTTGGAATTAGTTGTTTCGCAATGATTGGGACATGTTACGCAATAATCACAATGATTTCGCAACAACAGGAATCGTCCCAGCGTCCTCTCATTTCCTTTCACATGGGAGAACGCAATAACAAGCAGATGCCAAGATACACCTTCCCATTAGAGATTGCAGCGAGACCGCAAGAACTTTCAGGCGACATCAAAGCATTCGGCAGCGTTGAGGGATAATGATGAACTGAAAGTGCTATCACAAAGGCGTGTGAACGCAATATGAACCCATTCTCCTGGTGCACTTCATGACTCACTGTCTTGTAAGCATTGCCCATTAAATGTCAGCATATGGCAAACAGATGATTGATTAATAGATTACTCAACATTATTCCTGCAATTAAATCCTAACTACTTTTTAAATAGCCGCACTCATTAACAATGCAAACCGCAACTCCGCTTTGCAAGTTTGACTCGTACTTCCATTACGTTTCCCTGGTTCTGGCGGGCCTGCCGTGGTATGCTTACACTGCGCGTTTGCATAAAATCAAACCCTGGCCCAACAATAACTATGCAATACTGAATCAAGTACAGGGTGCAGTGTGCCATGTTTGTGGGGTTTGTTTCCCTTTGCTGCTGTCGTTTTTTCACAATACTTGGAAGATCGTATATACTGAATCGTAAGAGATTCCCTATTGTCTTATTTCCTCGACGACATTTTGCCGAGGCGGTTTGTCTAGATATCCCGCGTCATGATTAAGATCTGGGTGACTGCTGCCTTCAAACTTGACTGTGTGTGTATTATGCACCCTCCGGGATACAAGGAAACAATCCTAGAACATAGCGATAAAAATCACATCCTCCATGGATGCGTACATGAAGGTGCAAACAGCATTCATGTCAACAAAGTTTGTGGAACCACAACAACCACGATGCAGCGTGTATTAATTCTGTCTTTGGTTTTTATTTTCCCCCATTTTTCTCATCATACTGTTCTTTTCCCATAGAGAATATCGCTGATTCTAAGCGAAGGCTGAGTTCAAACCGTGCCCGTGCTGTTTGTTGCTGTTCCTTGGAACATTTTCATTGAACGGCTCATATTAGGACTGTGAGCCTTTTATGTTCTGATGACACCATCCGCCTTTCGCGGATCAGACTAATAATAGAACTTTCCTGGGGCAAGACACGATATCTTGCTAACGAATCTTTGCAGAGACGAACTCTTTTTTATCTGTCTTTCTCATATTGGATCGCGTGCATGTGCACTGGCGGTTTCTCCAACCGCATGAAGTGTGTGGTTTGGCGGTTTTTTCTGTAATAAGTGAAAATGGTGCAAATGTCCCGAGGAGGAATACACAGATAAACATTCATGCCTTCTGAGAAGTTGAGACATCAAATATCACCCCCTACTCCCTTCATATCTCCACAGACTGCCCTCCTGGGGCTTTCTTCGCACGCTCCACGGCAGAAATATACCCTTCTGTCCTCCAACACGTTTTGGCCCACTCTGAAGGTGTCAAGAAAATTAGCATTTTGACTGAGGTTATTTGATGAGTGGGCACTATGTAATGAAGATAAGGGAATGCTTTCAAGAATCCTACCCCCTCTCGCCTTTACGTTTCGCTGTCACATTTTTATCCGCGCTCACCGCAGTTAGGAAAGTTGATTGAACATCCCTTTCAACAATGTGACAGGGATGAGAGTCACATACTCTTTAGCCTGATGAATACAACCGTGGATGGAGCGACCCAAATAAATCTACATTGAAGTCAATCTCGATACATTGTCTTGGACTTTAGTCTGCCGGGGCTTACGTGGAAATCTGAGACTCATAAGCTGGGTATTCCCACTCGGTCGGAAGCAATGGGGGTAAGGGGGTTTTCCTGAGAGGAGACCCCGACTCAAAGCCTGATTTAAAAAAAGGCTTATTGAACGCCGACTTACGAATATCGCCCACCTTCAAAATTTCAAATTATGCTAATTTTCAACCGTCTATTTTCGATCCGAACCAGATCATATTATCATGTTCCTTAATCTGCAACCCCCTTTTCGTGGCAAAAGAAACGCGAAAGGTAGATCATAAATCCCGATTAATGTGACGGATTATCATAATGTTTCCATCGGCCGCGGGAAAACACTTGCGGTCGACGAAAATATCCAATTTTGGGGTTCTGGGTGCTTGCCAACCTGCCCGGGTAATCGCCAGAGCCACGGCAGGTGCCGGCCCAATGTTTATATACCTTGTTACTTTTTTTTGCTTTGGTACCCAACCATCTTACACAGACCTATGGTAAGGGGGGCAAGTTCGACTTAAGGAGAAGAAAAAAATAAATCGGTTTCCCCACTCTTTTTGCTGTGATTGGATTAGGCTGAGGTTGCTTTGATGGAGTCTGGCATATTATAATTCTGTGTCATGTACGATGTTTTCCGCCAATTTTGTATTCAGGGATAATCGCATGCACGCCCTCCGTCTATGGCGGGGATAGTGTGCGGTTTAAGGAACTCGGGGTAATGGTGGTATAGGGGTATATGGGGGTGGAATTCACGCGTCCCGTGATCGCTGCTATTTTATTGTTCTTATAGCAGGCAATATGTAGCACTGTACCTCATATATGAAGTAACTTGTCAAAAGCTAAGTAGGCCTTATTAACTCGATGTGAAAAGCGTGCCCGCGGAATGCAAATGAATCGGATCCTATCATAATCATCACCAAAATGAAATACCGAAAAACTCATCGAAATCGAAGCAGGTGCATGTTGTTTCATTGGAAATCACCAATCGTACACTCTACAGAGGTTGGGCAATGTGAGCCAATAGTCTGACCAACATTGGTCAAAATGTCTATTGATAATATCATTGGTCAATGGGAGCCCAACTAATGGATTCTGCTACGGCCAAAACAATCCCAAGTCATCAACACATGATGGACTTTGCCAAATACATTTATATGACGTGTTTTCAGTGTAGAATAAAGGTACTTGCGTGCATTCAAGCATTACTTGTAAGTACAGTGGCATGGTGGTTGTTGCTAAGAGTGACGCAAGTCTACACTAGTATGGGCCTATACGCCTACCCGACGAGCAAGTTATTGCAGATTTCAGTCACTTCTCCGCGAGTATAGCAGTTTGTCAAAGACAGGTTTTTATCACTAGACAAGATCGTCATAGACTGCCAGGCCAACCCCACCCCCAAACCACAGCCAGATTTTCATAAGGGTGATTTCGCCGGACAATTCAATCACGTCCCTCCAACAAACATTCGCTCGCCCCCCACCCCCCCCCCTCCTCCTCAAAATATCTTGTCCGGGCTTTTTAATAAGAAATGTCTCGGGGAAGCTCTAATACCGACATGTAAAGGAATAGTGGCTGCAAAGACGCGATTGTCAACGCTGCCCTTGATTGAGGATAGAGCTAACCAGGGCGGGCCGTGGTCGATTCGGCCGCTGTGTCTACCACTTAGGGTCGTGGGAAGTGACACTCCAACGATTGATATAATAAGGCGCCCGCCCGCTCCCATCGTAATCCGCAGTTTCATTCTCAACCCAGAAAGGGGAAAAATGATAAAATAACAAAATGTTCCATAGTCGCAATTATGGCTAGGCTTTGTTTCTGAAGACATCGGCGCGTAATCCGCGCAAACACAGTTTGTCTTTTCCGGCGAAGATAGCCGGGTGTATAGTCATTGCATCATCACACGTGCCCGGCTTTGTTTTACCTCCTGCACCTCTCTCACGGGAGGAAATGTTCCCTTGCTTCGTTTCAATTCGTCTGGAATTTAACCCATCACCAAACAGCGGATTTGTTTTAATAAAAAGCACATAAATGATTGAAAGCAAGCCAGAAAAAACACCCTCTCAGCCTCTGAGGTTCTGGTAAATTTCAAGATTCCGGTGCAGTTGAAGTCATTATTGTCACCTGCAGAGATGACGACAGCTCTTACAGGCACTATTTTTCCAGATGCTTGTTTTCCAAAGTGAAAAGTCTAACCTGCAGTCTCTGTTTAACCTTTTCGCTATCACTCTGACTTTTTGTCTAACTTTCTCCATTTTCAATTTGGCATCACTATTTTGGTATTGTTGTTTTGCAGTTGTTATGTTACGTATCGTGTGGATAGATGGTGGATTGTCCCTATCTTATGCCTGTTATTTGTGTCGTGTGCACACGATGGGAAGTGATGAGGGTACTGTTTACGTCCTCTTGTATACATACTCGTCGTGTAATTATACAGACATCTCTCTTGACTCAGGGGTATTTGTCTGGATACGTGTAAGACCCATCGATCATTCTTCTCCTCCTTCTTCTCCCCCTCCTTCTCTTTCTCTTCGTCTTCTTCCTTCTCTTCTTAATCTTTCTGTCTGTATACGACTCTTGATTATTCTCGATTCTTCAGTATTTGTACATTCCGTTTTCGAGTCAAAGTTGGTTAATGTATCTTGTATTACGGTATTCGATGTCGTTTTTCAATCTTTCGTTTTTCTTGCTAGTTTTGTGGCAGTGGAATGAAGCCTGGTGTCTTTTCTTCTGGTCAGACTATCTCTCAACTTAAATGTACGTGTGTGTTTTGTACCACTGTGCATACCGCTTAGTGATTTTGTCAAGATCTATACCGGTACTGTAGAAATTTCCGACTGAGCGAATTGATTTCGCCTAGCTTTTCGCCCCTTGGCTTAACATGACATGACACGAGACTAATTTCTCACGCTGGCCGGACCGTTATATTCAATATCAGTGATTTGTTTTATTTATTTTTCCCTAAAGGGAAGGGGAGCCTTGCTTTCAGGCCAAAAGAGGGGGATTTATCCCAGCGATTCAATTTACAAAACAGTCCAGTTAATATCTAAGCGTGTGGATTCAGGGATGCCGACTCGTGCACCCAGCCCTTTTGCTATTTATAAGAAGAAAAAAAAACTGAATACAAAATTAATTTGAAACTCGGCTGAGTGGCTCTGCGCGTTCTAGTGTACAGCAGCGAAGGGCATGGGACAGTATATATGGAAGGAGGGAAGGGGAAGAAGGGAGAGGGAGAGGGGAGGAGGGAGAGAGAGAGTTCACCTGACATTTGCCATCCGGAAATGTGCGTTGGTAACTTTAATAATGAAATTGCGCCGAGGCGGAGCTGAGCCGATGCACTGGTACGGTGGGAGTGGGAGAGAGAGAGAGAGGGAGGGGGGGGGGTTAATGCTGAGATAGCTAGCAAGGTAGGTAGGGAGGTGGGCGGTTGGGCCGACCGATCATACCAGTAATAAGATGTGGGAGGGTTTTTAAGTCCAACGCATGACTGGCTCTGTGAAGGGCGAACTGATCCCGCGGCGGAATATATTTTGTGACGTGGGAAAATAATGCCATTTTGTATCAAACTTAATTTGCGACTGTAGTCAGTGGTGGGCGAACTAAAAACGCCTGGCCGGGCATGCTTAGCATTTCTTGTTATTCTATGTTAATTTTTTTTTCTTTAAAAAAAGAACGACTTATCGTTATATCGATGGGAAGATTGCCGATCATATTCCTATGAGTTTATTTCCAAATGGTATTATATCCTCCTCCTCCTCCTCCCGTAAAAAAACAATACATAATCAACGTATCAGAAAGGGCTTCCATTTCTTGAAACGAATTGCATGGATTCGATTATCTATTTGCTTCAAATAGCACAATAATTATCAGATTTGAAACCGAGGCAGCGCAAGGGGGCACTAAAGTGGGCAGAAAAAAAAATCACGTACACCACACTTTTGGAAATGAAATTGTAATATACTAATGGGGTCAGTGGGAATATCATTCGGACTAGATTCTGACAGGTTTCTGACGGGTCTTATTTTGTCACAGCTCTTTGGTATGAAATAGCTAGCCTCCCATCCCATCCACACACAGACACCGCATACACGACCCTCCAAGATGGACATTCGTGGAAGTACTGACTGAAATTTGTCTTTATTTGAGATTGCTTGGGAACGTGTTTAAATGAAAGATTAGAAATGAGTTAGGTCTCAACAGATGAATCTTTAGAAAACCGATTCATTATCTTTTTCACCAAGACAAACCGATCTTTGAATAAGTGTATAGAAAACATAGTAAAGAGCTTGTAAAATCAATTAACATACAAGTTATTCACACATTGAAATGAGGCACTGTCACAATGTGATACGTGAAAACAGACGCAGCGGTGCTGGCACATAATTATTTACGTCCACACTGTTGGACGTTAAGAGAAGACTGACACAATGCCCCTTGCATAGGAATTGTGTGTTTGTTTCTATTTTTATTCAGTCAGCTGACATGTCGTTTAATTGCCCTCGTTTCCACGCATCTCCGGAGCTGCCCTTTAATGGGAATACAGTGCAAGACGGAGAAGAAGAAGAAAGGGAAAAAATGAACACGATACACAGCAAACAAGGCGAAGCCACGGAGCAGTATGCCAGAAGGGTCCGCCTTCGAGTTTGGAAATCGCATTCAAATTACTAACTAAATAACACGTGGTCTACGTGCGGTTGTCCAGCCAGGCATTGCGAGGCGCGTTGTGATACAGTGTGCGGTTGTCATTAATATGCTTTTTATTAAATCTTATTAAGAGGGGGCAGGCCTCAGATGTGCACCGCGGCTGTCGTGTCTAATGCAGGGGACTTTCCGTATCGGGCAAGTTATTGGCGAATCAAAATTGAACTTCGGACCGCACTCCATTCTGCGTGCGCGCTAATTGATTTGCATTGCAGGAGTGGCCGTTGGACGCCCATCAAACAAGAAAGCGAATAACACCAAAGATTTGTTTGCCACATGTTTACCATTGCGTTCATTTATAACACTCCCACACTATTACTTATCAAAGAAATTCTGGTCGTCTTAGTGAGGTAGCCCATCAACAATTATGTTTTAACCTTTTTAATAGGCATAGGCATAGGCCTACAGAAAATAGACAAACTGCTTAATTACCAAAGTGGCCCAAAACACCTATACGTGTAATGGTAGGCCGATGATATTTGGGAGCGCTATGGTTCAAGAAACATTAAAGCTGGGAATGATTACAGGAACAGCGAAGGCTGTGATGAGGTGGAAAAAGGTTGGAAACACGCATGAATAGGAATCCATACCGATTAACGTCTGACGTGGTTCCTGCTAGGAAAAACATGTACATTGGAGGGATGTATCTACGAGAGGAACTGACAGTGATTTTAACAGTCGTGATGAGGACATGAATTGATGAAGGAGAGACAGAGACCGCTGTGCAAATTCTAGAGGGTAAAAGGGTCTATTTAAAACGTCTTGTGGGCCAGGCCACGGCAACCTGTCAGTTTGTCACGATTCCCCCATTACAAGCCAGGAATTGTTGCCGACAAACCGCAAGCTTGTCGCATGTTATTTTTTTACAGAACGGGAAATGGTTACGATGACTGTCATTAAACGTGAGACGGCCGACCATTAAAAACGGCAGAAAAACAAACACACACAAACAAAATCTAATTAGGTATATGCGTCTGTGATATCTATTTCCGAGAATGATAAACTGGTGGGCGCCAATGACCATTTTGGTCTTTTGCTTTCAGTCAGCTCGTACTACAGTGTTTGATCAATAAAGGGTGAAATACCTTTAACAATGTGGTTACGAACAATGACTTGGGATTCTGAAGGGTATTAAGGAAATTTGAATCATTGAGTAATATACGGACGTTACAATAATATAAGGACGTTACAAATTGCTTACTAGATAGAATAATTGAAAGTGAAAAATTGGCGGCCTCACATAATTATCCACCCATGCATTCAATCAGATTTGAAAATCCAAGTCTCCGCTTCAAAACTCAAGGTCCTTTTATCTCTAATGGAGGTTTATCATCCGAGTCAGATAATCCTGAAGACAAACAATTTAATATGAACTCGATTCCACTCTACTCGATCCACCCATGTCTGACCACAAGTGCTCCAACTAAAAAGGAATGAACACATATATCAGCTCCATATCAGTCGGGTGTTGTTTTTTATAAGTTCGTACAGGCTTCTGATTCTAAACGGAATCAGGCGGTTGTCCGCCGTGCTGACTGGATTCCTCCGTCCTACCTGCCTGGGAAATGCAAACCGTTAGTGGTGGATTGGTTGTACACTCGACATTTTTATCGCAATGAAAGAAAGGATTGAAGAAGCTCAGATGAATGTCATTTCTTCGATGAGTTATTCTCCTTGGCATCGAGGGGGGACCAAGTGGTAATAGACGTTCTCAACGCCACAGAATGTCTTTCTTTTTAAAAATCTTAATTACTAAATTCATAATTTCATTTCGCTTAAACATCCTTTATCTTTGCTAGTGCATTGGCAACGGACACAAAATGATTTGCACAAGATGCTAGCAGTTGCTGGCCAAATTAATCCTGAGAAAGATGGCTTTCTTTCCGAACAAAAGCGGTTGGAGTCCGTGGTGAATTTTGATATACCTTCCACTGGTAACTCGATCCCTGCATGTGCACTCGAAAGGCGCCTGGCGTCTAATCCAATTACATCTATTCCTTAGAGTCCCGCACAAGTCGCCATTGAACGTTTCTCCCGTGCAAGACTAGCTGCAGAAAAACAGCCATTATAAGTGCTTTCACTAAACGGCAATAAACTATTTTGTACAACTGATGATGTCCTAAACTCAAATTGGATCGATATTTAGAGTAATTGCGGGTAACAGCATCTCAGATTATCGTGAATACAAACGGGAAAAGACAATTCCTTTATGGAGATCTTAATGGTTTTATCACGCCACAATAGCAAGCAATTCAACAGAGGAGGAAATACGCTTCACTACTATCAAATATTCTGAAGTAAGAGGCCCTTGGGCATATCATATGGGTCTGGTGGACTTTCTTAGACGTCATACAAGACCCACTCCAGATAAATTATGTAGCACAACGAGCCAATGTACAATTCATATTAAGCATTGGCCCCATTAAAATCACCCTTGCCTTCTTTTTAAATGAGACATGGAACGACATCTACTTGGCAATCGATTGTGTGGACTAAAGCTGACCGGGACGCTCTGCTCAGATATGCCTATAGTGGTCTTAGAATATGATTCTGTCCGTCCGAGGCGGGATGTGTGTGAATGTCTGTTTGTGTGGAGGAGGCATGGGTGAATTATTATGGCCGCTGGGGATGTATAGAGAGAGGTGGCGGTCGTGCGCTCTTTCCTCGTTTGTCCCACGGGATCGCGATGACATCGGGCGAAGACGGGGTGGGGAAGGGGAAGAGAGACCAGAGGAAAGGGGTGTTGGAACTGGTATAGCAGATCGACATATACCCGCCACGGGCGGAGTCAAACAGTCAAGCTAAAGGGCGTGACGAAGGAACACGTTGGGGCCGTGATAATGACATTATAAAGGAACAATCTACCAAGAATGAAAAGAGGGGACAAAATGTGCAACCATTGCTGCATGGGCAGATGCCGAAAGATGGGACCAAAAACACACAGTGATAGTTTTGCATAGAGAAGGCCTTACGGCTCTAGTTGATCACTCGAGAGGGCATTTTCACAACGATTCCATTGACCGAAAATGAGATAGAAATGGAAATGAGGGACGCTTAACCCGTCTGCATGGGAGACGGCACAGGGGGGAGATTTCGGAGCGCCGAATGTTGTACCCGTTGGACCAGGGTGATGAGATCTCCGAAATTCTGTGGAGAAATCAATTTTTGGGCTGGTGTGGAACAGATCGGGCCACCGGTGGCCTGATAAACGCCTGTTCATCGCAGACATCTCCTCACGTCCCTCAGCCCTTCCAAATCGACGGTCCTTTAGGAGGCTCGCCTTTGTATGTAAAGGCCCTATCGCAGGGCATTGACACCAGTCCGTAGCTGTGTACCATCCATCCATCCCCTCCTCGCTCCTCATCCCTGAATAGAAACTCACGGCGGTCCTCTTTCTTACGATAAGAATCTATCCGTTGGTTTGTTTCTGCTCGGTAGATCTTCCGACGTGCACGCTAATACGATGGCGAGTCTAGCAGCGAAGGCCCCTTGCCAAGCACATAAGCACATTTAATAAATCAGACACCAGACGGCCGTGTTTGTTCAATTAACGAATACTGACTGCCCCTGTGTACAGATAGTCTAGAGCCTCTCCAAGAGAGAGACGGAGAGAGACATATAGAGACAGAAAGAGACAGATGGAGGCAGATAGAGACAGCGTCAGACAGACAGACAGACAGACAGGGAGAGACAGGGTGAGACAGAGAGACAGGTTGAGACAGAGAGACAGGGTGAGACAGAGAGACAGCGAGAGACACATAGAGAGACATAGACAGACACAGAGACACAGAAAGACAGAAAGACCTAAAGACAAAGAGAGACAGAGTGACAGAGTGACAGAGTGACAGAGAGATAGACAGACATGGAGACAGCGAGGCAGAGAGACAGGATGAGATAGAGAGACAGAGAGACAGCGAGAGACACATATAGAGAGACATAGGCAGACACAGAGACACAGAAAGACAGAAAGACAAAGAGAGACAGAGAGACAGGCTACAGACAGATAGACAAACAGGGAGACAGCGAGGCAGAGAGACAGGATGAGACAGAGAGACAGTGAGAGACAGCGAGAGACATAGACAGACACAGAGACACAGAGAGACAGAAAGACAAAGAGAGACAGAGAGACAGAGAGACAGACAGGGAGACAGTGAGGCAGAGAGACAGGATGAGACAGAGAGACAGTGAGAGACATACAGAGACAGCGAGAGACACAGAGAGAGACAGAGACAGACACAGAGACACAGAAAGATAAAGAGAGAAAGAGAGAGACAAAGAGACAGACAGACAGACATACAGAGACAAAGTGAAACAGAGAGACAGAGGTAAAGACAGAGAGAGGCAGAGAGAAAAGAATAAGAAAGGATTTCTGCCCAGCCTTCTTTAAACCCACTCTGTGATTCCTCGGATGCTCTGAAAATGCCTTGGAGCCAGCCCTGAGCTATGGTGCAAGGTCTGGACTTAGTGGCGAGACGCAGGTCGGCCCCATTCCTTGAAAAAGCAATAGAGGCAAGGAGGACAGGTCGACACGAAGCATAACACAGAGTTATTATTTTGATTGTTATTATTATGATTAAAAAATGTCCCTTGCTCCCTATCATGGCCGTGGCCAAGCAAATAAAAAAGGCTAATACTTTCACCGCCCCCCCCCCCGAACACTGCCCACCGATGTAACCACGGTGCCCCTTGGCCGAAACCGCCTGCCTTCTATAGGGATCTCGTGGACATCGATTATGTTGATTAAGAAAACTTACCTTGTCCTTCCCATCGATTCTGCTTCAGGACTACTAATTATAATTCTACTCATAGTACACAGTGTTTTGGTTTCGAAATAAGATTAGACAGCTATTGATTGCTGAATAAAACATAAGGCTTTGCATGGTGGGTGAAACAATAATATAGGAGGGTTTGCGGTGACACCATGTGTAAGGTCTCTTTAGGAATAGGTATATGGTTCTGAAAAGAACCCGAGTGATAACTCGACGTTCCGGCCAGTATGACGGCCAGATCATAGTTGTCGGAACGTCGAGTTCTCACTCAGGTTCTTTTCAGAACCATACCTCTTCCTAAAGAGACCTTACACAAAGTGTCAACACAACTCCTCCTATTTTATTGATTCCTGTTTTTTCTCTCTTATTATCGCCTCGTTGTAGTCGTGAGAAAACGCTGGATGCTGCAATTTAAGTCTGCCCTGGTGCATGTGAGCTTCGTTTGCTAGAAATATTTATATATATCTTGTTATTCCTACAGCTTCTCTGAACTACTTTCAAACAAAATGACAGTTTTCTTCTATTGGCTGTAGAAACGCACAAAGTCTCTTTTCTTGTTAATTCTGATGAAAACAGAGGGCATTATTTTCCTATTAGCGAATTAATCTGTTTCGAGCGTCCCGTGATTTCTACTAAGCACACTGTGCTCACGATACAATGCCAGGGAAGGCCTTACCTATTAGAAAAAAAAATCGCCATCAAAATATTAAACGCCTATTTGGGTTGACCCATTTAATAACAACATTAAAGCATTCTATGGGGATCCGGCTCGCAGTCAACCATTCAGCATTAATGGGGTACGTCAAAGAAATGCCTGAAAAATTACTGTATTCGTCATGAGGCCTATATTCAGCATTAATAGGGTGCGTCAAATGAGTACCTGAACATTTTTATTGTATTCGTCATGAGGCCTCTATCTTAGTATTTGGCTTTTCGAGGGACACTATACGCGTTTTACATATCGCCTTGGGCAACAAAATGTCCTGTGGCTGATGTTTGAACTGTACACGCATCCACGTATTGGGAGCTCCAAAATAACTTACAATTAAGATATCGATCACTTCACCATTGCCACTATCCATCATCACCATCTGCACCATCACCACCATCCCATCTCCACCATCGTCAATCGTCCGTGGACGGAATAGAAGAAGCTGCTTATGTGTTTCCTACCGTACATCAGTATTATGATTTCAGGTCGCCGCCTATACCGGTACCTTGAGATTCCAAGCACACGATTATTGTACCAAAACAGCGTCTTATTTTGTCTCCTCAAAAATAAATGAGAAATGTTCACCTCTTTCAATGCAAGGTTTACCTAAGTCTTACGAAGGTAACCTTATCGTGGATCATAACATGACACACCAGGGGTGGATTTTACAAAGCCGTACGATGCAGCGTAACTCAACTTAAGATGGATGACCCATCGTAAGTAGTGATAGGCCGTATGGTTTCTGTGCATCGCTCATCGTCTTGCGATTGATCGTAAGTTACGTTGAGCTTTGTGAATTCGAAAGGTGTATTCAGATACAGAATTGAAGTAAAAAGTGGTGAAATGACGTTTATCTCCTCCTGAAAGCCACAGTTGGGCTGCAATTGGCCAGAGGCTTGCACTAAGATTACGTACAATGGAAATAAATTTAAAAACCCTTCCAATCTCCCTCTGCAGCCTATACAATATCCCACGACCCTACAAATAGTCCGCGGCTCTGCATCTCGCTCAAATGGCAGCAGGGGCAATAATAATAATAATAATTAATCCAGAACCTCGGCGCAATGTTACAGACAAGCTGGGAAGCCTTCAGAATGCCTGGAGATCTCCTCGTCGTCGCCTTGACCAAAATAAAAAAAAGCCAGTCTCCATACTCAAAGCCTATGCAACCACATGTTTCCACCCATTGCATGCCATTAACAGTGGGGGGGAAGGGGGGACAGTTAACCCAGTTACGATGAATCGCAGACAGTCAGGCCTCTGCGATGCAGCGGATCACACTAATTGATTCCGACCTTCTTCAGTCAGTCTTCTTCTCCAGTCAGTCTCCTCTCCCTCTCTCTCTTTCTCTTTCTCTCTCCCTCTCTCCCTCTACTCCCTCCTACCGCCGCCCCTTCCCTATGGGACAATTAAATTGTAGACTCGTTTGGCTACGCCTACCACCGTCTACCGTCATCAATCAAAACATTATCCCTTTTTTATTTTTCTTCTCCTTCCTACATCTAAGTTCCCTTTGTTCATACGCCCTGCGTCGTGCATATTCGTTTTAATAATTATGTATTTGCTCTCATAATTTTGTTACGGGAGATGCTACGTTGATTCCGATCAGGGCTAACTTCCTTCGAACATAATGTCTGGAAGGAATCAAAAGAAACAGCAAGCAGAACGTACAAGGGATGGCTTTTTTCCTTCTATTCGTCACACTGTTTTCTAATATCACGCTTCGGCAACCGTTTTTATGAAAGTGTAAATTATTTCAAGGTGTGGAGAAACTATGTCGGCTTTTTGATGAGAAATTGATTTCCAAGTGTGAAAATTCTCGACGACGGTATAAATCTGCAACGCGTTGGTCCCCAGGTGACACAGGAGACAGAGAGACAGCGAGCGCTGTCTTCAAAAAATGAATAAAGTAAATCCACATAACCTTACCGGCAACAAGAGACACCAGCAAAAAAGACCGAGTTCAAACGAAAGGCAACATCAGTATCTGGACCCACGTGCAGATTCTGAAGACACGGGAGGCGGCTCCCATGTCGCCAACACTGACCAGAGTAATCTGAATGAGGGCGCTATTACAGTCCTGTTTTCTTTCTCCAGTCAAAGTGCACGGCGATATCGCGAAAGAAGGGTTCTTAAGAGACGTGGCGCCTCGCTCTTTACAGTAAGCAATGATTACAATGAGGAAAGGGAGGGGAGAGCGAGTTTTCTCTTTAATGGAGAGGGTTACCAGCCAAGTCCATTAGCCATGTCCACGCTGTTTCTTCCAAGGTCAATATTTATCGATGCTGACCGGGTAGTCCCAGCGCCCATGTGAATGACGGAGGGTACTTTGAGCTGTGGTTGCCCGAAGCTGTCCGTTTCACGGGCTTAGAGGGGACTCCGATGGTCCTCCCATGGGTTTTCGCGGACGGATGACTGGGTTATCGTCATTACTACTAACGAAAGTACACACACTGGGCTATAGTGTGATACAATACGGAGACCAGGGCGGGCAATAGCAGGCAGCACATACCTTTAATATCCATATCGGCCAGCAACGCTTGCTTCGTGGCAGTTCTGTAGGAGTTTCCAATCATAGCGGTGCTCGTGGTTCCTCGGTTGTTGATCTATGTAGAACAAAAAGCAACGTGTATCTGATAAGTCGAAGGATTTATTTTCAATTCAAAGCATTTCAAAACATAATAGTCACAAAATGAGAATGAAGGCAATACCGGACTGTGCCCGAGGCAACATAATTATAGAAAGAAACTCTGGAATCCCTCGAGGTAAAGAAAATATTGTGAGAGAGAGTTCGATTCTTAAGGCCACACTGGGTCAAACGACAACATGAACAACTGTACTGTACACACATTGGGCACTAATTATCCAATATCTTATAGTATCCACTTCAATTACTCTTCGTCCACATCCTTCTGTCAAAGATTCCCCTAGCGACCCGGGGTAGTGAATAATGTATTCGAACTCCACAGTTAGAATCAAGTAGGCCGCGTTCAAAGTATAAATAAGTTGTTTCATTTCGAAGCGAAATAAGGCATAGGGACTATAATCAGATTATATGCGGGATTTGTAAATAAATGGCACATTGGCCATGTTGAGTGCCTCCCGTATCACGAATCTATCCACTTAGGAAGGGGCCAATACGGCCCCTAAAACAGTTCATATATATGCAACGGCGGACGCCGTACATTTACGCATGCCCTCCAGACAGTTTTCGTTGGTCGTGATTCAGGGAGTGGTTATTCCTTGCTCCAACAACCAATACTTTCATTGTTCTGGATTGGCTTTTTCCCCTTGAGTGTTTCCATCTGGAATGATGAATCAACCTGTGCTGAAATTAATGTACACTTGTTGAGAGATCTTTGAGTCCAACGTGGTCCACACTCTAATATTATTTCAGGCAGGCAAGGTATCAAAACATACGTAAACAATCATACGCATCACTCTGGCGCAAGCGGCCTTCTGAGCGTTATACCACGAAAAAATGCCCCCATCTGCACGTTAACTAGTCAGTCTCCATCTACGAGCTGGATGATGTTACGGGTGACCAACGACCGAACCGTCCTATCGAGTTAGCAGTTTGCTGTCGCCTTCAACTACCCAATGCTGCATGGTGTCTTTCCCCGATGGAGGATATTGATCTCAAATAGCAGGCAATTTACCACAGCATTACTGCTGTCATCCCTGCAACCATCACGGACGCTCACAAGTCACACCTTATTACGTGCAGAGCAGCCGGCCTTTACAGCATCGATAGACCGAAGCAGTTCGCCCCGCATGTGACGAAAACCTTGAAAACATTGCTGTTCTTTTACCTGAAAAGGGTGTATTGTTTGTATTATTATTAATATTATCATTTTTCAATTCACAATTGTGTAGAGGATTTCATCAATTAAAAAGAAACTTTACCGCAACACCAGCAGAATAATTGTTTTGGAGCGTGTTGTGAAATTATCGACTCCTCGCAGTTCAGCCGCCTGTCATGCCGTACCGTGCGATCCTCTGTACACTTTCAATTAGCCGTAACCAGCTGTTGACATAGACAAAAGAACCCCACTCCATGCCTGGGATCGACTGGTTAATAGACTGTGCATTTTTGTTTGCTCATCGAGGCGGCTGGTGCTCCGCTGGTGAGGGACCAAATTTGAATACCTCCACTTGGGAACACCGTCCGTCGTCCTAATAGATATGAGGATATTAGCTAATGTGACTGATTGTTTCATGCTCTATTCAAACCGTGATATGAATCACCTACATAAGCAAAACTCTGGCCATGGTCGTGCTAAGTACCACTCTTTCCGTGATATTTGTTTTTGTATCCAGGGTTAAATTTCACACAAAAACATACTCATTTTCGGAATGCATGAACATGTGATCATGGATCATGAAAGTCTTAATTGCAGAGGAAAATGTGACGTCACAGAGATATGGCGTTAAGGCATCGTCATAGCAATGCAAGCTAATTATGCTCGAGTATTTCAGGATGAGCTTCAACCTTCATGAAATCGAGCCCATGGTCTTTAGGCAGCCTAGAAAATATGGCCTTCAGGCAGGGACAGGTATTATAATAGCGTAAGGTATAACAAATGACCTCATCTGGCCATTTGTTTTAAGATGAGCCGCGGGTTTAATTGGCCGTCGCCGTGTCCTTGAGTGGGGGCGGGACCGAGGCTGGCGAAATACAGCGAAGAGCAGAGCACCGTGGCCACCTGTAATGATCGCAAGCCACGCAAGGGTGTCACGGGACAGGGGATATGGGAAGCAAAGGGAAGAGTATCCCTTTGAAAACTACAGGCAATCATTACGAGGAGCACTGACATTTAAACTTCCCCAAGTAAGTCTCTCGGGATCGTAATCAGTGCAGTTGATTGTCTTCAAGAACTACTGGCGTCATTTGTCTTTCCATACCAAAAACCCGACTTGTACTATATCATGCAATGGGTTCAAAGGTCGAAGATGACAGGAATTGACTTCAGTGGTACGTCCTGATCAAAACATCAGTGAATCTCATGTTTTATGATATTCTAATACATGAGTACGTGAGCTAGTTGTAAATTCAAGTGCAATTCAAGCCCATTTCAGCACGGGGGAAGGCTGAATAGCTGAATGGGACTGGCTTAATTTCTTGTTTGGATTATTGTAGGCGAAAACAAAATGCATTAACAGTCAACGGTTAGGTAGGTGCGTGCAAATTATGTACATACTCGTATGCGTTCGGTCCGAAGGATCTTGCTGACTATATTTTCAATATTTACACGACCGAAAGACGAGACGAGGACTTTTGGTTTTAGGGGGTGTGTCTCTCAAGGAGTATTTTAGCGTCATCTCACTTTAACAACACATAGAATATTCAATCAATCAGATGTCAAATGTTGATGGCAATTGTAAAAGGGAAGCAGTGTCTCGAACGAGCAGGGTTCGTAGTTCGTAGATGCCAGACTACCCGGTAAAGAATTGGAATGCCAATGTGAACTCATACCAGCCTCTTTTATTGGAATCATAAAATATAGGAATGGCGTGTGCCGCTCAGCATACGACATCGAAGTCGGGGGTATCCCACCCCGCTATGAAAGGAAAATGACTCGCTCACAATTTGACGGGAAATCATTGGAGATCTGGATTTGTTATTTGGAGAGGCGTGACGGTTGATTAAGCTTTATTACCGGGCCACTCTGCCCACGTATTCTGGTATTGTTGGATGCTGATCGTGCATTTTAATGTCAGAGTGTATAGGCTGATACCTGCTTGGCCTTTCTTTTTTAGAGGGGAGGGGGTTGGCAGGTTACGAGAGGCTTCCTTCGTAACTGCAGTGACCAGATGGGAGAGGTCACACACTGCTGACTCCCAGATATAATTCCAAGCTTCTAGCTCCATACGGCTAGTATATAATATTATGATGCCATGGTCCCATTCGTTGATGTCTAATTCAATGACTGCCAAAGAACAGTGACGAACATACTTGACAGAGAGTGGAGAAAAAGAGTAAAGAGAAACAAGGAAGACGTGGGAGTCAAAGAGAGGAATGAACATATAGGCATGCAGAGAAACAGAGACAAATAAGTCTAGATGACGAGAGAGAGACAGACATATAGACAGGCAGACAGGCAGACCAAGACAGACATAACGAGACAGATGGACAGAGAGACAGATGGACGGAGCAACAGAGGGAGACAGAGATACGGAGAGATGGAGACAGAGAGCAACAAAGAGAAAGAGAGAGAGATAGAGAGACACATACAGAATGAGAGACACAGAGCGAGACAATGGGAGACAGGGAGACTGACAGGGTCAGACAGAGACTGAGGGACAAAGAGAAAACATAGAGAGATAGGGAGACTGAGAAACAGAGAGAGAGAGAGAGAAAGGCAATGGGAGACAGAGACCGACACACAGAGAGAAAGACAGACGGAGAGTCACGGGAGTCGAGAGGCATGATGAGAGAAGCAAAGGGTCGTTTTTTTATGGAGTTCGCAGGCAGTTGTTGAGCAATTCAGTCCAGAGGTCGGCCAGTGCGCAAGCGCAGAGCAATCAAGGCCACGCGGGGGTCCACCGCCACCCCCCCCCCCTGTCGCCCGCTCGGCGTGTGCACGTATACGAACGCCTTTGATCCTGTCAGCTCGGTTCGGATTAGCGTTAATGTTCGCGTTTTCGCCCACCCGTCAGAATTTATTCGGAAAAACCGACGGACGTTGCCCCTGTGGCATTCGTGCGCGATGACGGGGAATATAGCAGCCCGGCAATGACACCACGAGAGGGGGAAAAAACTACACCGACATTGTGGAGTTGTGGAGTGTGCGAGTCTGTGTATATGTACCCAAAGCCCGGGATCTATGAGTTTTTGGGTGCGTCAACAGGGTTAACCTCTGGCGGGGCGCAAACCAATGAAGGATGCTATCCCTGGTGTGATCACCCGGGACCTCTGTCGCATTCTGTGCCAGCTATCGCCTATTCATGACTCTGCGCTGCACCTGTAAGGAATCGCTGTCTTGGAGAGCGCCCAAGGACAGATATCGAATCAATGACGGTAATGAGATTATCAAAATAAAACTAAAAATAAAGGATCGTTCTGGAATTCTCGGATTCCGTTTGTGATTGTGAAGGGAAATACGAAATACGAAAATTTCGTTTAGGTACTATAGTTTGCAAACGTTTTTGCTTCTGGGTTAATTTCGTGATAAATAGGCCTATTCAGTCTAATCATCATTGCTACATGTTGTGCCAAATGGTGGAAGTTCATGTACTAAGTTGAGTGATATATGAACGAGTTTTTGGGAGTCCCCTACCGGAGAGCTTAACGGGGGCAACCCTCTCCGAAGCGAGACGATAGTTGCAGTCTCCTCGCGTGTGCTTGGCACGACAAGTCTCACCTCTCGCCAATTGATCGCTCGTCATTGAAGGGACAGAAATAAGAGGGGAAATGCGGCGTTCAACGACCTGTGGCATTAAACACTAAGGTCCGTCTGAGAATCCACCCGTTCTTGAATTTTCACGACCGCTTCCAGAAGCAAGCGGCCGGGCTGTTTCATCAGCTGCTGATTTGCAAGTTTTTTCACGTCTTTTTTTCCCCTGTCGCGAATCGATAGAAGGCACCTGTGAGTCCTGGCTCAGTGATAATACCAGAAGACTCGGCCCGTTTCCCAAGAGGAGAATTGCTTCGGTCGTTTCCACCGAACTTCTTAAGACGGGTGGGATGTCAGCCTCCTCATCAACGACCCTCCCCACCCCTCGTCCTCGCACCATGCTCAAGAAGTAGCTCTTTTGTTGTAGTCTTTGTTCTGGGTGTCTTCTTCCCGAGCCATTTTTCCTCGCATGACCTTTCTCTGCTTCTTCGCCGCCAGGTGTCCCACCCCACCATGGAAATGGATATTGGCCCCGGACGTTTCGACTCGATGGAGAAATTGTTCCTGGCGGCGGCCGAGAACGGCGACAAGAAGGCCATCATGTACGCCCTGGAGAAAGCCCCAGACTTGAACATCAATTGCATGGACAAGGATGGTAGGAGCGCTCTGGTCATCGCCATCCAGAACGGAAACTCGGGTAAGTAACAGAAACATCAGGAAAGAAAACCAGAAAGGAAAGGAGTCCACTTCACCTCGAATGTCTTCGGCTAAGTAAAGTTTGTGTAAGCTTTGTTTCTGATGCCTTTTTTTTTGCTGCCTGAAAGTTGGTAGGGATCAATCAGCCCATCCTCTACCTATTCACACCCTAAAGACTCGTGTCCTTGCCACCTCGTACAGAACCCAGTAGAATACCCATCGACAACGCCCAGTTGGGGGAAATTATGATGGTACCTTGTATATACTTTTGCTTTCGAATTTTGTCATTTAAAACTACGAATTATACTTTAAACTGTACTTGCACAAAGTCTCTAATTATGTATAAAGAAACAATCTATACGTATGCTTATAAAGAGTATACGACATGCCTTGTCAACCCTTTTATCTCAACCCCCCCTCTCCCCACGCTATCTCTCGATCTCCCCACGCTATCTCTCTTTCTCCCCGCTCTCTCTCTCCCTCTCTCTCTCCCTCTCCCTCTCCCTCTCCCTCTCCCTCTCCCTCTCCCTCTCCCTCTCCCTCTCCCTCTCCCTCTCCCTCTCCCTCTCCCTCTCCCTCTCCCTCTCCCTCTCCCTCTCCCTCTCCCTCTCCCTCTCCCTCTCCCTCTCCCTCTCCCTCTCCCTCTCCCTCTCCCTCTCCCTCTCCCTCTCCCTCTCCCTCTCCCTCTCCCTCTCCCTCTCCCTCTCCCTCTCCCTCCCTCTCCCTCTCCCTCTCCCTCTCCCTCTCCCTCTCCCCCTCATCCTCCCTCTCCCTCTCTCTCCCCCTCCCCCTCTTCCTCTCTCTCTGTCGCTCTGTTTCCCTACCTCCCACTCGAGTTGATTTCCCCAGGACTGGGAACCCCTTGAACTGAGTAAAAGGCAATGCACGTTTCCATATGCATGGATGCAAGTGATCCCTGATGAGACGCACAATGGGCCATTAAGTCCCCTCGCCCGTGGACCGCTTATTTCAGTAAATCGCCGCTTTCCTCCCTCCCTTCGATACAGTATTCCTTTTCTTCTATCTTTTTTTTTTCATTTTTTTTCTTCTACAAAATCATTTCCCGTATCTGTGACATTCCCATGAGAAAAGGGCGTGAATAATGGAGGCAGAGGAGATGCAGGGCAACTGCCATATCTCAGCCTGCGCCGCCGCTTTAAAACCTTTCCCGGTTGATTTGAGAATCAGAAGGCAGTGGGGATGCACACAACAAGGCTGTAACATGTACACACAGGAAAGGCTAAAAGGCCTTCCAATGCTGTGGATGAGCTGATGTTTATACAAAACTGTAACACGACCACGACCAGTGTCAGTTTCGTCTTCATTAGCCAGAACTTTTAGGATTACCACGATCGTTTTGTCTCCCTGAGTGTTTTGTTGTTGGGCTAGGGGACTTGTATTTATTCCCACCTAAAGCTGGCACACACTGTTGTAATGATCAACTAATTTGGAAATGTATTGTTACAGGGAAAACACAATTCTGAAGAAAAAAATGAGACGAACCATAGAATAAAAATCAAAGTTTAGTTCGGAGCGGAAGGAGCCGTCTCTTGGCGTTTTTATGTGCTTGGGCTACTAGCTCGATTAGATTGTGGTGACAATAATAAAAGCACTATTTAACCGGTGAACGCGACGGTGCCAAAGGGCCTCGAATTCGGGCCAAGAGGCCGTACTCCCTCGACAACCTCTCGACATTCATAAGAGCACCCGAGTCAGATAATGGACTTCAATTTGAAAGACTCTTAGATGTTCTACCGCTGATGTTAAAATATTTCCACATGCATATGCCTATGAGGTTTTTTGGGGGGCGAGAGGATGTGGTCGCGACCAGAGTCTTTACATATGGAAATGCGTTGCTTTTTGTTGCCAGGGAACCTATGATCTTGACGGCTTGCCCAGAAAAGTCGTTTTGTAATCGGCTGACTTGTGGTTTGAGACCTCCCTCTTGTGTAAACTCACTCGTGCGTTGGAGAGGAGGGGCGAACGGCAAACCGGTTTAATTAGTGTGTGTAATGCGCTGACTAAGAGACAAACTAACCAATATATGACCGTGGCTCAACTGACTCTTCATCTTTCGAGATTGAAAGCGGCTTATGCCAGGATGATAAATATAATGACCAATCGGGAATAGCGATGACCGGGGATCCAATATTAGTTATCTTTGTGGGGAGCATTTAATTGATTCGCCATCAGTGAATTTAAATACGTGATCTTAAATTAAATGATGACCTCGAGCAAAGAATCAATCTGACTGAAGTCAAACAACCCCTCTTTGACAACCCCCTCATTTAACAGTCTCAGCTTAACCTTCCCACATTGCTGATCTTGACCAAACTGAATAGGCTAAAGATCACTTTATGAATTGTGTTCTTAGCCAGCACCGTTCAAAGGCGTGGACAAAACACGTACCGGTACCGGTAAAAGCCTAGACCAACCCTTCTCAGAAAACCCAGGTTGAGCTCGTGAGGCAGCTCTGTTTGGTAAGTGACAAACATCGAGCAACCTAATAAATTTGAATTGATTTCCTGGTATAAATAATTTACAGCCATTTCAATCAATGGGCAGCAAGGTGACCCAGCTTGTTAACCGTCATCAGTGTTCAGATCTGTATTATGTGCTATGTAAGGCAATACTGTTGCCTTGAATAATTTATCAGGGCCAAGAACAAAACAGAAAAGAGAACATGAATACAGACCGTGCGAAACCTACAGTTCCCGGCCAAGTAACCACATAGTCTAACTACCACAACAATCAAGCAGGCGGGCTGTCGAGCAACAGGACAAGCAATCGAGCAATAGTCACGCCAGCATGTAGCCAGTTGAGTAAGCAAGTGGGCAAGCTATTCAATCATCAAGCCACCAAGCCAAAATTAGGTTAGCCAGCAAGCTACAGCCGACACAACCATCCATTGACCCACCGACCGGTCCTACGACCAACTGACCGGACAAACAACCAAGTGACCAACCAGCCAACCCCTCAACCAAGCAATCCATCCATAAACCACCAACCGACGAACCCCAAGCTCACAGAATGACCAACATGTCCAGCAACTGCACCACTAGTCGCTTTCCCTCAAATCGATGGCGCAAGGGTTTTTTTAGCCTTAAAACCCTCAGTGAATCGATTGTGTCTGTTTGACCAAGGAAAACAACGCACCCTAAAGTTCGGGGTAAAAGTAAGAAATCCTTTTGGCTGTGAAGCACGACGCGCACGTCAGTTTGGATGATGGGCGGGAATCAGTCACAGACTGTAATTATATCTTAGAATCACGAGCAGCTTCAAGACACAGAATTTGGAGGCAGTCGGGAGGGGGCCCGGGATGTTATTGAATGCGGACGTGGGTGGACGAGGAAGGAAGAGCCAGACGCGGTGCAGGAGGAAAAGGGGAGGCAGCTGTGAGACAAGTCAGGCCGGCTCTGAGACCCTCTCTGTCCTTCCCCATCCGGGGCGGCGAGACGGCGGACCACCTGCCGACGCCAAGGCGGTACAGGCGGCATTTCCGCCCCTCAGCCAAAGCCGGCAGGATACGCCAACCAGTACCGGGCTTCCGGTGCGGCCGTGCCTTGAATGCTTTCCGAGGTGGGCGGGTTTAACAAAAAAGGGAAAAGAAAAGTCATCTATCCTGGAAAGTTCCGAGGGGAGGACAAATATTTGTTGAGCTCCAGGGTGTATATAGAGCTTATGCCTTTGTTGGGCCAAGATTGCTCCAATTGCTATTCTCAGATGCTTCCTCCGCTGACGTTTACAGGCGGGTGATCGAACTATGGGGAAATTTCATTAAACCAATTCTGCTCGATTATAGTTAATGTTTCACAGACACTCGTGCACAGTAGCCTCAGGTGCTCGATTCGATATAGGTAGGTCTGTGCCGTTAATGCATAACCTTATAAAGTGAGGCGTTAGTGTGTGGTCGAGCCACACAATGACCGCGCAAACGAGTGATAAATCATACTGTTGACAATGTGCGGGTATAGGATAATTGAATATCTCTTTGAACGTGGCCAAAAAAAATGGTGGAGGGAGGTAAAAACCATGATGGAACAGCAGTTCAGTTGCAATTTCGGAGCAGCGTTCGACACACATACCTATTAACATAACGACGCATAAATATACCGGTCCATATTCAACTGGTTTCTGGAAGCAATGTTCTCCCTGGTTTTAAATTCGACACTGTGCAACAGGCTGGTAAATCACCTCCCGTATTATATGACCAGCCTCATTATGCGAGCATGAAATGCACTCAGTACCCTATTTAAATATCCATTAGTTTCTCAACAGCAACTGAAATACATAGACAGTGATATGCTGCCGGTTTTGGTGTGTTCCACCACGGTTGCACGGTCGATCCGGCCCAGAGAATTGAGCGACTTAATAAGTCATCACTAATGCGATGATGGGGTGGTGGAGTTTGAGCGGGCCTCTAGGGAGGGGGAGGCTCTCAGCACGGCGCGGCATGGGGAAAGAGGTGTCTGGTGAAAACCACCACAGCGTGTCCGAGATGAGAGCTTGTGTAACTCAGCTTACACATCAGCATCGGGCTGGGTCGTACACGAGGCAACAGGGGTAGACTGGAATCGTTGATTCATCCAGATCGAGGAGACGACCGAAGAATATTCACATTTGGCTTGAGTGCACGGTGACTGCCATTTTCAAGTGCGCAACTGCCATTTTCAAAATGCGCACAGGTCGCGCGCATTTTGGCTGTATTGGCGCGTTATCACCCACAGTCAAGTTGAAGTCAATTGACTCTTCAGAAAGGAGCAATGCAAGGAGATTGCAATTGCAATCGACTATTATAAGACGTCACTGAAGTACAGTATAGAGACAGACGTTGAGTCGGTCGATAGTTGGATGTTCCCCTCTATTCGTTCCATTCCGTTCTATTCTGTAGGCCTACGCTGCTTCTGTGTTTATTGTGTTATACCCGAGACGAACTGAAATATGTCAATAATGCATCAGAAAACTGAACATAATGTCATCGAGGCGCCTGTCTCGGAGATCACCTGCAACCTACGACCCGCAGGTCTACGAACATAAAATCTACGGGGGAAAGACGTACCCAGTAGTCTACGACCCGCAGGTCTACGAACATAAAATCTACGGGGGAAAGACGTACCCAGTAGTCTACGTCACATGGATAGATGATTTGATACCTCCTCAACTCACGTTCTGATTTACGCATTTCGAAATCCATGTAATAAATGTAATTCAAAAAGTATGGAGGGAAGGGAAATTACAGTAATCACAAAGATCAGTCTTGATATTTCCATCGCGTCATTCTGTTTTGGGAAAGTTTGCTCGTCAGATATTTGACGTGAGACACCAAAAAATACGCGTAGGCCTATATATTGAGGTTTTTACAAATAGCAGTCAGTCACGTTACCAGAATGTCATTGCATTAATCGGATATGACCCCTTTAGCCAATTTGACAAAACTGGCAAAAAACTGGTAGTTTAGGTAGTCGGGGTTCGTTGAATTTGTCAACTTATTTGCCTAAAGACTTCCATTCAACGGGAACAGGGTGACCTGGGAAATAGATGTGCCTCTAAGTTAGCCAGTGCAGTAGCTGTAATGAGGAGCTTGGGCGAAATCACATAAGAATGTCATGGCGTCGGTGACAATTCCCTCTACATGTATAGATCACGATGATTCGATTTCTTTGGGTTTTTGTTTCATTCGTTAGCTTCGTATTACCTGACTATTTGATTATTGTTTCTTTCAACTCACCGTTGTTTGTGTGAGATCGCATCTGCCATTTGCTCTCCCATCTGGCAAGAGAAATAGAGAGCTCATTACCTTTGGAGTACAGCGTGGATGATAATTACCCGAGCGACTCCCTCCCTTTCAATAAATAAATAAATAAATAAAGGTCACACACATCGACCGTTTCCTACAAATGTTGGCCGGTCATACATCAGTGAAAAGGTCCACATTCAAAGACCTTCGTTGAAAGACCACGGCCTGAATTTCCCAAGTACCGCTAAATGCAAGGTTGCCGTCCCAAAATATATTATCATAACCCGATAAGCACAGCCAGTATTTGCAGTCAATGGAGATGTTCTGTCTTAGGCCTATTCTTTTTTCATTCTTTGTCATTTGTAACCGTGCAAGACCTCTCAGCTTAGGCTAAGGGTGTTTTCGCTCTTAAGAAGCTCTTACAGATATTACGACCTGACCTTAAGTCTAACATCCCCCTTTAAATAAGATGGTGAAAATAACAAACAGTTACATCCCATCGGGGCAAGCCAAGCAGGACCGGCAGTACCCTTGTGCACCCGGTAGTGTATTTTCTTCGTCCCAGTTCTATAAAAAGAGCACATCATGGGCCACAACGGGAATACTTTTCTGTTCCACATATTAATCTAATTATTCCTTATGGCGGCATAATTGTCTCCGGCTCCCAAGGTAACTCAAATCGCGTTGTCTCAGAGCGAGACAGAAGGACACGGAGGAGTTATCCCTGACTCTGTTGAATTAATTCTATGGTGGGGGAGTTACTGTTTCATATACGGGATCGGGGAAGGGCAGATGCAGTTGGCTAGCGTTTTAAAAACACCTCGACAGAGCACGTCCAAAAAAGCACAAGCAGTTTCATTTAGAATGCAACCTCGGAACTTATAAAATAAGGTTATTTATCGCCGTGAATAATTGTGCACGTGGAGCCCTCAAAACTTGAAGGTTCCCCGACGTTCATCGTAAATGATTAAGGATTCGTTTCCATGGCAACCTCAGAGTAATAAAGCTGGTGCTTAACAACGGCTCATTCCTCTGACGACGTCAAACATAATGAGAATATACCTGGCAATATCATCTGAATAATTCACACCTGTCTGAAGAGATAATGGCGTCCACTCCTAGGTGTATATAAACGAATGTGTTTTTATGCAACGAAAATGGATGGGATCTGATAATTACAACGCAGTATGAATTGCGTTTCAATAGTTACATGGGTAATTTGTCAAATTATGGAAAAAATATTTGACATATGCTCGGCAAACTCGTGTACGTATATATATTTGCAATCTCGTATAGGCCCAGTCCTCGTTGTGTCTTAGCGTGTAGCATTAGTATTTGCATAAATTTAATTGTTCTTCGCATGATACGCTCTTTTCCATGGAAATAACATTTAACTGTGTATACAAGCGGGCAGCCAACTTGGGCTCAGGCATTTTAGGTTGTCTTTTTTCTGGTGAAACCGTCAGTTATGGCAAAACAAATCGCGTCATTTCTTATTTGATTTGTAGACAGTTTCAAGGGCACAACTTGCCGGTTGGTTCGTGCGAAAATCGTGCGCACGGGTATTATCCGTCCCAAACGGTAAAAGAGACATCAGTGTGGCGTTTCCCGATGTCGATTGAACGAAGGACTGAAGAGAGGTCTTCTGACCGCTTTGATTCTGAAGGGACACAGTGTGATGGTCGTCATGAACTAATGTGTTCTGCCACCCCAATCCCCAATAGCCCCAGTGGGTATTGTCTACATTGAAACAATAAGCTTACACACAATACACCATTACACCAATATCGGTAACGAACTTGTTTTTTAGGGAAACTAACTTGTTATAGGATGTGGAAGCGTGGAAAAAAGTCAAATAAAAATCACTGGGAACTTTTTTGAACAATTTGGGAAAATGGCAAAACAAATTTGACTGGACAGGGACGTGAACCCGACACCTTTGGTTTTGAGTAGCAGCGCTATTACCATCTGAGCTATCCAATCCTTAGATGGCGGCCTTCCCAAATAGTAAACAATTTTGTCTTTATTACAAAATAAATGTGAAAGGTGGTCCTCAGTTTCTGGTCGTAAAATAGGTAAGTTTTTGTACATTTTTGTACACTGTTTAGGACATAGGTCATGATGAGCACTGGATAAGTATTCCAAACAGAAAACGAAGGACATACATTAACCAGTGTATTAAAGAATGATAGTGTCTGTTTGGCACGCTGCCTTATCATAATAATTGCTCTGAATCGTTATACCGGGTTTTATTTCCAATGCCAGGGGTGTCGTTCAAAATCCCCTTAACGGTGCTTTTGTGAGCGGGTTGTGGCAAATGACGTCATTAAAAGGGTCTCATAGCGGGGGTGGTGAAATGCTGGATGATTTCAAAGTTGTCTGGGGCCAAATTAAAATGCATTTGCCCCGAGCTGCAGTCATCGTTACACCGTACCAGCCTCGGTTTTACCCGGCATCCCCGACTCAAACTGGCTTACTTTCGAAATTGGAGGAAATGCTCGCCTGATAGTGTTTCTCGCATCAGCCCAAGTGTTAACAGTACCCGTCCGATTTGGTCCCACCAAGTGTCAGTGTGTCATAACAAAATGTTTCCCCTCGGCAATGGGGCTGTTAGTTCCAAATGTTGTTTCGGAGCACCTTTTTTTGTCATCGCTCGCTGTGGTAAACAGATCGCTATGACGTCATCGGCAGCGTGGATAGACGTTGCGAGGCTAGGGATCTTGGAACTCGAGCAGCCCGCATCTTCGTGTACACGTGGCCTCCATTTACCATAATAGGCCTCGCTCCTCCTTGTTTCGCAAGTGTCAAGTCATGAATAATTCACTGAAATGAAAACAACTTTCCCCACAAGTCTCTTTTGGTGTTGTTTTCCGTACAATGCTTTCAGCACGCCAGTTCAGACTAGGAGAGTAGAAAATCTGCACTTTATTAGGTAATTCGCAACGATAAAGGTTTTCATCCTCTTTGTATTTGAAAGTATCTAATGGCAAAACTTGTCGATATTTTCAAAACGAATGAGATGACCGTTGTTTCGTTTAGGGGCATTTTTCTCAATACACGAAACCCCTGCCATGACATGAGGTTAATATCTGAACGGAAAGTACAAGGCGATAAAATTACTTCTTTTAAAAATTATTTTCTTGGAGCAAGCATTCTCTTTTCAGCAGTAGCTGTCTGTCAATTTTTCGCCCAAAGCTTCCCTCGCTTTTTCATTACTGCCGAATGGCGCAGGTCATGTTCAGTGATATCATGTACATGTAGGCCTACATCCCTTTCTGAATACATTACTCAAATTTACTTGCATCTAAGTGTGTGGAAAGCAAAGACACGGATTACAACACTTGATAATAATGTGAAAATATCAAATTAAAAAATAGGCGTCTGCCTATACATTGTATGAATCATTCAACTTCAATTTTAAACACAGCTTTATATACAAAGTCAAAATTATCTTCCCATCATGCGGTGTGGTTCGTGAGCATGGGTTCATTCTGATAAGAGATTTTTAATTGCCGGCTTGCCGAGTTTCCGGGCACAGTCGGCAACCCATCCATCATGATGTGGTGGATTATGAGTCTTAGTGCACACGCTCGTCCTGACATGCAAATGGGCGCACTATTAAAAATATCAGCAAAGCTTCCCCACCCCACCCCAACCCTGGCCGGAACATGGGCCGTAAGGAATGATTGCCAGGTGTGAACTTTCAGCTGGTCAGACTTTGCAGTGCGACCTGAACTGTCTCGCCTTGTCCTCAAAGGTAAGAGTTGGCACAATTGAACGCGACCTGAGTTGGAATGACCAATGGACAGAGACAATTTCGTACATTATGCTATAATCTCCACACATAAATATATCTATTATAAATAGGAATAAAAAATAATGGTTCTTTTGATTGAAATGAAAGATCGAATCAAATACCAGCCATCTTGTATCTGACAACAGCCCTGGTTTTGATCACGAAAATATTGTTCTGGAGGCAAAATTAATTGCATCCAACCATCCATCTCGGACCCTTCTAGAATGTGGTAGTTCCTCTTCATCTACCAACAGCTGCCAATCAGAGGGAAAACTCATAAGAAAGGCATCGGCACAAAACAAGATGCCCGCCAAAAAGAACCCGCAACCATCAACACGGAAGCACCTGGCCTCAAACATTATCCCGTCGGTCGTCAGACGGGTGTGTGTGTGTGGTGGGGGGGGGGGGCTGGGGCCAGGATTTCGGGCCAATTCCCTGTCGGACCTATTCCCATGAATTTCAATACCGCCGCCATCCATGCGTGTCTCACATCGCCATGTGTATGGAAAGCAGCTGATGTCGGTGTTGATGTCCACTAAAAGAGGCTACCCCCTCCCCCCTCACTGCACACGCAAGGTCCCGTAATCCGTACTTATTCAAGTGGTTGATGAGAAGACCTGTGGTGGATTAAGAGCCACAAGCCTGCAACGACCGGACCACCGTTCTTATGACCTTGAAGCACGGCTCCGTCATTTCATTTTGGATTCCCATAAAACTGCAACATTTTTTTTTCTGTATGACGCAAGTTGCAGTGACGCATGTTACTATGTTAAGTAAAGCATCGTAGCCGGGCCTCCGCTAGCTCTCCTCTGCGAGTCTCGCAGCAAACAAAGACAATTAATTCCACGGCAGTTCATTACGATGCAGGAAAACGCCTCGGCCTGGATGTACACGGGTGAAGCTGTGTGCTGTTGTGTGACGGGACGTACGCCCCCGGAACTCTCCAGAGCAAAGGCAAACACTGGATTTGTCAACGAGTCTCGGGAGGCCATGGTCAAAGACAATTCAGAGGGTCCACTTATTTCCTTTTTCAATGTCGGCGAGTGAACCTTTAAAGATGAGCTCGAGGTTTACAGAAGTCGAATGACCTCTAGGTCATCTAACGGGCAAAAAGTGTGCAAAGAAATAGTTTACACTGACATCGGCCCTAATAGTTTGTTCAGTTTGTTCAGAAGAGGACTTCAACAGTACCCACAGCAGAAGTAGCAGCAACAACAGCATGAACAACTAGAACAACAATTTTATCAACAGCAATAGCAACAATAGCAACAATAGCAACAACTCAATCCAACTTGGACAAATCAGCAGCACAGAATGTATGTGACAGCAAAACCACAAATATGGACAGGAGAAACAATGGAAGCAGAGTTATTAACAAAATCGACCGGTACACCACGAAAAGAGCCCGCATTAGCAACAACGACAACGACAAAATTAACAGCACAAGACCAATTGCAGAGACAACACCAGTAATATGAAACGAAGAAATTATCTCCAGAATAAACGGAAAAGATGTCGTAAAATATCCAATATGATTATAATGATGATGGCGCGGGTTGAAATTTGTAATGTATTTAATGTGGATGAAAATCTTACCCTTGCATCCTCTCATTCCTCCAGGACGAAGGTAACACCCCCAAATCCGTTTCCAGCCCAACACGCGCTGGGGGACCCAGAGAGGCTTGATCAATTAGGCGGGTTTTCAGACTTCTCTAGTCCAAAGGGATCTCTGGTCTATTATGGAGGCATTGCCCTATCTCGACCAGATACTGCAAAAAGTCTCCAAACCCCCTTAATTCTGAACCCTGGATAAGTTTTTCGCTCGCCTGCTCAATCTCGCCCCGAGCGGAATAATTTCCCACAGTCCAGTCCAGCCTTTTTTCCCTCTCTCCATCTCTGTGTCTTCCCCTCCCTCTATTCGTTCCTCGACGGCCGCCCAAGAAGTGACGTGAACTTTTCATTCATTTTCTGAATGAACTTGGGGGAGAAATTGGCCCTTCCTTCTATTGAATTCGGCTACCGGTGGGTCATTATTGGGGCTGGGTGGATCGAGCGGCAATGACTGTTGTACGGGCGAGAGGGAAATAAGCTATCGATCCGCTTGGGAGGGAAATGTGTGAATTTGTCGGAGATAAAGATCGAAAAGGGGGGAAAGATGAACAGGAGATATGAACTCTCGTCTATAAGTGTGTATTGAACATATCTAGATTTTACTCAGAACCCTATTTCTCGTGTCGGAAATGCAAAAAAGAGCAGATTTGGTGATTTGTTTTTCTACTGCGACAATCCTATATAGAAAGAGATGTACAAGTTACGTTTCAAAAATTCCAGTTGACACCATCATGGCCGTTCATTAATTGAGAAAAGCATTGATTTATCACACTTCTCACCTATGATATGGAACAGAACCGATGAGTGAAAATGGGGTTCATAACAAAAAGCAATGGCCAAAATGGAAGGCCACTATTTGAACAAACAATGATGTCCATAAGCGGCAGTCACTATACCAATTGTCAAAAATGATTACGCTTTTGAGGGGCGACACCAGGTCGGTTATAATACCAAGTGGCCTATCAGCCACCTGGGAATTGTAATGCAATAAACAAACGTGATGTGCATAACATCGACATTTAACGCAGTTCTGATGCAGTCGTTATACATCACAGGCAAAATCCCTCCCGCATGCTCAATCGTTGGACTTAATTATCATCGTAAAGGACTAATTTCAAATGTGTAACTTACTACATATCCCCTCCATTACTTCGTTGTGATTGTTTAAAAATACGATTGACGGTTATTTCTAGAGGAAGAGAAGAGGACAGTTCAGGTGGACGTCCTTCGAAAGACTAAAATTAACATTCTGATAATCGTCCCTTATACCTGTGTCAAGAGAAGCAGCAGAGAACATCAGTCTTTCTCAAATTCTCCGTAACTCATTAGGGCTGGCATTTACTGGGCCTCGCCGCGGTGTATTTTCTTATTTCTTCTGGGCTGGTAACAGTCACGCACACCGCGGACATGATCAAATTTGGTATGCGGGTATATCTGTCTGTCTTCTGCGCTCAAGGTCGGCGTGCTGGGATTGCCACGTGACGAGTTTGTTCGCAGCCGGTGTGATTTGTTTTCTTGTTTGTTTCCGCGCAACACAAAGCGCCTTTTCGTCAGCGGTGCGAACCGAACCCTATACCTATAGCCTATGGCTAGTGGTTAGGCCTAATTTGCCAAACATCGAAATGATAAGCACAAGTCCATACATAGAAAACAAATCTAGATTGTGTACACCATACTTTCTAAATTTTGCTTCAGTGCTTTTGACGTGCATTCTCGTACTGGTTTCTTAACACATTTTACCTGCTTTTTCAAGCTGATTTGTAGGCTACCGGTATATATTCGTCGTGAAAGCATTGTAAGTCATGAATTGTTATTTTATCTTTTGTGGATATTGTGGTTCTGAAACAACCTATGGGATTCAACATTTAGGAGTCAGATTGCGCTGATTTTTGGCAGAAGATTTCCTTTTACTTGCCGTTTAAAATCAGGTGGATGACATTTTCTTTTTGGCAAGATTATTTTGGGGCTGCGGTGCAAAAAAATTAATGTTAGTGCTGAGACAACTTTAAGAAATTGGACCAATGTCCCTGTATGCATGCAATCTGTTCAAAGATGAAAGGAATCAATTTTTTCGATTTTCCATCGACTTTGAGAAGGAAGGCCACTGCACTGTCAGAAAAAAAAATAGATGGCTTGCTATCAACTGAAACCTTTAACGCGTCTTGTCTCCGGTTGTCTACCAGCTGCTAAGAAATATACTGCCTTGGGTGACAGATCCTTTAGATAGCCCATTGACAAAAGTAAACACCTTTGGGGTGTTTTATGTCGGAAAAGAGACGTCACAAACTTAAGACATTGCTATTTGCGAACTAGAGAAAACAAATCGTGAAATGCAGACTTCCAGAATGCGCGATAACTGCGTTATCAATCACGAACCGCGCCAGTGTGGTGCTCTTCGAGGGGGTCGTATTTCGCCCAAATTGTAAATATGATTTCCTCGGGCCGCGGGATGCCGAGTTGTCGCCCAACCTTTGACTTTTGTCGGCAAATAGTGTCTGCGATTTTGGCATCCTCCCCATCGGCTTAGTGAGTGCGCCCATAATTCGCACTTAAAGGGACGACCAAACGGCGGCACATCCGAAAAATGATCCAGGGCAGATTACTACAGACTTATTGTTCATTGTCCAAACGTGCTTAGAGAAAAACCCACCTGTAAAATAAATTCAGCTCGGCTAAGGTACCGCTTACCCTTTCCAAAATATAGTGGTTTCCATTGCTTGCACGAAATCCTGTGTCTATTGCCAGTCATTTCATTGCAAATGTTACCATGAAAATCAAATCATGGACCTCTGGATTCTATTAAGTCGAAAGACATGGCATATCGGTTGTGTCAATTCTCCCAAACGGCGTTTGCATGATTAACAGTTCCATTAACAGTGTTAGGACGAAGGTAAAAGGTTTTCTCACACTGACTAATGTTAGGATTTGAACGCACCTCTTTCTAGGTGGGAGATAATTGTATTAACTAAAGTAACATAAGAAATCCTTTCCAGAACAAATATTCTGAAATGGTACTTTTTAAGAATTTGTACACGAAGGCCAATCTTAGCATGGGGTAAAGTAAATTAATATATTCCCAGGGACATGCATTGCCGGCCTAGAAACTGTCACATTGAGCGAACAGATGGTTGAGGCGGGTTTATTGTTAGCGTTATTGCTGTTGCAGCCGCCACTGTAAAGATATGATTCGTTCGCTACATTCGTATATGACCTCGACGTGAATCAAAATGTATATCGGTGGAATCTTAAATCATCGCGGTGTGTCGTGGTGATAAGAGGTGTTGCTGAAAGATGTAGGCCTAGATGTAGCCATCCTCAAATCCTTTTTAGGCGGAGTGGGGTGGGGACTACATTGGTTAGCAAATCAATGCTCGGTCTCCAGACACGTTCTTGTCTACAATATCAGGTAGCCATGGTGCATAAATCAAGTTATGAATTAGACAAGACCAATAAAAAATATTGCACGCCTGTAAGGAGAACAAAACCCTCTAAGTTTCCTGCTTAAGTTAGTACATAGCCCAGAAATCCCCTGATGATATTAATTAATTAGACGAGACATTAGCATAACGTGAAATAACAAGTGAGGATTGGCCGTTTACTAGCACTGAAGTAAAGATTGATCCTACAATTGGTCTTTAGCACAAATAATTACAATTTTGAAAATCAATTCTGACTGCTTTTATTCTGAAGGGACGCACCAACGGAAGTGCAATGGTCGTCAAAAAATGATGTGTTCTGTCAAACGACCCCTCCCCCAACACCACCATCACCACCATCACCATCCCCGCTTAATCGTGGTCATTGTCTACATTTAAACAACATAATCCAAATACACATTATACCAATATCGGAAACGAACTTGTTTTGGGGAAAATTAATTTGATATAGTATGTGGACTGTGAAGGCATGGCTAATTTCGAACTGAGTAGAGAGTTCAACGGATATGAAATTATTACAATTTGAACACATTTTTAAAATGGCCAAAAAACGTTGACTGGACTTGAACTTGAACCCGAGACTACTGGCTTCACGTACCAGCGCTCTTAATGCCATCTTACCTATCCATCCCTTAGATGGGGCCTTCCGAAATCCATTAAATAGTCAACTATAGTCTTTGCCAGCTAAAAGTAGTTAACCATTAACTGCCATATCTCCTTGGTTCATATCAAGGCCCCCCTCGCTTTCATTCAGCTACAAACAACATATTGTTGTAAAGCACCTCGGGATCACTTAAAGTGGATGTAGGTTTTTCAATTCATGTCAAACAAAAAAGTTAAAATAACAAACAATTACATGTCTAATAGAAAATATATTTCATCTTTCCTTTAAAATAAAGAATTTGTTTTTGATTAATTATTAGTTTGATTTAAAAAATATTATAAAATGTTTTCTCTACTTTTGTGAGATTCCATGGGATTCTTCGCAACATATTCCAATGTTCCGGATGCCATGTGATAAATTTGAAATTAATTAGAGATGATTATTTATGCATGATGATTATGACAGCTTAGCAGACTGCGACAATGTGTTTTGATAATTTCCAATGCACATCAAAATATCTAAATTATTCATTTGTGCTTTTGAATATGTATAAATACATATTTGTGTTATACATATTCATGCACATTGGTGTATGTACATAATCAGACGTACTGTGGTCCGGCCCAAGTCTGGAACATGATAATATTATTCGGGACTGAGGCCCGAGCTAGATCCAGTTCAAGGTGGCATAATTGGATGAATGTAAGCAAATGAATTCGCACTCGCCACCCGCAATGTCTGTTTTGACAGCCTTTGCACAGTCCTTGCCTACCGTTGCCGTTGTACACGGGATCCGTCGATAAAAATGCTGGTTGTAAAATGTTATTGATTTACGTCTATTATTATTTTTTTCGCCACAGATATTGGTAATGGTTGCTTTACAAAATGTTGTACTGCGCGTGATAAATGTATCTGCATTGAAAACATAACCCTCTTGAAATGCGGCCTGTGTATAAGTATTCGAAACTGTGGATACAATTGACCATAAACTATGCATTTATGCCGACTGATGCGAAGCTGAATAATTATGTGGATTGCCAGGCCTATGGCTCTAGTATACCTTCAGGCCACACGCAAGGGTCTTTTCGGTATCTTTCAGTATTGTAGGGGAACTGATTCGGAAGGATTTCGGTAGAGGTAAGAGGGTGATATTAATGGAACAATCCGACAGTTTAGGTTGACAAGACTCTCCCCAGGTTTTCAATCGCGTCGGAACAAATATGCGGTATCCGTCCAAATACCCGTAATAAACTCGAGGGAAAAGCTGACATTTCTTGACGAAAAGGTCATGTCCAGGTATGTTCACGTGATTGAAACGGGAGGTAATTTGATGCCTGGTGAACCATTACGGAACGCACGCATCACTGTATGTTCGGTTTTATTTTCGTCTGCTCCTGATGTAGTTGTCGCTGTTTTGTTTATGATTTGTCACAATCATTGGAGCTGATATTGTCATTCCTCCACTTATTGTTGTTATAAAGCAATTGCTGTTGTTGTTTATACTGGTTTTGTTGTTGTTTGTTAAATTTGGCACAAACTCAAAATCTTTAGCTTAAAGAAATAGGCCCAAGGGTATTTTAGAAATGATTGCAGTGGTCTACACTCTGACAAGAATGATCTTGTATTTACATGTAAACTGCCCTTGGTTAATACCGTCAGCTTGCATACAATGCAGTTCACGTCAAACTTGAAAATGACACACAGGTTCACAGGATTAATTACTCTATATCCCAGTATGCATTAAAGGGGAGAACATGCACATCGGTAGAGAGGCTAATCAGGATTCCTTTGAAGGCAACTGAATATAGTGCCTCAGAGTCTCCGCACCACTGACGCCAAATGGCCCGCCGTGTTTTCGGCTGCCCTGAAGTTTGGCGCCATACGATACGCCTATTCATAACAAAATCTGTCCATATGCATTTCGGCACGCCAGGCCGGCTGACAACCATGATGTGTTCACACAACTTTACCGTCTGCCGTTGCTAGTTAATCGTACATTCCTTATTTACCAAAAATTCATTTTGGATGCTGTATGGATAGCCACCCTGACAGAAGGTGCTGAACATTTTAATCTTAGACGACTCGCAGCATTGCTGATGATTTCATTGTAAAACGTTTATTTTATTTCATAGTACCTGAGAAGCAATGCTGTCTGCAATCGACTGGCACACATGAATAAATATCATCATATAACCACGCGGTTGTTAATTCGTTTATAGAGGCAGATTCCGATAGAGTCACAGCTTATGAATCAAACACTCTTTACCAAAGTTATCAGTACGGTGCCAATTCTATAGTGCTGCTGAACTTAATTCAATATGCAAGGTTTTCCGGGGTAGTAAACATTTCCCACACTCTCTTACGTTTATGCGCCAGAAGTATAAGCAAGAAGTACAAAGCAAAGAAACCGTGACATTCTCTAAGCAAAGTTTGTGGCATTTCTGTTTTTATGTGTTGCATGACAACTATACATTTTCGGGCATAGGCAGCACTGCGAAATTGTACATTCTGCCCTGTATGTCGGTTCGTGTTATAGTCGATGTTTCTAAAAGTTATTGTATACATATGACTTTATATTTCCTCAAAGGTGGCGTTGGACATTCTTGGGCTTGCTGTGGTTGTAGGATGTACTTTTATACTAATGATACCAATGAGTTTTGATATTTGACTATTGGCCAAGCAAGTATTTCGCTTGGTATACCCATTACGAGCATTGTCAAAATCCTTTATACTAATATATTGGGCTTGAATTAAGCATATCTGCCTCTATGGAAGCCGTCAGATATAGGCATCAGCTAATTCCCTTGTACATATGCATGCCACGTCTTTGAGGGTCTGTGTCACTGACCGTCGGAATCGTTTAAAGGCGATGAACGTGTTTCCATGCGTAACAAAACAACGAAACAGGCACCGGTTAAACGGACATGAGGTGTGAAACTCGTCGTTCCACGGCGGCCGAAACCAACTCTTCGCCGCACCTAAAAGGCACGCAGGCGCGCGCTCGGGTTTTGGATATTTCCAAGCCGGGCTCGGGTGATTCTCCATAGAACTGCGGCGTCACTTGTGTTTCACAGGCTGGCAAGGCAATATTATGAAGAGCAGCATATGAAAAAGAGAGTTAGGTCGGATGAGGGGGATGTGATGAAGATCTCCCAGCGTACAAGGTTCATTGGTTTAAACATGGAGGAAGAAGGGGTTTAAAGCAGGATGCTCCGATGTTTTATGACAGGGGTCAATAGGCCTATGTGTTACAATTAGGCGGTATATTCAAGAGGAAAGATTTCATGCAGTCGATAAGATTTTGGACGTGATTGCTATTTGTCCTGGCGTTATAGACGTGTTTGTTGTTTTTGCGTCTTTGCTGTTTTTCCGAATGCCCCCGTAAACAAATTCCGATGTGACGTAAATTTCCCTGGCAATCTGTCGCCCGTGTGCTGTCATAATTGCTCAATTCCGCCAGGTTGGATCATACTCCTTCCGGTATGGCGAAAGCTGATTAGAAAAATACTCAACTGGGTCCCCGGAGAGCCATGAACGGTTCGTCAGTGCTTCCGATTTCTTGGGGCTGAGGGTAAACCCGCCTACCGGGACTCCGAAAGCAAACATTTCACTGGATGACACTCAATTGAAAAGTTTTATGTTACTTCTTCGTAAGAGACTCGCACTATTAAATTAAACTTGCACGTGCTGGCGCCGCCCCCGCCCCCAATCGCTTGGATAAATTCCGGTAACGGTGGCGATTTTTCTCTTCAATCGGCCCCTACATTTCTTATAAATATAATGTACCCGGTATTAGTAAAGGTTCACCTATACCTCATTTCATTCCGTGATATTTGCACTGGCTCAAGAAAGTACTTAACACGTGGCTGAAAAGGCCCCCCTATATATATATATATATATATATATATATATATATCGTAGAAATACAAAAGAACTGGCTCTTCCGTCTGATCAAGGCTGATAACCACTATTTAGACAACCTATCAGCCGTTTGGTCGTAGCTAATATCTTTTAGACACTTGACCTTTTTCTAAAAGGAACTTCGATTCTAATCTAATACCAGAGACCAATTTCATAGTATGGCTAGTTCTAAGCGTGACCTTCAACTAGAGGTTATGCAGACAATCTGGGACCGCTTCCATAGAGCTTAGCATGATAAGCCTTTCCTGTTTAAGCATTATTGACAACCATATTTTCCTGTGATGCCAATTGCTTTTGACTTATATTTTACTATTCTATCATAGTTTCTTCATGGTAATGGGGTTTGACTGCTATCTATTTGATAGCTTTTGGAGATAGCACAACAATCTGTGGATTTTTTTCACAGCATAACTGGAACCCCCCAAAATTCTATGGAGACACGGTTCGCCGTATTGCCCGATTGAACAAAACTATTGACGGGATTTAGTGTCAATCAGAGTCTAGTATTACATAATTTTATACCCTGACCTGTTTTATAAAGTACCGTTCTTGCATAATGAAAATCACTAGAATTGAAAGCCCGTGTTTTTTCTCTTGCTAAGCAGACCTCTAATAACACGACACAGTTAATGCAATTCTATATCTACTCTTCTAAACATTAATTATTAATAGGGTCTGACTTGGAGTGTGCTCGGGAACGAAAAGATTCAAGGGGAGGCGGACTATAAACGTCTCGAGAGTTTACCCAACTGTTTCTAGACGAGGCTGACGTGATGGGCAGGAAACGACGCCAATTAGAAGTCGTTGACTGCCTCGAATGGCCGCCCATGCGTCGTGGCACTGGGAAGGCAGTAATAAGGGTGGTAAGAGGAGAGGGAGGTGGGAAGGCAGTAATAAGGTTGAAGAAGAGAGGACAGGGAGGAGGAAAATCGGTGACGACCTCGGGAGGGGGGTTGCTCAACGACACTCGTCTGATCGATCCCCCAGGCCCCAAGATTGGGGTCCTTCTAGAGTCACTCTGAAATCGTGTAAAGGCACGAGATTCGCGTTCTCGACGTACTGCAGCTGACTTTGGCAAGAACACAAGTCGTCCAGAATTGCGTGTGCACGCACCGACCGTGACCTGCTCTTTGTGAAAGGTCTCTTTTCGCCATCCTACTGGAAGATTTAATAGATATAATTCAATATGTTCTCTTTTGTTTATTACCCGGTATTATTGTGGCGCAAATTGAACCAGATGAGCTGACACGGGAGCGGAATGCACAGCTGGGTCAAATTGAGTGGTTAGCGCACGCGGTATTTTGCTTCTCACACAAAGCCGTTGGAAACGTACACGATACCACATCTGCGATGATGAAAATAGATTTGTTTCGGTTGGAAGGTTGGATACCGTAAAATTTCATTTCCGCCTGATTTCGACTCAAACTCGGTCCCCTGTTTTATGTTCGGTTTCAGCTTTCAGACGCATGCCGTTTCGTGTTCCTTCCAATTTCTTAAAATAATATCTCCTTCGTTATTACAGCTTTCAATTTCATTATAAATGATTCAGGACTACTTTTAAGGTACTCAATAAATGTTATTGTAGTCTTTTCATTATTATTCTTAAATCAGATATCACCTTTATGTTACCAAAAGTCAAGGGAGTTGGGTCCACGCGGAGTCACCATCATAATGCAATATAACATTAGTTTCACACAAAAAAAAACAATATCTATTCCATCGCCTACATTTTTCTAAAGTTGGATTCGGTAACACGAAACATGAGAGGGACGTCGTGCAGCCAGACGAAGTAAAGCAAAGGAATCCCAGATGGATAAAAAGAGCCTGTGTGTCCAAGTGTGCAGCGACTATGCAGGGATTTATAGACCTTGCCCGGGATAAAATTCGACCACTGCCATTCAATATTAACAGCCCTATATCGATTTTCAAACGATCGATTTGTGGTGTTCAAATGATATCGATTTCATATTCGACATCAAAAGATTGGTTTACACACAAACGATAGGCTGATTGGAGTTTTCAAATCATGATAAGGCACGTTTGTTATCTGAAAATTCCACGGATTTCCAGGCATTATTTCACGAGTATGCAATATTACTTTAAAGTGAATTTCTTAAAAGGTTTGTGAAATATCAGTAGGGCCTGTGGTATAGTCACTGCCACTTATTATCTCTTCAGCCTTAAACCAATGCCACATCACACCTGAGGGCCAAGGCTATAGTGTATAACGTAACACCTCTCAGACGTAACGAGGAAGCAAAACTGGAACAGCGGTCGGCCTCCGCGGTTCAGTTTGATTCCTTCGCGGGAAGAATGTTTGGATATTAGCGTCTGAGATGGAGGCCTAATCACAAACATGTCGGCGTGTATACACGACAGCAATCGACAACTGCGGGGGTGAGGACTGGATGGGGACCCGCGGTGATATCACCGTCTCTTCGGGGTGGAGGGCGATGTGCGACGCGTGGGCAATCGAAAAACACCCCCTGCACGACTGATTGATGGTATTAAAGAAAAGCCCCATCCGTTCCCCGTGCGGTATCAAGAATCGTTTTGATGCTTGCCACTTCAGTTTGATACATCAAGCAGTCAGCTGTGCCTACAGTAAACGGGTGCATCTGTGGACATGTTCGCGTTTTATTAGGTTAATTGGTATAGCCTAGGCCAATGATTTGATCCTACAGTCTTGAATGAAATATTTTCCTGACCGTTTGGTTGTACACGCGATGATTAGAGAGGCAAAGGTTTAATGGGTTTCTATTATGTTTCTGGCAAGCGCCAAATGTTCCTTAGATCCACATAATTTCACGTGATAATCCCAGCATGTCTTAAACCCAGACACCGTACAGTTCTGCTCCGATGATCTTAGTTTTTTTCATAAGCATGTGTCGATGCAGCATTACTTCCTGTGGTTTTCGAGTCTATTTATTTTAAGTTCCACTGAACCCGTACAAAACACTATTCCGCAAGTTTACCGAGGGATGTTTATACTAAATTTGTGAAGGAAAGAAATGTATGCATTTATGATTCAACTTGTTTGGAGTAACTCCATGAATATTCACTTGGCCTAACTTCAGATAATCACAGCACTTTAACCCTTTACACGATGACCCGTGGTTGTCGAGGTATTTTTGCACCAATAGTTATTTAACAATGTTTAAAATGGCAAGAATTGCAAATCAATGTGCAAGGCAGAATGGGTTACTTCAATCATTATTTAGAGCTGGTCATGAAAGCAACCTTCCGATGGATCCACCTGCCCAGACTGGTGAATAACTTTCACCCCACTTGAAAGACTATCCAAGAATAATTACGTGTGGGATGTAATTAGACTTGAATATATGAGTCGTGATCACTCGTACACATTTTTCATGACTCGGAGTCGGACTTGGAACAGACGAATTACGAACATATTCATAACAAAACACTTAGGTCGGATCTATCAAGGTTAAAGGCACCCCTTATATGATGATTATAATCATTGTGAAACGTCAGACACTATAAATTGCTGGTATCTAACTTGCGTTACAGTTCAGACTTTTCCTCTTGTGGGGTACATTGTACACTCTTTGGCCTGCTGATTTTTAGTTCAATCCTTAAAAACGGCAATGCAAGGACGTCTTATTTCAAAATTAAGAAGTGTCCTTGCTGATCAAGGCTTCGTCCGGTATTGAAACCCCTGTAATGAGTTTTCGTCCATATATGTACACGCAGTACGGGATAAGGCATTTCCGACGAACGGATTCGTCTCAGGTACCAACTCCCCATAAAGGTTTATATTACATTAGGGAACTGCGAGGCGGTCCACGCCAAATCGGCATATTTCTCTGCCCTTAAGGGAGGGACAGCATGTCGGGCCCGCCGAGTGCCCCAGTGATTGGTTACATGCCAGCCGGGCCAACCTGATTAAGAGCCGACCGGGGGTATTTGACTTCTACCGCCGAGCACACAGAGCGAGTCCCGCTTCTCAAAGCTGTGTACCAATCGCCGTGCAAAAAAAAATTACCAAAACATGAGGCGCTTGCATAATGCCCGCGCCACTGGGCAGATGGCGGACACAGACAGAAAGCCAGATATGAAGATGATGGAATAGAATTGATTTTTTTTTCCTTGAGTAGAATCAGTACCTAGTCCCGTTCTCCAAGCAAAAAAAAGAGGGGTGGGGGAGTGTGCGGTTTCCAACAGTTGACAGTTGGCTAGTGGTGCATACTGAGAGGGCTGTACGGTAGAGGCGCTCACTTTGTGGGCTTTAAGGCGGTCTAAGGTAGAGGCAACTCGTTTTGATGAATTACCTGGCTTTACTTGTAATCAGCAGGAATGGCTCACCAATTAAACAGGGGGTAGCTACCTCCGGGCCGCACAATGAACCGTGCGATTTCCCTCATCAAGATTGAAGAGGTCTCAGTGTTGGACTAACCATATTGCATTGGGTTTTTTGTAGGGCTTGTTAGCAATATGCCGAGGGTACAGGCTGATGCATCTCGGGAATGGTTTGCAGGTGTTTCGGGGTGTTAAAAACAAAAAGGCCATCAACATATTCGAACGTGGCTAGTTTTCCAAGGACTGTCTTGGTACAGCCTTGGGGGAACTCCTGCCGTCATGCCTCTGAACGCAGGCTTCAAATTATTCAGGAGAACAGCGTGATAACAATGTTAAACTCCTAGTCTGCGCCCTTGCGCTACTGTGGGAAGCTCCATTAGACCCGGCCAGGGAAATGTAAAGTGATTTGCCTAAAAAGCCTTCAATAATAAATGACACAATGATATTTGTTTGCATGGGATTATTTAAATGGAATATATTATCAATCATTTAAGGGTGATTAGAGAAAGCACTTTCAAGTATATGCTCGAATTAGCTGCCCCGGGGGAACTTTGTCGCTTTCTTTTTAAAACAGAAAAAGTGTTATTGAATAGCGAGTTTCACGTTATGCTGGCTGACATACACAGCGAAACTGCGACAACACAACGACGTCATTAAAGCGATGGTATGAGCACGTTGCACGATTTACGCATGCGCGATTTCCATACGCACAAAGAACGAGCACTCTCATCCCACGCACGTTTGGTACGGAAACGTGCATCTAAGACAGCAGCCCCGTATTTTCAAATTCCAAGGATTAAGCTCAGATAAGATCGGATACATTTCAAACATGTACCTTATAGAAATCAAACCACCCACAAGTAAGAATTGGTAATCAAAACCAATACCGGTACTCTTTCTTTGAACAAAAACGAAGACCCAACCTCAACACAAAACCACGCAATGTTTCTCAGCAACTGGACGGCGGGCAAGTGCCTTAGCCAGAGACCCAGACTGAGCCAAACCTCACAGATGAAGCCATTGTTTCGAAAAGATTGTTCGGTCATTGTTACCATCAAATCCTACAGCCTGACAATAACACATGCAGACGATGGTTGCGGAATTGTAGGCCTATACATGTATGTCATATACCGGTAACTCGATTTTAAGAAATTTACAAAATTCGATGGTAAGTTTTTTACTTTGTTCCGTATCGGCTCTATCAGTATTGAATTGCGCCTTTAAAGGGGTGTTCTACGGCCCAGGAAGTCAGCTTCAACGGTCATGATTGATGGCCCGTGTTCAACTTTGCACCTTAAATGAACAGTCTATCAAAATAGATTTACACCTTGAACTGATGGGCGCCTTTTAGATCAGCCTACAACATCCCATACAGTAAGTATATGGCTACAGAAGGCGAGACACATTTAGACTGTGAAACAGCTACATTGACGATATCACATGATTCCATTATGACACCCAGTTAATCGGAAATCCTTCCCTCCAATTTCGCATGCAGCGAAGAGGGTGACATACAGCATCGTTATATAATTAAGTTACATTATCATAATATTCAACAAGGCTGCGATGTGGATAGATAGAGGTACATAATTGCGAGACAACCTGGAATAATTATCTATTCTACGGGAGCCCAGTACCCGTTTTAGAATCACGCCAACTTTATGATGGGGAAGGGGGCGTACGTGAGGGAGAAGAAACCGGAAGCCCTTGGATACACTTCGGGGAAGACAATTATACCGCAGGTTGTGGCAAGCCCCCTCTATGCCCCTCATGTTCTTATGGTTGGGCGAGTAATAAAATAAGGACCATACACTAATTGGTTTTGAAGTTTGGTCTGGCGACTCCCCAATTCCGGGTCGGGCATCTGAGATACGACGTTCATCCCTTAGATAAACAAACTCGGCATCGTTGTTTTTATTATTATTCTTTTTTTTTGTATTATCATTATTGTTATTATGATTTCCTTGCCCTGCGCTTCCTGCCTCTGAATTAGTTTACGGGATTATCCGTAAAAGGGATCGGATGTGCGGTGCTCGTGAATCCGCTGCCTTCAGGCGAAACCACAAACGCGTTGTGGTACTGTGTTATCGAGAGAGATACCCCGACACGTCAAAATACTGTGAAATATTTGATATTTGATATTTCTACCATGTTACCCGGTTTCATAGACCTTTAAATGTTACTCAGTTGGTTTTAGGAGTATTCGGTTTAATCATCCCAATTAAAATTGTTTTAGAATCATTGTTTTATAGAACCTATCAATCATTCCTCACGCAAAGAGAGAATTCAGTAGCTATTTGAAAGTCATCATTATTTCTGCCTTTCTATATCTTCTTTATATCGCATATTTTGACTAGATAACCTAAAATACTGTGCGCCGTATTCGACGTATTTCGTCAATGACTTAATCTGAACGCAGTCAGCAAATTATTATGTCAGCTCCACCAATGTTGCGCCTTTAAAAACAAAAAAACCCAGACGGGATTTCGAGAGTGCAGTATTTAACGGGCCGAGCAGCGCCAAGACGCTGTCCAAGTCATTCCGGCGTGCATGCCGCGAGGGGACTCAGTGGCAGTGGCGGTGATCACCGGTGATGAGAGCGGTCAGTAAGGCGATTTCATCAGAGCGTGGCAGTTTCCAATCAATCCTTCATGTTCAATAATACCATGAATATTTCACCCGTGATAATCAAGCATTAGACCCCCACCCCATCCCTTGCTGCGCCAAAAGCCCCACGGTCAAGCTCAATGGATTCGGGTTGGACTGACTTAGGAGTTCTGTTATTGGAATACAAAAGATTCGGATGTGTCAGAGAATTTGAGAAATGATGGCTTTGGATGAACAACGATTTGATGCCAGGAACGTTATGACGTTAATCGTTCTGGGAGTGGAGAAAGTCATTTCCCAGAAAGATGTATGTCGTCCTCTCTCAATTTTAATTACCACGGGCTACTTTAAACAATAAGATGAAGACTCTGGTTTCGTGCTGAACGACACGCCCCGCTGCAAAAACAATTTTGCGAAAAAACACACCTTCCAATCTTCGGTGCGTGCGACAGAGTCGACCAAGACCGACCCCACTGCCTTGACTTGCCTCTGATCCGGCCGCAAACATGCTGGAAAAATTAATTATCTTTTCCGTCGTTTTGTGGCAGCCCGTGATGGAACGAGAGTCACTGGGCCTCGCACGCTTGACTGGTCCAAAAATTGCAGGCATAGGGATCTGATTAGCGTGCAATAATCGCGTTTTATAGGGAGCTTCTTTTTATAACGGACTGGTGCCCGGCGTCACTGCGAAACCACGCGTATTGTGAAGACTAAGAACGTCAGGTACGGGTATGCAGGGAACCAGCAGGTGGTAGGCTCTGATATAGATAATGATGATAGTAACTAGATTTTTTTATGTGGTGAATGGCTCAGCCGTGCATGTGATTTGTATTAAGTCGGATAGAATTGCACCATCATAGTTTGAGAATTTGTGAAAAAAATAATTATGCAAATAAATGTAGGCCTAAATGAGCGGCCAGACTAATCCCAACCAACCATTGGGGATTGTGGTAAATCGTATTAGAATTAAAGGATTCGGGATATGTGAGGCAATTCCGATATAAATTGCAGTTGTCTGTACCATACTGGATTAAACAAGTCGTAATGTTGTCAAACACTAAAGCAGACATCAGAGACTGACGTTTCGATCCCAGCTAAACCTTTCCTTAGATGCCTTTGAGGTTCAGCCGAAATAAAAATATATATATATGATTTGTAGGCTACACTGTAATGTTTTGGGCAATATTTAACAACATCTAGCTTAACCAATGTCGGTCAAACTATCGACTGACGTCATTAATGATGGTCATTAAAAACCCAAATGTTGGATTCTGCTGGTCTATATCAATTACAAACTCCCAGCATTTCTGATGACAAAAAGGCCAAGTATTGGGCAAACAATTTTGCCAGACGTTTATGCAAAGTACATGACATGTAATAATAGAAAACACTTCACTATAGGGCCTATGTTTTGCATAACAAAAAGCACGTCAAAATAAATGGGTGTAGGGGGTCCTACATGTCATGCCGGTTTTCATGCTGTGAGAAATAGGCATTGTGATTTTTTACAGCAGTCCACAGATGTCCCACGGTCCGAAATTAAGTTTACAAAGACTGATCGATAGTAGACGTAGCGGGCGTCTGGATCCGTTTCAAAAGCCCGCCGTGACCAGATGAGGGGTGTAATGTGATCCACGCCTCGAAGATGCGATTTACTTTTGCCGGGATTACAACGATTTTACACTGTTTTCACAGACGCTGTGTGAAGTGAACCGTAATTATATACCTGTCGCTTAAACAAGCGCGCTCCACTAAATAATCGATGTCTTCCGAAAAAGATGATCTAGTTGTCCTTGTTTCAGCACTCAGTAGGACGCCATATTTGGAGTCGCTGGTGCAAAACAGATTTCATCAGTCATTCGAAGTGAACGAAAATGGCAATGACAAGAAAATTAGTTCAAGCGGATTGTTTCGGATCACTGGAACGAAGTGCATTTTTTAATTCAAGAACTACAAGAAGAGGGTTGCTTCTTCTGTCCTTGGGTGACCCCCACCCTCCCACGACTGCAGAGGTTAAGGGTTAAAACTGAGTCAGACTAGTTACCGGTACATTTTCTTAGTTTTTGCCTTTGAGAAAGCTAGAATCCTGCTATAGTAGGATCGAAACATCAGGCCCTTCTATTTTTCATATCTGCATTTTGGTCGCTTAATCAGTAAGCATTTTGAAATATGTTTGCATATTACGAGCATTGATTCTTGCCAAGTGAATCTAATGACGGTGTCAGCACAGTGGCCCAACAGTAGTCGATAAATATATTGCACTTTCCATTTACTTTCCATGAGTAGACTTGACAAAAATGGCAAAAATTCAAAATATCAAAGACAGAGCACAAGCATACAGCTCTAAATATTTTCAGGTTTTGAATCGTTGAATAGTTTTGAATAATTACTTTGCTATCTTTTGCTTTTGTCAATGATCCAACTACACGCATATTTTATTCCTTTCATAAGTAAGTAGTAGTCTCATCCATGTGTGCAGAGAACTGCTATCCGTTACATGTGCTCACAATAGGACGATCAATAAGTGAATTAGTTCAGTTATAAAAGCGGGTAAAATTCTAACTTTGTTCACCTATTTTGCGCGTCAAGCAAAAAATGACGCCGCAATTCCAGAAAGGAGGGCGGTGTTGCCTGACTCGTGTCTCAGTCCCGGGCGGTTCGTGCACATCCCTGTGTCCAGCAGATTTCTTCCGAGCCGTGAGCAACAAATTTTGATAACACGACGTCGGCAATGCTGCGCTTGCCTCGAGATTTTATTATTTGTGGACGGGTGCTTCCATTCTGCTAGTCCAGATGGAGCTACATATGTCAGCAAGAAGATTCGATTTTGTTTCGAGATCTAACCCAATTTATTTATTTCTATTTATTTATCTTGTTTTTATTTATTTATTGTTTCCCCGTAGGGACATTTCGAGCAAACAAAGTAAAGGAATACTGACTGCAAAATTTCAAACGATTCCAAAATATAACTATGCACATTCAATTGTTTTGATAGTTTTACTTCTACACAATATGTAAATGCTGGGGTCCTGACGAAGGGATGGGTTGACCGAAAGACGTTCACTAGGGATGTTATCTTAATTCAACAATTTGGTTTTCAAGACATGCGTGTCTTTAAGAAAACCAAACCAATCCGGAGCGAAAGGCTGCGGTGTTAGGGAAGGGGATTAAAATCACATCTAAACCGGCAAAGAGTTAGATCTATCTTTCAAGATAAAAATGTAACATAGTCAAACGGGACGAATCTGGTCAAAATCATGCTCTATTTTTCTCCCTTTTTGTTTCATTTTGTTTAGCAAAATGTACACTGGCGCGCCTTTTTTTTTTCATTGCAGTTTTAACGAAAAGCAAAGCAAAGGTAAAATGCTTCCATTCAAACCTGAAAAGGCAGTAAATAATAATCACCGTAGATCCTGTGGGTTATTTACAGCGCCTGATTTCTCGGAATGACTGGTATCCTTGAAAAACAGTTGCTTTGATTGGGAGATAAAGGTTATTTACTACAGTCGATCAGTTGCGCGTCCATGTGTTTCAATTTGTGGTATGGTACCGGTAGTTGTCCGTACACACAATGCTGAAACATTTTCATGTAGGCCCAGGGCATTCCATTGTCTCATTGGATATTAATATTTCAAGTCATTCACCAAGTAGGGCCTAAATTATTAAAAACAGCACCATGTCCAAACGTACCATTTTCCCGATGAGTATTTGCATGGGTCTGCTCACTCGTCAATACTTATTATTAATATAATAAGGAAAACATAGGGATGCAGGAGGAAAAGTCATAAAACGCTGTCATGGTGACCATGTTTTGTCACTAAGGGGCAGTTTTATCGGGCACCTGCAGTGATGACCAGTGAATCGGTTGTGCCAGAGCGTGGTCTCTGCAGTATTTGCTTCAAGGTGACTTGACCAAGGCAGACGTATAGCTGTTGATTTTGTCACGGCCTTCTTTCACTACGATCCTCCCCTACCCCATTTTAGTAAAATGCTTTCCCGCCCTGCCCTGCGTTATTGCTCTAATTGCTTCGGGCTCTCTTTTTTCCCCTTTTGGATAAGATTGTCCCTTTTTGTGAGCCGCCTGGAGAGCTATCACTTAACGTGGCAAACAAGCGCTGGGACTCCTCTTCCTGAGTTGGTTTGCATAACGCCACATGGGAAGCAGACTGTTCCTATCGTCCTTTCATGAATATTTGCTCATCGACATAAATATGTAGGGCTCGATAAACATTGAAGGAGCGACTGGCAGACCAAACCTTCACCTTTGCTGATTCGTGTCAGATGCGATTGAGCAGGCCTATAGTTAGCCAAATGCATAACAATATTTATTTGGGGATGGGGACGCATTTATACGAGTTAAGACTCCCAAATGTTAGTATACCCTGTATCGATTCACATCTTTTAACACTCACGACAGCACAAACATGTTCAACTAGAAAAGCACTCGGAGAGCGCAGACCTTCGCCAAGCACCATTTACCGCAATGTTAAAGAAAATATCAAAGTGATCCAAATTCCAGGATTTGATCCGAATCATCACCAAAAACGAATCACCCCGAGCCGGTGAGAATATTGATAAAGGCTACTGTAAAAAATTCCACAACGATACATTCATAACTCTTCGAATAATTTTGCCAACAGACAGACAAACAGACAGACAAACAAACGCCGGCATAACATAACTTCCTTGAATTTTGTCATGGCTTACACAAGCCCACGGAACCCGCTGTAGCTAGCGGCTGCATGGACGCAGTTCCCACAATCTACATTATTGTAGCCAATAATACATTCAGACACGAACTCAGAACAAGACAAAATGGATTTGTAGAACAATGAGGGCGCTGTTGCTCTGCCTGGGGCCGGTGATTTTGTTTTCTTCATTATTGAGATGAGATTGGTAATCACATGATCACCGTTCGCACTCGCATAGCCTATGCTAGCTGGTTTCCTTAGCAAAAACCTATTCCTTTCCCTCCTCTCGCTCTCTCCTTATACATTCAGACTCTGTTGCCATGCAGGGTAGGGAAAGCATAATCACATGAAGGACTAGCTGAGATAACAACCCACATCATTTGGCACATCAAAGAGACACCAATTTTGTTTAGGTGATTTTATGCGACTGCGCGTCTGTTCCAGAAGAACGCGTCTGATGACGTCATTACAGCGCGGCCGGCCTTCAACCCACGCAAGTCCGACAGAGTTCAGTGGCCGCGGGTTCCCACCACGTGAAATCCACATGATTATGGAGCTGCATGCGCCCTCATCGGCTTGTCTCAACACAGTTTTTTAAATGACGGTTTTCTTTTTGTTTGCAGTTTTTCGCATCAAGAGGTGTTAAAAAGAAAATCAATTAGGACAGATAGGCCTAGATGAAATGCCACTTGGAAATAAAATCAGGGTCTGTAATTCCCATCCTAGCAGGACCTTTCCAAAGTTAAAATGACCCGAAATGAGGAAGCTTCATGGATCGACTGGTCAGGTCCTGCATTTTTTTTTAATTTGCAAAGTTAAGTCAGTAGGACTAAAGCAGTTTCACAAACTATTTCCAATCATTTAAGATGAAAATAAAGTGAAAACGTTTGGAACACTTCGAGGTGAGTATACTGAGCGAAATAGTCGTCGGAATCTCACAAGCGGCAAGCCCTTTTAAATCCCGGTGTCCAACGGCAACATCGAGAGTGAAAAAAAGGAGTGATGTATTTCGGAGCTGTGGGCACCTTCCACACTCCGCGCTGGAGCCCCTGGCTCAAGCAACCAGGGAGCACTGCACTTCTTTAGTCCAGCCGTGCCCCGTAAGTCGCCCCCTATTCCCCCTCGGCTATGATCCCTTACTGAAAACGATATTACCGAATTATCAGCGGTTGATATTCACGAGTGTATAGCGAGCGTAATGTGACGGAACGGACCCCCCCCCCCCTCACAGACACACACATGCATAGCCAGGTTGTACCAGTGCGAGTTGGTGCGCACGCGTCCCACGCGTGTCTCTGTGTGAGTATTTTACCTGCACCAAAATAACTTCGTCACGTGTATCTTTCGGCGGAATCCCACCGATCTGCTTCGAATGTAAATTGTAAATACATAAATCCATCGCTAAGTGAATTACCCTGGGCTTTTCTCTCTTCTATTTCTCATCGCTATGCAAACCTCGGTGCAAATTGCTGCGTCCACCGTTCATTGTTTAATCAGCTCAGGTGGTCTGGATAGAGCGCGTGCGCGGTGGCGTGCGGCGGCATCTCCCAGCAACACGAACCTTCGTGAAAACTGCTTCGATAGAAAGACTCTGGTTCTTTTTAATATCTATACCTATTATGAACGTTGTTTTCAATGGGAAATGTGTTTGTCAGGTCTGGCTGGTCTTTGAATGCGCGCGTCGCACGTATACACAATAAAGCAATTGCGGCTTTTCAGTGGACTACCAGAGCATGCAATACCTCTTTCCCAAAAGGAAAAAAAAACGAAGACGGAGAAAAAAAGGAAGAATGTTTTGCAACTTGAATGGAGGGAAACTCCTGTCCACAGTCAGTGGCGTCTCGGGTGCGTGACTAAATGGATTATTATGATTGGATACCCATACCAGGCAAAAGAGGTTTGGGATTAAGCCGTCCTGATACTTAGGAAATCGGGTAATAAGTTAACCTTTTCCCCGTGAGACAATTTTATTCACTTTCTCGATCTGAATTCAAATGAATATTCATCACAACGTCGCTGGGGCATCGAGAACCCAATACCACATGAAACTAGTACCGGTATTTTGGGAAGTGTACAATGCAAAACAAAAGGGACGAATATCTTTTGCATGAGAACGCAGCACAGTATCCCGAGCGCCGTCGATTGGCGCCAATGCGCTGATTGGAGACGCCGAAAATAGACTTTCATTTCGGTAATTTAGCGGCTAATAGAAAAGACAGCGGTCATATCAAAGGTAGCCTGGCTTTCGATGATGATAATTGAGAGTATATCGAACTTTCGGACCATTAATGAACGCGCAAGGATATACGATACGTCGACTTCCCGTGGGGTTTGTTTTGGCCGAAGTGGATTCCAGTACCGTGCCTGAATTTCTGCGCATATGATCTTGCATTTTAAGTGGATATGCGCCACTTGTAACCTTGGGCGGGGTAATTGTTTACATTTTTTTTTAGATTGAGTAAGTGAATAATCAGTCATTTATGTCCAGTAACCCGGTGTTAGATCCGTTGGTTATCTTGCGTGGCACATGTAATTCGCTGGTTCGTACCACCCTGCAGGTACACCGTATAGTAGACTGTGTGGTTACCAACGCAACCACTGGGTCCATGCCCTTTGTGTTGCATTGTGGTCCGGGAAAGGGTCATGAATATTTTAAGTTAGGGAGAAAAGGTCTTCGACAGCTTGTCGCCATAGTGTTTAGTTACACGTAGGCCTGCGTTGACCCGTACCGTTTCTATAGAATGCAGCGCGCCATTAATATCTTTACAAGAATTCAGGGAAATATCTTTAGCAACTGCTGTGGCCGTATATTATAATGGCTGAAGCGGCTGTGCACATAACAACTTTCTTTTCCTATAAAATTATGTGACCCGGCACAACGACATGAGGAATATCCCCCCAAAACACTTTTTGAGTAAACAACGCCTGAAGTTAAAGTATCTTCACAATTCTTTTGGTATTTTCGGAAATTTTAAGCATTAGAGGATATCATATTTTGTTATTCCTCATTATGCTGTGCCGGGTCACATATATTATGAGAATTAGAGGATAGAGCTTATTTTCAGATCGACTTTGACGGCGTCGCAAGACTCTGGCTATGTCAAGATTCTGGATGACATTAGTCAAGAATTATAAGAGGGACAGATCGCCATTGCATCATTTTCCCCGTTTGCTTGTTTGACACATTTGTTATTGTTAAACAAGGGCAATTGCATCCTCTAGCCTTACCTGGATCTCTTTTTGCCATCCTGCAGATATCATCAAGTTGCTGCTGGAGCACGGCGTACAGCTTGGGGACGCCCTCCTGAGGGCGGTAGACGAGCAGTTCACGAACGCCGCCCAGATGATCTGCGAATACATCAAGCAAAAGAACATACCGGTATGGAAACAATCTGTACAAACTCTTTTCATTTCAAAGTACCTTAGGGAGACTTAAATCTGAATATTTAAAGATGTTGTCCTATTGGGATAAGAAATTAATACAAACAAATTAACGGGAATGTTTTAAACCAGTTTCTATTTAGTGATATTCAAAAGTGTTGCAAACTGCTTACTGACTAAAATTACCAAAATGCAAATCTTAAAATTTAGTGGGCCTGACGTTTCGATCCTAGCAGGACCTTTCTCAAAGGCAGACCTTTCTGCCTTTGAGAAAGGTCCTGCTAGGATCGAAACGTCAGGCCCACTAAATTTTAACAGTTTCTATTTAACAAAAAACAGCAAAGAAACAGTGTAACTTGACTGGGACTTGAACCCAGGACTCTGTCCTAATATAATATTGAAATACCAGCTGAGATATCCATGAGGTAGACCACACGACCGTTAATTCGCGAGCGCTCAGAGACCGGGTAGGCCTGTAACATTAGGCTTGAATTGGATTCCGAATTTCACTTTACCAAATTAACTCCAGATCCATTATAACTTGGCAAAAGGTATAAGGGAATATTATAGGGTTGTGTAAGGGTGGGCGTGTTAATGATTGTGGCATGTACAACCAAGCCCATCCTGACCCCTTCAAGTCTCTCAGAGGAACAGTGTGCACGGAGACAAACCCCACCCCACCCACACCCCCACTCCAACCACACCTATATCACTTCCCATGAGAGGGAGCGTCTTAAGACGTACACTCGACCTTAAGCCTAATTTGATAAGCCGATAACCACGCGATTACAGGGGGTCCGCACGAGTCCCGCGCAGCGGGGGTTAATCGCGTTACAACTGCATTAGCTGGCCAGACCTTGACCGCGCAAGAAATGCTCATTATCCCCAACACTACACAACATGCCGATGCAGAGTGATGAGTTAATTACCAGGTTCTAAATCCTCCCCGACTACAGTCGAACACGCCGCGCTGCCCGGTGTTGGAAAGTGCCAAATTGGCGTTAGGGGGGGGTTGTGTAATTGGAAGAGGGGCAGGCTTAGGCGCTAACCAAGCGTGCGGACTTCCGAGGGTTCAGCTGTCTCCCAAGGGGTCTTATTAGAAGGCAGGGCCACCATTTTGTATCAATAGCTGTGATTTATGACATATCTTCACGGGTCTATCTCCAGGTTTGTCATCACAAATGAATTGAATTTGAATACAAGTCACTTTTTTCACGGGTGTGTGACCGTGGTACGAACTAATACGTCGCGGGCTTTATTAAGTAATGTGGATTGAATTACAATGCCTCAATGAACAGGAATGCATATCCAGCTTTGCAGCTGTAACTTAAGTCGTTGGTTCTTCATTAACGGCTTAGATACATTGGATAAATTGATTGTGGTTTACGTTTTCAATTTGTGGTGAATCTAAAATATCCTAATTTATTTATTTAACCAAAGCGCATTTCCCTCGAGACGAAGAATAAAAGGAAACTGGAAGTTAATGAGCAAACGTTTACGAATGAGGGAAAGAACTTTAAATGAAACACCAAAACTGCTCATTAACTAGAATGGCCTGGGGTATATAAAATCTTAATGATAGATCTGACATTTCGGTGCTAGAGTAGAAAACTGCTCAAAAGGCGAAAGGTTCGTTTAGGATCTAAAACAATTGATGGCACTGTGACTTTCAACTCGTTCAAGTCAGCCAGAAGGTTGCAATTTTGACCGTGCAGCGTTAGAAGACCTAATATTTATATCAAAACTTTCTAAAATGAATGGGTCTTGGGATGATCCTAAGTTTTAGGACCTGTACGGTACCTTTACACGCCTAAGTTAAAAGCTGTTATCATTCCAATCAGCAACCAGTTTGCAATACTTCTTTTCAAACAAAGATAGGGATAACTGACTGGGAACTTTGAACCAAGAAAACTTTGAACACGAGACCTCTGGATTAACGTACAAGTGCTAATTAAGATATCTGAAATTTCAATGTGGTAAATCACCCGTTTCATTATTTTATGAATAAGGCAATTATAATGTTAGCAGAGTGCTTTTCCAATTTCTTTTAACGAAGCTCAAGTTCAAATGTTTGACACTAGCTCACTACGCAAAGATTCCATTATACCCCTCCGTAGGAGTTTCTGAATTGTCGGGCGCTGAACGGCGACTTCCACCCGGACATCACGCCCATCGTGCTTGCCTCGCACCACAACAACTACGACATCATCAAGATCCTGCTCGAGTACGGCGCCCGCATCGAGGACCCCGAGTACTACGCCTTCAGCACGCAGACGCAGACCCTGCAGCACTCGCTGGGCATGCTGAACATCTACCGGGCCCTGGCCAGTCAGGCCTACATCTCGCTGACCAGTGCCGACCCCATCCACACCGCCTTCGAGATGTGCGTCAAGCTGCGCAAACTGTCTCGCAAGAACCCCGAGTTCTCCGAGCAGTTCGTGGAGCTTGGCGGCCAGTGCGAGCAGTTCGCCGCCGACATCCTGGGCCACATCCGCAACCACAAAGAGCAGACGTGCATCCTCTACCATGACCCATACATCTGGGGCGCCTACGTGGAGGGCAACGGGGTTGGGCCCTACAAGGTCAAGATCGCCATCCACTACGAGCAGAGAAAGGTTAGTGTCTTCCTGCTGCTTCCACCGTGTGCCTCTTTAAAGAGAAATCCTTCGACAGACGGAATGGACATGTCGAAATGACATTACTGACTCTGAATCATTGCACTCTCATACAATTTGGGCAGGTAAATGCCGAATAATGTCCTACCCCTCTTCTTATACTGAGTAGAAAAAGCTTTATGAACGATGACATTACACCAACTGAATATTTATCTTTAACACCTGAGAGTTGGGTTTGTACAATTAAGCCAGTTCGAGTATACTGCTTGTCGATGTTTGTCTTGCTTACCGATGATAAAGCTAATTTGTCTGATTGATTGATACTATTCCCTCTGGTTCTGTAGTTCGTGGCCCATCCCCACTGTCAGCAGCGGCTGACCCAGCTGTGGTACGAAGGCCTGCCGCGCTGGTACGACTCCAACTGGCTCTCCTCCTCCTTCTTCTCCACGCTGGTCGCCTTATGCTTCCCCGTCCTCAGCATACTCTACATCATCTACCCCTGGGGCAAGATTGGCGCCTTCATGAGGATCCCCCACGTCCAGTTCGTATGCCACACGTCATCCGGCCTCTTCTTCCTGGTCCTACTCGGCTTGCAATCCTCGGTGGGCAACGAGAAGGACGAGAACGACGAACCTATAGACCAGCGGTTAGGGGACCCAACGTTTACTGAATGGCTCATCATCTGCTGGGTAGTCAGTAAGGAAACCTCATTCAATCATTCATTACATTTATTAGGGGGTCTGTGCCAAGAGGCTCCGTCGACATCAACCAGGCGGGTTCGATTCCTACAACGTGGACCATTCGTCTTACATTTCATCTCAACCCTTCAAATGATTTACAAGAATGTAAAAGAGCTTGGGGCCTAAGTTCTTGAGGTCTCAAGACAAGACAATCATCTCAAGACAAGATGTTTCATCGGGATTTCGAGTTACGGAGGCCTATTGTTGTCGTGAAGAAGATATGCCCTACTAGACTTTCAAGACAAAAAGACTTCCAAGGATGAAATCCAATATCCAAATGAAAGAGAGTTGCAAGAAATTTTACAGACTACAGAATACATCTTTAAGAATCTCGGCTTCTTACCAACCCAGTATTAAAAGAATGTTTCTTAACTCATGATGAATAGCTGACAAATGTTGCTCTTTCTATGTTTTTGCAGGTTTAACGTGGGCTGAGATAAAAGAGTTGTGGTACTACGGGTCGAGATACCTGAAAGACCGCTGGAATATACTCGACTTTCTCACGTTGTCACTCTACTGGGCTTCAATAGCACTCAGGGTCGTCGTGTACGTTCAGGTAAATTTACAGAAAACTTAATAATGCAGTCGATTTGCAATATGGGTTATAAGTACAATGTCTATGATGCTATTAGCGTTTACAAAGTTGTCAAAGTAAACAAAGCATCCAGGAACAAGTCATTACACTTAGAGTTCGAAAAGAGAGTATCCATTTCAGCTACCATCTTTAAGAAAGGAATAGCAGAGTTGTGGTCCCGTGACTCTAACCTTCTTGTAACCTCCTGGTGAGGGCGCTCTATTCAAACCATGTCACGTGCATGAGGGATTATACGACTTTCCTCTCTTTTTTTGTTGATGAAGGCTCAAGCCAGATCCAATGAACTGGCGAGCATGTCTGCAAACGCCACCATGAACCCAATCGCAACGGACGCCTGGACGACAACGTGGAGGGTGACGGACGACGAGGATGACTTCACGCCCAGCGGAGAGCTGCCTTCCAGCATACCCACGGGCACGGACATCACTGACACCGGCGAGAAGGTGGACACCAAGACGCTCCTTCTGGCCATCCAAGAGCTCGCCATGCAGATCGACATCCTTAAGCTGGATCAGGAGACCAACGACGGCGAGATCCGCAAGAAGCTGGCCTCTATCGACACCATCGTCGGCAAGCTGGACTCGACGGTGTCCGAGTTCATCAAGACGCAGTCGGAGATTAGTGGCTACACGGGCGGGGGCGGGAGCACGGGCAGTCGGCGGCGGGGCAACAACAGCCCTGGTGCGGGCTACGTTCCCGGGGGCTCAACTAACGGCACAGGAAGAGCTAGCTGGGACAGCTACGACCCCATGCTGATATCCGAGGGGCTGTTCGCCATCGCCAAAGTGCTGAGCTTCCTCCGCCCCATCAGCCTGACTGTGATGAACCGCCACGTGGGGCCCATGCAGATCTCCCTCGGAGGCATGATGTTCGACATCACCAAGTTCATGCTCATCTTCTTGTTCGTCCTCTTCGCCTTCTCCCTGGGTATGAACCAGCTCTACGGATACTACGCCGAAGACACGCTCGCCCAGTGCAAGGCAAACGGCGATATTACGTGTAGAATGTATTTCCTCAAGTAAGTTGCATGCTGTCACAACTGTAGACAAAATATCTGACTTTCTAAAAGAATAGATCATTATCATTACGGTGTTACCTTCCGGTAATACGAGTGGAGACGTTCCACTTTTGTGATGGTCCTGAAGACCAGAACAATCTTCTTTGGCAGTTTTCCGACACTTCACTACAAAGTATAAAAATCAGACTTGTGTTGTAATTTTCCCAAAGCTGTCTTATTTTCCTGCCCTGTACTAACCAAGGAATTTCATCCTCAACTCACTAAGAATGGTCTCAAAACACACAGACCATACAAAGGCGGTGCTGGGTTTTACAAAGTGGGCTTAAGATAGACTAACATTACTACCCGTTGAAAGATGTCATAGGCATAATCAATCCAATTCCAGGGCTTGTGTTTCATTCTCGTGGTCTTCTTAAAACAATACGATGATGCTGCCTAAAATAAATGCCTTTTTTCAAGTTCAAAGGTCAACAACTGTTCGTTAAACTCATCTTACTTCCATTGTCTTATAGTCTTCCAGAAACCATGGCGACTCTGTTCTGGGCGCTGTTTGGTCTTCCCGATTTAGACATTCTGGACCTGAAGGGTGTCCCCCACACGTTCACGGAGGGCGTAGGGACTGGACTGTACGCCGCCTACCACATCATAGCCATCGTGGTCCTCATGAACGTACTCATTGCTATGATGAGCAACACGTATACGCGTATTGAGGTGAGATAATCTCTCTAGAACGTTGAAAAGAATGGTCACGAGAGGGCGGTATGTAACTTTAACAGTGTTTTGTAGCAATGTGTGTAAGAGACAGCTAGCTGGGGACTAAAAGATGTCAACGCTAAACTTAAAAACATAAGCCGACTACATGTATTATTTATACCATGGTTATACATTCATGTACACTGTACATGTAGGGCCTACGTCCAGGTTGTAGATGGAAGTAGAACAAGTCAGCCAATCAGAAGAGGTCACTGACCTTTAGATTCCGTTCATTTTCGACCGCAGGAAGATGCGGAGATCCAGTGGAAGTTCTCGAGATCGAAACTGTGGATGACTTACTTCGAAGGCCGAGGCACCATACCTCCCCCGTTTAACATCGTCCCCTCCCCAAAGACCTTTGGCTACATGTGCCAATGGATATGGGATCGGATGCACGGGGCGCAATCCCGGCAAGAGAAGAAGGTGAGCTCGTGATGGACTTACTAAAAAATAACCAGTGTTATTTCGTGAGGATTGGAATTTGACTAAGATTGATAGGTAACAAGCCAGTGAACATGGATAAGCTTTGGATCTCCTTGTCTACCTACACTATAAGTGCCTGAAAATTATCGGTAGACAATGTTTGTATATGACACTTCAGTGGTCCCAAGGTAGGAAAAAAAGAACAACAGTGCTATGCCAGACAGGGTGCATAGGCAGCGAAGCGCGTCGCACACGCCAGCAAAAATAACATTATTTATCAAGAAAGTAAACAAAAAAAATGGTATCGACAACAAGAATAGCCAGCATTCTACAAGACGGGGTGACCATGATTGTAATAAAGAGAAAATAAATATTGCCTTATTTATTTCTAAACCAGATTATCAATGCGGGCGATAACACAACAGACTAATGGAATGTGCTGCACATTCTGAAATCGTCTGCATGAAACAAATCTCACACAAATATGAACTACGGGACAGGGTACTGGGTTGGTCTGTTACCTATACGCCATGGCCGGGGTACATGCTGAACAACCACCAGTCACATCACGTCATGGCATCAGTTCTGATAGTCAGGGACATCCAAGAGGGTGTGGCTGCATGGCACACGACAGACGTCTATCCTGACCAGCAAGGAAAGGTCTTATGGGGCACGGACAAAGAGTTGTCTCATGTTTGAATGAGTTCCCGAGACCATCTTCATCTGGGGATGGGCCAAGGGTGTTGAGAAGCCCAGTAACAGTAACACCCATTAAACGGGTTGCCCATAAAAGCTTGAGTGCTGCAGCTTATCCGCGTTTGGCCGACCCAGGGTAGTGTCGCTAACAGAGAAATGGGCATGAGAGTCTGTGCTATTGAATATACTGGATACTACACGTACAGTCTACTATTGTTCAAATACCTAGGCCTATAGGATTTGGACAAACAGAAATAGTTTAGGGTTGAGGTGCTGGGGCTGGCCGGCCAGTAGTGAGGAATTTAAATCCCCGACTGTGCTTCGATGAAAATACCATAGGGCCTATTTGCTCCAACCGCTCTGTAGGCTATACAGAAACGTCGGGAGACTGCACAAAATCAGTAGACAAAACACCGCCTTGTGGCACGCCAATAGCAGTTATTGTGTGGAAGGCGAATCGGATTTGTAAAAAGGACAATTTACGTCTGTAAGAGACGTCATTCCTGTATTTTCTGCTCAAATATATCCATAATTTCTAGGTCTCAGTAGTGTTATGATAATTATAAACTGGTTGAAGATAATCATGCTCGGACGAATAGAGATATATCTCTTGAGGAAATCAACATTTTTGTATATCACCTTTAATGAAAAATAATGCATTCAGAAAATATTGTGCTCATTTGATAAACCATGTCTTAAATGTTGTATTCCAGGAGAGGAACAAAGCGTTTATGGAAGAGAGAGAAAAGCAATATCGGGTAAGTTATTAGCTTCATTCATAAATTTGAATATTTTAGAGAAGACTTACATTATGTCATTGAAATTAGAATACCATAGGTTTGTCATGGTGATGAAGAGTGGGACATGGTCGAAACATACTCAGATGAAAAGTAAAGTGGGTTCGCTCATTAAATTGGCGACAAGGAAGGGCCACGATGTGTGACAACAGGGGTTTGGCTGAGGCGGTGCACAACTTAATTATGGAGTTCATAAACGGGTTACTTTAGAACGATTAACTTACAAAAGCCATCGCCGGGCGCCAGCACAGCTCGTGATTTGATGACAGAAGCCGCACAGAATGCTGAGCCGCCCGATCGCGACTTGATTTCTCCAAGGAGTGGGAGTTTTCCCGGATGCAAGGAATAGGGAGATTTAAGCTCGAAGGTTATGGGGCTTTTCTCCACCGATTCAGAAAATGCACTGTTGGGAATGTGGAGTAGTAACAACAAGTATTGTGTGGCGTTTAAAACTCTTACAATTGGGGACACACAGGGATAATAGCTTTCCTTTGCAGGCTCGCCGCCATTAGAGGGCGCATTCAGTGATCCATTTCAATAGGGCGATCGTGAATAGCAAGCGCATGCAATGGGTTTGTCGCGTGTCAATTTAGCTAAGTACTAAAAAAGGTCTCGAAGGCTTGAATTCTGATTCCTTAGGGAAGTATTACGGCTAAGGGGTGTGGACACACTCAAAAAGTGCAATGGGATATATTTACGCAACATTTTACACAAAGTTGGTCAAAAAATCAACTGGTAGCTATAGGTCAATAAAAACTGTCAGACTTTGACGGTCACTGAATCGATCACAAACTGTCAATATCTCTGATAAACCCAGACCGGGTGTAATAGGCAAACTAGTTTGCCCATAGCTCTTTCCCTGCCTACAGTGGGTTTTTCGACTGTCTTTTTAAAGCTAACACTTTTGCACTGTTGTGCAGTTCTGAAAAGTACGGTTGTGGAGTATGGAGGCCTTAGGTCTTACTATATGAATATAATGTGCATGTACTGTTCATTTTTTTGTTCAGGACATCATGGGGAAGCTGGTAAGACGGTACATCTTCGACGCCAAGCGGGATGACGAGGAGGGCAACCAGGAGCAGTGGGTCAATAGGATCAAGCAGGATATCTCTGGCTTCAAGTACGAGATGTTCGAGGCGCTCTCCGGCATGGACTCGAAAATGCAGGACATGGAGACCCGGATCGCCAACGGCCCGCCCGAGCCCGCGGTGGGTACGGAGATGTTCCAGAAGATGAACGAAATCGTCAAGAAACCCCTGTCGCGGCCGGACAGCATGGAATCGGTCAAGTCGGGCGTTGAGGAGCAGTGCGCGGCCGCCTCGCAGGACCTCCTCAACTCGCGGAACTCGCAGCTAAACTCGCTGCCCATCTATGACACGGGCGAGATGGAGTCGCCCTCCACCATGAACCGCTACAAGCCCAAGTCGCCGTCGCTTCCGGCCAACATTGCCTCCTTCATGTACCCGCCCGAGTGGGAGCGGTACGAACCCATCCGCTACATTGACGAGGATCCCGAAGTGCCCTTATTGGGGAGTCCGCGGAATAGCATAAGCAGCTTTAAGAGGCGCAGCAGCAGTCGGCGCAAACGGCGACACAGCGCCAGCCATCTCAACCACCTAGGCAGTATTTCACGCAATAATAAGGACGTTGTGGAGAACATGCTGGAGAGTACGACCAAGGTCTGACCCAGTGTCTATTCGACCGGGGTTCGTTTTTTTGTGGGGGGTTGTAAAAAGAATAATAAGATAACTAAATAATTAATAAGAAAGTGTTGGTTGACAGGAGTCGTTTGCTGGAGCACAGGCTTCCTCGTGTCACCATATACTGCGATGCAATATCAGCGAGGTGTATACGTACGTCTTATTGTTCGTTTATTGTCGATTTGTTCAAACTGAAAACTTTTATCATCTAGCGTTGGACATTATTGCTGCTTGACTTTTCAAAATACTGTCCGCAGGCAGCAGACTTCAACAAGACAATGTCCCTTCTCCAGTAACCGCAATGAATCTGAATAATCACAATTACATTGTTACCAGTGTTATCCATGTATCCATTCATTTGCATATACACAAATGGTTGTGTCCGTCAAGTTTTGGGTTCAATGTCATTATGTCGTGGACGATGGGAAAGAGTACGGGGAAAACGTTCACATTTTTGTTTGTAATAAAATTATTTTGTAAAACGGTTAAAAATGTATGAAAAAAAATATTTCAGGTATTAAAATATAGATAATTTATACAATAGTTGATGTATCATATCTAACTTGTAGCATTTCCGATCATTGTAAGCTCTTTTGGCGCCTCTTCGTTATAAATTATTTGCTATTAAACTATGACAAACATAAATATATATTATGAATACGGTACGAAGGGTAATCCTAACTGCACTCGTTCCGTTGCGCTTACACAATGACGGTCTGTTATAGTAAGACCGATGCATTTCCAGTCAAAAAAGCTCAAATCGTTTCCTTAAATCCAATACTCTGAGCCTTAACATTATGCAATCGCTGTGAACAAAAAGTGATCAGTGGGTCGTTCTGAAGTTCCCGTGAAAGACGCCACTCATGTTTGTGTCGAAAATCGTTATCAATGAAGAAAGAAGTATGAAGAAAGATGTTTAGACGAGATTGTAGACTTATATACATTCGCTTAGATAACCATTATGAACACCAGATAAAAAAAAAACGAAAAACGTTGATTTACTGACAAATCTGCCAATGGAGGCTGCATATGGGACCTTGTACCAGCCAAGTGAAATAATTTTACAGCATGTTAAAACGAGATGAATGTAACTGATGATTAATTAGAAAAAAAAATTAAAACTAATAAATTAGTGGTCCCCGCGATCCTATTGGTGTTTACGGTCAAGTGTGACCTATACCACATTTCAAAATTTCATGAATTAACTTCGCATTGTCACTGCAGTGGAGGCTATCATTCTTCCCATGCAGAGATATTCGTTTTGTGATAACATGCATGTTAAATATCACAGGCGCCCCATCGGTCGATGTAAATATATAGCAATTGAATTTCTCCGTATATTTCAATTCTGCATCTTTGGTTTCCACTTTCCGACTTTGCGACCGGGTCCAGATATTGTAGTCTGGTGTACTGAAAACAATTGCATAAATTGGCATTTTAACCATTCTATCAAATACCGAGGCAATAAACCAGGTAAGGTTGGGTAAAGGGTGGAATGCATGCACAATATGATCGACCAGTTTTGGGTGTAATCGTTCTGGCTTTGGATCTGGCTTAGATTCTTCGTTTCCATTGAACGGTGACTTCACCGCGCTCTGACTCTGATTAAATTGCATACATACTTCATAAAGTGTAACATATTACGTAAACAAAGAATTATTCGTAGATGTAGATTTAAAAAAATTGTTGCTGGTATACTAATATACGAAAGTAACAGAAGTCCTTTACAGTACTTTAACGGAGATACGAAATTCGAATTTTCCAACCATTTTTATCGAGATAGATGTACAGAGAAGCCTAGGTAGATTTTAGGGGTGGAGACAATTTGAGGTGTAGAAGGCGTGTGGACCTGTGGATGTAGGTTTTTAAAAAGCGAAAAAAAAGTGACCATGAGAATGAGGTTAGTACTGAAGCCATGTTTGGGCAAACTAAGTCTTGTTTATATCCGCAAAAGATTGGGATAGTTTTACGAGCTCTTTGTTTTATATGTTCAATCCGCTGATTGGGGACGACTAAAATTGAACTATTTAGTGTAATTTTGAGATGACTATTAAACAAATTATCGGCGTTCCCAAAATTGTTTCAATATACTTCTCAAACTATCCGTTTCCCAAAGATTTCTCATATTTATGATACAGAAATGACTAGCCAGATCCTACGATCAGGTGAAGGACCTCTCAAAGTTAGAAGTAGATATTTTGATATCCTGACACGGTGCGTTCGATTAGATCCCACCCAGAGGTAATCCAGCATCGCCCGACTATATCTATGTCATACCGTCACTCGTGTGTCAGCCCCAACTGACCCAGCCAAAAAGTGAGGTCAGTTGAGGGTACGCCGGGTCTACCCATGGACTCTCATCGAACGCTTCCACTCTTATTATCGGGAGCATATACTTGGGGGAAGACAAATAACTCGTTTTGTTGTGGCAATTCTTTTTAATTAATCATTATTTAACAGCGTTGCATTGCTTAATCAGATGCCTAAAGTAGCCATTATGTTAGCCCACAGTATGTAGGCCTATCATTGAACAAAATTCTAGTTTTTAAATTGACGTGTTTAATGTGTGCATGTGCAACTTGTGCTGTGATTATCCGTGGCTTAAGTTAAATCATTTAAGTGCCCAGTCCAAAACTACCGATCATCGACGAACGACTTCCCCCAATGCCATGAAATAAGACTTTCCATAAGATTCATATCTAAATTCTGAATATGATTGTCTGAAGAATTCTGGTTGTTTGGTTTTATTCTGATTACTTTTAACTGATTTTATATGTATATCTATGGGACTCTGTGGGCGTCGTTTGTAACCAATTTGGCGCTTTAAAAAATATTTATTATTGTTCTTCTTATCATTATCAATCGTAACTACAGTATTATTAATCTTATGACAAGTGTGGCGGATATTATTTGGAAATAATGTGTCAACCTCCGAAGCGACCTTGTACGAATGCACGAAACAAACTATAGGCTTATACCCCTAGCCTATGCTAATTTCATTCTGTGGTGTAGCTTCAGTGGAGACTGGAAAGTCTATTCAATCCCAATAAACATTAAATACTTTTAAACGGTGGCTTTAAACCTGATGAAAAATGAGTTACTGGTCGGGGACATTGTTTAGGGAAGCATGGAACTGCCATGCTTCAGTTTTGAGGGGATTCGGCAGAGTGGTGAGGAGTGAGCGTGGATGGATCTTATGGCTAGCTTGTGTACGATGCGGCCATTTTGTCAGCTTCCCTTTACGCCAGTGGGTAAACAATACCGATATCAACGTCTTAAAACGGTGCCAGGCTATTTTGACTGTCAGCGCAGACTCGGTTTGGTTTATCCTGCTTTGAATGGAGGGAATAGGGTCCGTTTGGACGGAGACAGGCTCCACCCATACACACGAATGCGCGTGTATGGCTGGCTGCCTGTTCATTCGTAAATCCCTGTCGTTTATTGTCATTGATGACAAAGCTGTGGGATATGTAAATAGAAGACGATAATTGGGCAGACACATGGAGTATTGGACGCGCGTTCGTTGTCTGGTGCACTGTCCAGATATCATGATAGTTTGTAAAAGGAGATTTTAAAAATGCCGCAGGTTCGGTCAAATTATTCATGGGTGTCAACGAGGGAGCAGAGGGTCAAATCACACTCCAAGACTAAAGTGTTCAGTGAACTTTAGAAACCGATATAAATCTATAAGATGATCGGAGGAAAACCTCTACCATGTCGACAACTGCGTCGACATAGCAGTGTCAGTCTTACATGTGACACAAAATCTTAACAAGTAAACACCTGGTCGACTGACGGACAGAATTGCAGAGAGAGGTTAGTTTATCATTTAAATAACACTCTTGTTACACTTTGGTTGAGAAATGTGAGTCATGATTTGACCCCCAACTCCTTTGGATGGAAAGCGTTTACAGATTTTTAAACTACCTTGATCTTCGACATTTGCAATTTTCATTGAATCCATGAGAGTTATTCTTTGCTCTTGCGTATTACTTGTGAAGCAGTTGTTGTTTTCCCAAACTATGTTGTTTATCCGCATTGAATTTAAAGAGTTAAAAAATGTAGTGCTCAGTAAGCAGTTCAGCTCAGTTGTTTGTTCTTCTTCAAGGTGTAATGATACAAAAACCTCCCTATTTTCGAGCCTGGTTTTAATTTCGGGTCAGGGCAACTGAACACTCTAATACCGGCAGTTATTGTAATAAAAAATCATGGTATTGAACTTTACTGGAAACGTTAATGAGGCTCCTGAAACAAGTGTCACTAACACTATTTTTGTTGGTGTGTTGCTTCCCTTGTGCTTTTCTCAAACACAAGAGGCTGCAGTGTCTTTTTATTTCTGGAGGACCGATAACAATGATCAGCATTAAATGTTCTTTGAACAATTGTTATTATTACTACGAATCATTCAGAACTGATTAATGCCAAAATTATGAAATACTGATTGTTACGACACCGGCTACGATCCTGCCCCAGATGTCAAAGTTCAATCGCAGTCAACTATTACATGCTATGTGGGGTTCGAACATGGAAAACAACTATACTCTCGCTGTGAAAGAATCAATTATGTGAGCTGCAGAAACATGTATACCGTGCGCGACCTTAATAATTCATTGCACATGCCTTAATTATCCCCTAAAATTAGCAGGTGGTGGTGTGACATGTTGGCACAGGCCTGATCCCTGCTGCGACATTACACAAGGGTCCCGATGGCGGTGATCACGAGAATGATACAATTACTTCAGACGTAACGAGTAACCCCACGACTTCCTATACTACCAATTACGCTGTATACCGCCCTCTGTTGACATCTATTTTACGTTCTTGTCAGTAATGGGGTTTATCACTTTCAACAACAAATCAAACGAGACTCCTATTTCGATTTTCACAGCAGTTTTGTCTAAGAAAACAATTTCAGTGGTATCAGAGCTAGTTCCGCAGCAGTTCATTTAGGCCTATACTTGCAACCAAAATTGCTGTAAACCTGTCTACAGCATGCAGTGGATGCAGCTACAATTAGATTACAATTTCAATTCCTCTTTGGCAATCTGTGGGTAAATGGGCGATGCTGGGTACTTACAGCTAAGCTGTTTTCACACAAGCCACGCGCTTTGTACACTCTAAAAAATAAAGTGCTAAAACGCGTCCCACACCATGTGCTCCGAATACACGGGTACGGGCATGCATCGCCACTTCTCCCGTTGTCACAGGAACCCCCCAAACTAGATCACGTACGTATTCTATTATCATTATCAAAAGTTTTGCTGCAGGAGGGTAGATTCTTCGTTTTAGATTTTCAGCATAAAACCACAATGCATAAGATAATGTCTTAGACTATAGTCCCTAATGACAAGGCATTTCTAATGCGTCTTTATCCCTGACCAATTCGTGTTTTTTCGGTGTTATGTGTGTCACTTAACACAGAACCCGAGGACGAATTCCCTGACGTTGTAGTTTTTGGGACACAGCATGACTTCTGCCAATTAACTTACTGCTTAGCTCTTGGCCCTAAATGAAGCCTACGCAGAGCCCAATTTATGGTTTGGAAATTGGCCAAGATAGGGTCAGTGCCCTTGTGCTTTGATTATGTGGTCCTGGACCTTTTAATTTTCTGTATTTAATGTCTCCACAAATGAAAAGGTTGTGCACACCTCGATGTGCTCAAAAAATGCATCTTTTTCCCCATCTTCATCTAAGGAATGTTAGAATTGTCCCAAAGTTGGATGCAATGCCCCAGACATAATTTTAAGGCAATTTTTTTTTCTCCATCTACATTTACTGTTTGTATTTTTTGTCAAAACTATAGTGTTGGTCATTCAGGTTCATAACTTTAAACTAGTTACATGTATTGTAAGTACTTTGATTGTCTCATTTCTTGCGGACCCAGAGCAATTAGAGACAAGGAGAGATTACTGAGTAGGCCTAAGTGTAATTACAGAAAAAATTTGCCTGAGAACAATACAAAAAAAAAAAAAAAAAATAGCACAAATAGGCCACCACCTGTTTATGGAAATTTACCAAAATTAAACCATGAGATACGAATGCTTCAAATGCCAGGGCCTGTGTCAAATTTAGTCAGCCATTTGCATATTGGATGGGCCTCTGGCTGAACTGGATGATGCGGATGGTGATATTCTAGAGGATTTGGTGGAAGTCAGCATCAGGAAATGTAGTCTTGGCATACCAGTAAGTGTACATTGTTGCCTATGGCAAATCACATATTTCTACGTATGCAGCGTAAACTCTGTTTACAAGATGAAGACATTGAACATTATGATATGGCATAGTTCCCAAGATATTTTGTAACCTGAATCACTAAAGATATTTTTATGCAAAATCGCCCAAAACAAGGTGAAAAGCCACTCAAGTTAAGGGCTAAAGAAAGAAGGAGATAGAGAGGGACTCTATTAACAGATCCTGTCAGATTTTTGTTTTGAAAGAGATATGGAGGTCTAGGTCCATCTATAATTGAATGGAAACTAATTCTAATTCTCTATGCACACAATCTATTTTCAGTATCACTTGTTTGCTTTTGCGTGCATTTGTTCCATGAACAAGTACTTGAATTTTTGTTGTAGCTTGTTCCAGATACTGATGGATCAGAGATATCTGGGACTGACACATCTCTTATCATGATTCCAACATCACCATCACCACCAGACACTTCAGGGAGTTCAGACATCTCAGCTGCTCTATAATCACCATCATCAATCATCCTCTCTCCCAGTGAGGAAAGCATTGCACAGTATGTATATATCACTGGCCACAAAAACAGAAAAGGTTGCTTCTACGATGCATCTAATACAGATTAGTCAATTAACTGTCACATGTAATTGTCTCATCAATGTAGCAAATAAATTTAAGCTCAGCGGGAGCTGACAAGCATTAACACCTCCGTATATTCAATATTCAACCTGGCTATGTGGCTCAAAAGATCATGTTTTGGGATGAGAGATAAAATGAAGTATTGTATCTTTTGGATAGATCAGATACATTGTATTCAGAATTTTGCCTTAACCCAATAAATGTCCAGAATTAAGCACCTCAAAGACAGCATGATATTAATATCAGTCTTTTACATCGTCGGAAATACACGGGGCTGACAGGCAATTTCGCCCCCAAAAGTTAAAGAATAGCCCCCTAAAATTAAAAAAATACTACTTTTTGGGGTGACCATTTTTTCACAGTCGCCCCTACTCTCTCATAATTTATGTAGAAGACTCTACATAAATCCAACAATTGAGCAAGATGTACTGTAACAGGGCACTAAATTCTGTCATTCAACATGGTGTTATGACTTTTTTCCCAGCTACCCTACAATGAAGCAGAAACATGCAATTGGAATGGCTATTGTTACGTTCTTTCCCGAGATGAAGGATAGAAGTGGTGAAACTAGACAGGTATGAGTATTTTCCTGTTCTTACTAGTGACTTATGGATTTTGATAGAAAAAGTCAGTTTCGCTCAACATAATTCTCAGAGAGTTTAAAAATTTAATGTTTAGCACTGGTACGTTAATCCAGAGGTCTCGGGTTCAAGTCCCGGTCCAGTCAATTTCTTTGCCATTTCTTTAAATTGTAATGTTTATTTCGTTTCTTAAGATAGATCCTGCGCCCCTCATGAAGAGGCAATACATGAGTCAGTTCTCATAATACATTTCAGTGTGTAGTTTATCGGTAGGTAATATAGACAGTTAATATGATATTACGACATTGTACTGGTATTCAGTATCATCGCCCAATATGAGAATCTCAAAAAAAAATATAAGAACAATATTCTGGTAAATTTCTGGAATTGAAATTGGAGAAAAGTATTCCCTCCCTCCCTTCAATTACTTAGTTAAAGGTAAACAGAAATAGGATGAAAAAGAGCTAAAAACTCTTCTTAGGTAATGTTCACAATATAATCAATACCGAATTTATTATTATTTTTTTTTTTAGCACCTAATTTCGCCCCAAAACATTAAAAAAAAGTCCATGTTTGCCCCCCCCCCCAAAAAAAATTCCCCCTGTGAGCATGTGACATCACATATAGACCAGAGCGCTGCGATCGAATTGCTGAGACAATAAAGGCACTACTTGGCATGTGACAGTGCGGTGTTTACGGCTGATAGACAATAGAGACAATGCAGGGCCAGTGCAAAGTTCGCGACCTCATTGCCGCCCACACATTCTGTATGGGACATAATGCATTCATCTCCAAAGTGGGGCGCACAATTTTCGGACCAAAATATAGCAGGGTTTTTTGCTAATGAGTCATTTTTGTTCTCAAAAAGGATAGACATGTTGGGTTTTGTAACAATACCGATTTATTTAACCCCAAGTTAACTTTGATTTCTGTGTACCTTAAAAGGCACTGTTCAGGAGTATTTTTATAAGAATTCATGGTGTCACTAGGACAACCCGCTTAATAATTTTCACACCTGTTGGTTCATCAGTAATGCACCAGCAGGTTTTTACATGTGATATATTTTACTTTCACCAAATGTAAATAATTACACAATTCTGGTTGTGATTTGTGTTTTCTATAAGAGAAATCAATCGTAAATACACTGATTTACATGTGGAGTTCCAAGATCTTTTTTGTCATTTAGCCTGTTATATATGCCTGTAATGAAAGCAAAGGATCCGATTAAGTAGTATCTGCCAAGGGATATGTTTGCCCAATTTATCTCCCACTTTTTCTGTAGGAACATATTTATTGCTCGAAGGGTGGACAATCTAGCTACCTGTTTGACAATTTGAAGAACATCTGTTTCCATCTCTCAGCAAGTGCCATGGTGAGAACTGGGATTAGGGAGAATGGTACACCCAATACATTCAAGAAAGCTCCAAGTGCTATTAGTTTGCTCACTGAAGAGTAGTTGGAGGAGTGTGAGGCTGTGTGCATTTGAAGCCCTGTTAGAACTTGCTACAGCAGTGCAGACTACTTCCACAAATTTGGAGCACTAAATAAATTGTACACATAATTCTTAAGGTGATATACAAAAATGTTGCAAACTGCTTACTGACTAAAATTACCAAAATGTAAATCTAAAATTTAGTGGGCCTGACGTATCACATAATTCTTGTGTACTTTCATTTATAGAAATTATGTACTGGAGCAAGGACAAAATTATCTTTGTTCTGTTTTCTTCAGACATTCAGTTGAAGTGGGTGGCACATGTACCTGGTAGGATCCTGCTCCATTCTTTGGTCAGTAATATGTTCATGGGGGTGGTTAAAGCTTATCAATTTATGTACACATGTATTTGTTTCCCAACTATGCCTAACTGATACTCAATTTTGTTTTAACTTGATTTTTTTGTCTGAATCATACTCAATAGACTCTCAGAGTAAAATTAAATGACACATCATTCCCTTTCCCTCTACTTAATTTGTATTTTTACAATATTGGCAAGTTTTTCTATTCAAACAAACCAAGGAAAAAGTGACTGGGAACTTCTGAACAAATAAAAAAAAAATTGAACAATTGGCAAAGAAAACTTGGACTGGACCAGGACTTGAACCCAGAGGTCTCAGGTTCAAGCACCGGTCCAGTCAATGTTTAAAATCAAGTGTCATAGGTCTATTTTATTTACTGCATTCCTATGTTTACTCTCTAAATGCAAAACAGTGAATAATTCACTCTCTCAAGGAATAAAAATTGCTCCAAAAAGCCAAAACCGCTCGAAAAGATTGAAAAACACTAAGGGACATGTGAAAACCGCTCAGAGTAAAATCCCACTCTTGTAAGGAGTCATATGGAGGACTACTCGAAAAAGTGTTGTCCTCCATATGGCTCCTCGACAGAGTGGTGTTTTACTTTCTTTGCAAATTCCACACCTCTTACAGTGGTTTTCACTCTTTTTGAGCAGTTTTGGCTTTTCTTGATGAAATTTCACTCATAGCGTGAGTGGATTATTCACTCTTTTGCATTTAGGGAGTAATCATTACCTTCCAATGCACAGCTGATTTGAGCTGAAATAATTACTGTGTTCTTTCACTGCGTGACTTACTACAGCTGGGACAGTTTTTGATGTTTCTGCTTGTTGACAGAACTATAGAATTTTATAGAATTGCTATATTATATGTATTTGTGTTTGAACATCCGTATCTGACCCAAAAACCTCTCTTACTATGGTACTGAAGAATAAAAATAAAAGAGCCAGTTTATGCCGGGAATAGTGTTTCATAACTCTGACTACCCTTTTCTTCTTCTATTGGCGGTGACGAGTGACCACAAGGTGCTTTGAATAGTACACATTTTTAGGTACTGGAAGTATGTACACTGAAATAGCACTATAATCGCCATTTAACAGCCTTTGAAATGAGTAGATTAATCACTCAAATATGTTATTTTTCAATGAGTCCATATTTCTTAGCAACATCAAAGCATAGGTATTTACACTTAAATTTTTTGGGTGTTTTGCAAGCACCCAGACTGGTGCTAACCCATAACACTTGAACAAGTGCACATTTTGCACAAGTTGTGCAGTCCCTATGCAAGTACTAACAAGTGCATATTGTCAGATGCTAAAAAAAGTGTATTTTTCCATATTAACCCCAAGTTGAAACACGCATTGAGCTGTAACTGCATGAACATGAATATAATAATTTGTGCTTATACAGGAGAGGAAATGTTTGAATCCTGATCAGAAAAGTTAAGTGAACCATGATCTGAATAGTTTTAAAATTTAATGTTCCAATGCTTCACTGCACATGCTGAAAACCTACAACTGGATTGTAAACACCCTCTCCATAATAATTGTATTAAAAGTCAGCAAATAGCCTTTCAGGAGTTCACTTTTGAACTCTTTCTCTCAGCGTAAACATTAATAAGTCTCCAAATTGTTTAGTTCCCCCACCAAAAAATTATGTAATGTTTACAACAATTGGTTGTTTACATCCGAATGAAAGCAGGGGCGTGATCCCTAAAGATAATGATAGTTAATGGTTAAATACTTCTGACTGGAAAATACTCAACGAGAGTTTGATTAATGCTGGCCAAAGTATTATTATTAAGGTGTCACACTAAAGGTCAATTAAAGCCCAACTGTAGGCCTACTACTAGTATTACTATTACTTATTAGTATTAGTATTAATAATCTGTGCTGTAGGCCTACTAGTATTAGTAATTATTAATCTGTACTGTAGGCCTAGACTAGCCTAGTGTCAAAATCTCAAACCCTCGATATTCCTGAGAATTTAACCAGACCATGAACACCTTTTTGTGTTTGTATATAATATTTCTCAACCAACTATAAGCTCACTAGCCCCACCCTACCCATGTTAGTTATGACTTATTACCCAACAGCAAACGTACGGAATTTTGTACTTCTTTGCATGAACGGGACAGAGCAGATAATTATTGAGATAACGTGAATGTGTCAGACTATTTATTATTTGCTATATTATGGTCTTGGCCTCTTTGGCATATAAAAAAAGAATTACACTTACCCAGTAAAGTCACCAGTTTGAAACGGTTTTCCTCCGAGTCTAAAGCTGTGAGGCGTCGGACTTTCCTTGGCGAAGAAGCCCCACAGATTTAGTAGAATGTTTGGAATTGGAAGAATGTCTTTGGACAATTCATTTCAAGCAAGGTCTCTGACAGCGCCGATAACTCAGCAAAAACGAAGAAAAACTACAGTGTCCACCTTCATGGCATTCTTGTGTTGACAACAGTCCACGTCTACATTTGCGCGCGGTGGTTTTAGAGGCCGACTTGGCGTATTTTGAGGCAGAAATACACCCGCCAGGACGACTTGAAAGTCGTCCCAACATTCCACAAAGTTGTCGTTCCGCCATTTTGTTTGAATGGCTGCGCGCACACACTGCATGCTCTGCATACCTACAGTGTACGTTCGGCCGGAACCTCCGAGCAGACGACTTTCGGGTGAAAAACATACAGATTGGCCAGGAGTTTAGGGCGCGTCCATTCTTCCCAGCGGGGGTGGCGGTTTGTCCGCGGTGAAGAAAAAATATATAAGCGGGCACGTTGTCACAAATAATCATCGCAGATGTGACCAAATAAGTATAAAACATGTACATGGTACTACAATGCATAACCTCGGTTATGGGATTTGACTTTCAGGACTATTTTTCAGGTTTCAACTCGCCATTACAGCGAGTTATTTACCGCCCCCCCCCCTCCCACTTGCCCCTTCAATGTTTTCCCTTTTCCCTCCACTCCACGGAGGCACAATCCACGCTGACTATTGTTCCTTCGCCATAAACCAAAAATCATTTCTTTTAATCTACGCTCGGAAACAATAGCCCCTTTACCCTCACCTCCCCTAAAATAAATAAAATGCTGGCACCCAGCGTGGCTGAACTGGCAGGTGATGCACGTAGCAGGCACAAAGACGGGCCAGACAGTTTAAAAGTAGGCCCACGGTCCAGAAAACGGCCAGCCACAATTTATTATGAAGGCAACCAAACTATCAGTATATTATTGACCTTGATTAGGTCTACGCCCCAACCCCCCCCCTAAATAAAACGATGTTTTCCTCTCAAATAACACCCTAGCGTGCGTACTGACTGGACAGCGTCACAATTCCCATCTGGTGGTTTTGTTTGTAAACATTTGGCAATTGATGACCGACAACAAAAAATTCTAAAAAGGGTAGGCCCTAAAGTCATATCATTATTTCAACAAATATTCAGTGGGATATTCGTTTCGGTGCGGTGTTATAGAGTAAAGCAGTGACTGATATCACAAAAGAGTTTGCGCTTACTTTCGTGCAGATGGACTGTAGCCCATATTTTAGTGAAAATTAGTTTCACCTTATTACACCAAACTTATCTTTAAAAATAATTGAAAAAAAAATAACTGCAATGTGCAATGTGCCCTACTATGTGCCAATCTTAACGCAAACAAAGAGATTATGGCTATTTAAAAAAAAAACATAAGGCTTTTCCGCATCTGTATCCCGACTTTGAAAAGAGTTAAAAAGGCAACTCTGTGATTCGAACCTCTACCATCCATGCCTAGGCACTACCCCAAACGCACACGCATTTCATGACACGATCCACGTCGATTGAAAGACAGACACAATCAGAACAAAAACACTCGTGTTTTTTCCCACTGACTTTTTATGTTCCTCAATTCACAGTCACAATATGACGTTCCAGACCGTATGTGGGGGAAAAAGAGAGAAGTTAATCTGGTGAATATATATACATATTACATGTACACAAAAACATCATGTACATACGTAACTCTATTCTTTTCTGTCTGCATATTTTGTTCCAAATCGACCGACATAAAACATTCCTACGGTGCGCTATATATAAGCAGGAAAAAAATATTTGCAGCACGACGGTTAAGACACGATTAATAAGCCACTAATCAATTTTGGTAGGTTCTTTTTACAGTTGTCCTTATACATGTATTTCGGCAGATAGCAATATATACAGCACGTATCGACTTTTGTTTTTGTTTTACGGAAGCAGGATGGTCTGCTAAATACTTGACAAACCTTAACGGCCTCCAGCTACTCAATTCATTTTTTTATTTCTTTTTATGACAACTTTGTTTATTTTTTTTATTATTTTTTTTATTTTTTTACGAGAAACTAACTGGTCGGATCAGAATTACGACTACTACGATTGGATGGTGTCCATCCCAGTTTTTCAAACTGGTTTTGTGCTAAGTTTCGTTTTCTTTTTTCCCCTTTCACGCTAAGCAGTGAAGAGCAGTGTCGGTCAACATCAACACAATGTTGTGTGAGTTCTCCCTCCCTTCTAAACTTTTTTTTCTTTTGCTCAGCAAAATGTAGATTTGCGCTTATCAGTTCAATATGGTGACCTGTAGTGACTTGTTATTGTGCAGGACATACGGAAGCTCAACATGTCTAGAATACGAGCCAACGGCAATCATGGATGCGGACAGGTGCATGGGCCTAATACCAAAAGCTGCTCAGCGAGGATATCTCCTTAGCACAAGATGGTCTTCTGATTAATCAACAAAGCTAACCAGAAGTACAATTTCCTCTCGGATGCTTGGCGCTTGGATTATTTCGGGGCTGCTGTCTTATCTAGCAGTCATACAAAATCGTTACAAACTTTTTACTGACATAAATAGCAAATCTCAAAACTTAGGGAGCCTGACATTCAAACCCACCTAGGGTCGAAAGGTCAGCCCCACTTAATTTTCAGAGATTTGAGGGTTTTTTTTAATGGATATATCTATTTCGTCTCCTTGCTTTCACGTCAAGAAATGGATAGCTCTGAGATCGACGAAAAACTTCGCTTGGGGATCCGGACCATCAGAAGACAATCCAGAAACAGACAGATCGCCACATACACGTACAGAAACCCTATTAATGGACTGATTGCCATGGGACCGGATTCAAGATAACCGGCATCTTCCACATCATGGAATTGTATCCCATCTAAAATGCTCAATTCAATAGATAGGAGTGTATCATATCGTTTGTCACTACCAACAGCCCTACACTTGTCCCTTCCAAGTGTATGTAGCACTACTTTTTGAGTTGTTAATCAAATTTGGCATATTCCTTTCAAAAGCAACCAACAAGGTACAGAACTCATAGCCCTAGTTTCCTCTGTTTAGAATCTAAAAAGTGGAAACTGATTGGAAAATTACCCGTCTTCCCACCAGTTTGCAAAGCACGTCACCTTCAGAGATCGATACTTGTTTAAAGTCTATACACTCAGATCAGATGATCACATCATTACATAGAACCTTAAGCCTAAAATCTGTCTACATACACAAACAAAAAAAGTATTATTCACTTGAATAATGACCGGAAGAAAAAATATCTTTAAAAATCCGACACTATATTTCAGAACCTTTTTTCTTAGTTTAAAAAATATAAAAGTCTATAGAGACTTCTTCAGCGGAAGCAGGCTTTGATCAACGACTTGAAATGGTGATACCTAGTTTCATGATACCTATGGCATATAGTAGACTTGGTATGGTCGACTGCAAATCAAGCAATATTCAAAAATCTTCTGGTATCAAAACGACTGTTGTTTAATATAGCACTGTCAAGTCGATTTCACTGTCCGACCGGACGATCATACGGTTGGACCATGCGGGTGACCATGCGGTAGACACAGGTTCAACTATCTTGACGACTTCTAAGTCGACTATGGGCTGGACCATCAATCGATGGTTGGACAGTCTAGTCGACCACCCTGTTAACTTGGACTTCACATTTATTATGCCTGGGTCGTATGACTCGCCATAGTCGTTGATCAAACCTGCTCTCGTCAGAACCTCTAGATAGGGAAGAACGGAATGCACAACGGGAGGTTTCGATTGAGCAGAGACAAGTCCAGGACTACCCGGAGTTGGGTCGACTCCAGGTCCTCCGGGTAGGCTAGCATACAGAGGGTTCTCTAATAGACCATCCAGGGAGAGAGGTAGGCTCAAGCTCTGGCTTTGCCACAGATGTTATCCATTGAATCCAAAGGACCAGACATTAAAACGGGAGGCCTCCCAAGCTGCCACTTCAATGAACAACCTGAATCTGTCTCTTCAGCTTTTGGATAGCCGAGAGGAAGCCAGAGCCAGAGCCTTAGCATAGTTTTTGGCAAAAGGTTCCAGACAGATGGACAAGTGGCTTGACCATCTGAAGGTAGTTCAGATTCTTGAGGGGGAGGTGTTAGTCTGCGCATGTCCTGGACTCGTCCTAAATCAAAGATGACGGCATTCCGTTCGGCCCTATCACAGTTCATCCACACTATCTCATTACAGTATCTAGATCAATGACTAATAAGGTAATATCAATCTGTACATAAAATATCAATTATTGGTAAAAAGACCAATTTCAATCAGAGTGAACCCCCTCTATAAAAAAAATTAGTCCCCACGTAACCTTTAAAATCTTGCTTCTTTACATCCTCTTAATTTTCGGCAGTATAATTATCGGGAGATGGCAAAATCCTGACCATATTATGCTGGAGATTTTTTCCTAAATGATGTTTTGGGTTTTAATGAAGAAAGTGTACAGACTTTCCCCTTCCCCAAAGATCCATGTAAAACCATATAAGTGAATACTTTACAACATGAAAAGTAAAGTAACATTTCCCTGCTCATTAAAGAAATCTTAATTCAGAAGGAGACCTCAGAAATCAACCAAGACATAGGATCAGTCTATAGGATCAGTAAGCCTCTGATAAAAGTTACACAAGAAAAATGGAAAACGCCTGCAGGTATAGAAACCTGTGCTCAAAGACGGAAAGAAGAGCCATAAATAAGTATGGCCGACATCAGCATGAAACCATGCTACCCATTGAAGTATGTATGCAAAATACAGGTAGAGGAAAACATGCACAAACTTATTTTTAAGAGGACCTGTTTGGTTTTGATGCATTCCCCCATGCTATTGGGCATTCAGGGAACATGGCTGTTCCACGTTTTCATACTGCAATCTTTAAACACTGATCGAGATGGGAATACCCAATGTTTGGTAGTCGGTTTACTACACCACTCTATGTCAGGGTATATAGGGGCAATCAAGTCTTGGGCCGACTTGGAGATGCTGTACACAAATGCAAATCCAGGCCAAGCTACAGGATATCTTCTTGTTGGCTATCCGTAAAATTGCTAACTGCTACTGCCACTGTACACATGTCGTGCACTGGCTAGTCTACAGACATTGGCTGCAGCCGTTAACTAGAGAGCCTCCATAGCCACAGGTGTAATCTAAAGCCATAGCCATAGCTGTACTTAATGACAATTAAATCGCTGATTGGAAAGTGCATTGTGCGAATAATCAGAGTGTCTCTCTCAGCCTCTGTTTTAAGACCCGGTCTCCATCAATGGCTGTGGCTGTAGCTATGGGAGAAAGCACATCTGTCTGCACCGATGCATAGCAAAACCCCCTTAGCGTAAGCTGTAGCCATAAAGCCATGTCACATGAGGCAATGTACAGGGCAATTGGTTCAAGGCAAAGTGCCTCACTGATGATCCAAAATGGTCAGATTTACTCAGGGGACAATGAGAACACTGCAAAACAAACAATACCATTAGTGCAACTGAAGTTTAAACATGCAGTACAGTTGGGTGCCTCCAAGATGCCTGTAAAAATTGCCTGATGTGACATGCCACAAAGAATACCCTTAATAGATATTTAGTTTTCATCTCTGAGCGAAGATAACAGTGAGGGGAGAGGGGCGATATGAAATAACAGGGAAAGAGTTCCATGTACTTGAATCCTTTGAATGTTCAAGATGACACAGGCCAAAAGGGGCCTGCATTGTGACAGGGACACAACGCAAATTACAGCCTGCAACTCACTTTCCAGAAAACCAAGCCCAGTTTTACACACCCGATGTTTAAGTTTGACCTGGGTCCAATTTCATAGAGCCGCTTAAGTGTGGAAATCTGCTAAGCAGGAAAAGTCTTCCTCGTGTAAGCAGGATTACAAACTGCACTGCGATGCCAGTTGCTTTTGACTTGTATTCCACTCTTCTTTACTTAGCATCAAAACAAAAGTGAAGTTTGGGTAGGCCCTCATGACTTTTTGCGCTTAAGCGGCTCTATAAAATTGGCCCCTAAAGTTGAAGTCAATATCATTGTCTTGTGTCCAAGGCAAGTCATCTTTTTTAAATGTTCAGTGTATATGTAACTCTCAGTGCATACACGGAACTCTTTCCCATAATATCTAATCCCAGTACATCCCAGATTCAATATGATTTGCTGTCATATGATTTGGGTTTTTTTCATGAGGAGAACATTTAGTTTATTGTGACATTACTCACTATGTGCACATTCAACATGTAATATAATTAGAGTGAAGGGCCACAGAACTATGTTACAAAAAACATGCTAACTTTATCTTCCGTGCACGGCCAAGAACCTACACACAGAATTTGCATTTTTCTGCTGGCATTATTATTATGTTTAAAGAAATTACTCAAACCCCAAGATGGGTTAGATTTGTTGTTTCGAAGCTCCAACAGTAAAAGTTTTGGATTAAAATAAAAAAGGGGGGGAAAATAACCTTCATTAACGAAATTGATTTCGCACAGGATCATTTCTATGGTTAAAAATGTAAAAGAAAATCCTACCAATCTTTGAAACTGCATTCAGTGTACCGTAGGTATAATCATTATCGTGACATCTTTGAACATTGACCACAACAAACAGGGTGGGGAACAGTCTTTGACTTTTAGTCATCATCAAATATATTCTCTCTATAACACATAACTGGTGAAACAACTACAAAAAAGCCACAGCTTTATATGGAAAGGAAAAAAAAACACATTATGGATGAAGACTGTAGCTGTTTTGAAATATTGTTTTATGAACAGGCATCCATTAGCATTCTAATGTCTCTTCATTGCCCCCCCCCTCTCTCCCAAAAAAAGGAAGATTACCTTCAGAAGACATTCCTTGCTTCTTCAGTCAAAACTTGTCATGGAATCCCTCTTTTTCAATAGGATCTCATGCAGGCTTTGCAAGCAGTTAGTTTGGGTGTTTCACTTTTGTCCTAACATCGTTTCTTTCTGAGAATCTTCCAAGACAAATGGAGTTTATATAGCTAACCATTTTTGGGAGTGTGACCCCTTATCCCCTCAAACAAATCTTCAACTTTCACAATTTACAGCATCACAGTCCTTAAATATATTTTTTTTGTCCTGAAAGAAAACAAAACCAGCCTCCCAGGACGAACAGGTTAAAAATGTACAAGATTTTAGGATGCCGAGTTTCTCTTTCAGAAAAACTTGTCAATCCCCCCCAAAAAAAATCTAAGCGCTGAATCTACTTTAATTTAAATGCAGAAATGTCAATTCCCCCCCAACCCTAACAAGCCCTTTAAAATACTGCAGGTGTACAGTATATTGATTCCTGAAGAATAATGGTAGGATGAACAAGACAATAACTCATATTTGGGCTCACTTTGGAACAAATTTCCCTTCTAATTGCATCAGTATTGATTACAGGTGGCGGGTGCGGTCCTCTTCAAATGAAAAAGTCGTTGAGTCAGAAATATACACTGACATGTCAGACATTCGTACGTTTTGTTATCTACAATCCAAATCATTTACTTCCCTCATTAGATTAGAAAGAGCATTACCTTTGTCTTCAGCCATGCAGTAAAATACTAAATAGATTAAATATCAAGTAAAAATAACAATTTTACATATAGCATGTTCCAACCTTTGTGATAACTATCTACAGTTTGTTATTTTGTGTGTGTGGTGTAGCCTTTCTAAGCTTGATCCAATCCCTTCTAGAGCTATTGGTTAAGGGTTTACCCATGTTAAATTGTCTCTTTTTTTTAGATTTGATTTGGAAGAGCCACTCCACAAACATACAGTCATCTACTGATGAAGAGAAAGGTCAGACTCATCCTCCTGGACCAGGTTCAAAGGTCGTGGGCTGCCTCATGAATAATTCATAATGGAGTAATCAACGAGGTAACACTGAATTTCATGTGACTTTTGTCTTTACAAGGTTTAGGGGAGGGGACTGCAGGTGAAAAAGAGGGTTATCTATGGAAAGGCAATTGAAATGGGTGATTGTTAAATGGATCTCAAGATTTGCATGGTGGGGGATTGTACTGAGCAGGGGATCTGCAGTGACGCCATGTAGTGTGGGTCAGAATCAAAACCATGCCACCACTAGTAGCTTGCCTGGCTGCACAACGTGGGTCTGTCTACCCTGCAATGAAACATGCAGAGCTCACCTAAAGTGTACTTCAATGTCAGGGGACTTCAAGCCTACTCTGAAGTCTATGAGACATGTCAAACTTCTAGATTTTAACGTTTAACGAAAAACCTTAAAAAGCTTCAATGAGCCTTCAAACAAAGGGCTGTGTGAAGTCTGATCACTGCATATGTTCATGCACATTTGGATGCTGACATCATATGCCATCATATGCCAAGTTTCTAGATTGACATTTGACAAGTTCCGTTCCCAAAAAAATTGAAAATTAAGACAACCTAAAACAGTCAGTATTTCCACTGAACTAGAATTTAAATGTCAAATGGTTAAATCTTACCATCATTCCCACTTGGACTGTTTGAGTCTGCCAATTTGACTGAGACAATGGTTAAAGTAACCAAGCTGACAACAAAATGGCTCATGAGGGTGCTGTGCGTGACATTTGAGGTTACCAAATGACATCAATAGCAAGCAAAATGAAAACAATTTCAACCATGGCAGATAACTGCATTGTGGGCAACAAGACAAAACAAGAGAGGTCTGAAGGGAAAAAGCGGGGGAATGGGAGCCACCAAGAAACTTAAAAAGAAACACTCGGCCGGATTCCAGGGCATGAAGTGCAATTCTTGAGTTAGGGATGCGATCACGAGGGAGTTTCTTGGACACTTCCCCGACAGCCCATACACCGCATGGGAGACTGTACGATCTCATAGGCCGGATGTGTTTTTTTTTTAGTGAGTCGCGTTTTACTGAGTGGTGTGTTTCCATTGGACTAATCAGCTCGGTTAAACTTCCCTGGGGTGGATTTCACAAAGACTTACGATGCATCGTAACTCAACTTACGATGGATAACCCATCGTAAGTTGTGATACACCATATGGTTTCTGTGCATCGCTCATCATCTTGTTATTGATCGTAAGTTACAAAGGGTTGGGTGAAATCGACTGCAGCTCACTTTTACAGAGCAGAGGTTGGCAGGTAAAAGAAACCATTCAGCTAGGTCAAAGTAACTGAGAGGAAAGATTACTGGGCTATTTGCACTGGACTTGGGAAGAATAGGAAGAGTAACCATCGTCCCAATTACTTTGACCAAAATAAGTCCAGTGGAAATGCGGCTTTACTAAACACATACTGAAGGGCCTGAGTAAAGCCTGATTTCCATGTGTGCACAATCTGTGTATGCACATTCGTAGACTAACATCATATGCCGGGGGGGGGGGGGAGGTTGTGCTTTATGAACAAAATTACGGTACTGCCTTAGGGGTGGCCCTAACTGCCTAAAATCCTCTGTTTGGGAAATCAAGCAAGGACTGAGTGTTATTCTTTACTCAACGTAGGCATGATAGGATTATGGGCTGCAAAAGATTGATGACGTATCCAGACAAATTTAACCAAGGATGGTTCAGTTTGAAAAAGACAAATGAAATGACGCCAGACAAGGGGGGGGGAATGAATTTAGTTTGCTAGAATTGAGTATACAAAATTTGACTGGAGTATAGAGACAGCCTAACCCCTCTTCTGGACAATTCAATATTGCATCTGTATATCAACAAATCACATTTGATGTTATTTCTTCTCTTTCCACACTGAATGAGCAAAGAAAGATAAATCAAACCAGAAAAACAAAAACTACAAACAAACGGACCAAAAAAAAAAAGAAACAAAAAACACCACAAGGGCAGATGAACACACCAGACGTCAATACGATGTTGAAGATGTGTGGTTTGTGTCTATGGGAGGGGGAGAGATGAAAGGGCAGGGCCGGTTGTCGAGGGGCGCGGCCAGCTAGGCTGGCTCAGCTGTTGCTAGGCGCCTCCAACATCTCCATGAGGAAGGTGTCGATGGGCGTGTCGCCGATGAGCTTGAAGAAAAAGAGGTGCTCCAGGCATTTGAGGCCAATGGAGCGCAGGGCGGGCAGGCGCAGGAGGAGCTTGGCAAAGCGACCCGGCTCGTCTGGGTACTGCATGCGGCAGTACTCCTCCAGCGAGGCATACACCTTCTCCCTCAGCTCCTCCACCTTCTGCACTGAGTTCAGGTTCTTAGCATCTGGCACAGGAAGCACACACAGGAAGGACAATCGTCAGGTCATGTTTGGAGAAGCAGAAAGATCAATGGGGGCTTGCCCTGCTCTACGTGATAAAACTGAGCGCTCAGTGCTTTGCTCAATGCCTGATAAAAATGATTCAGGCAGCTTGGGCAAGATTTGGACCCGCGACTCCCGCTTTCTAGTACGGACGTCAATCACTTGACCATTGAGGTCAGGTGGTGGATTCGAATAATGTATAGCGGCGGGTACCGCATTGCATTATAGATATAACATGATGAGGGTTTGCCCTGCAGATAGACTGACAGTCAATTGAAAACAATCTAGCATTGTGTCCAAAATCATTTGACATTGCTCAAAATTTGTGAGGAGTTCAGATTGTTGGCATTTGGCGGAAGAAGCATGAACAGGAATGATGATTGTAAGGTCAACATTGGACAGAGAAAGAACTAGCATTCAAATGATAATAGCCTGCCATGTCAAAATTACAAAATAGTAGAGTTCTGGTTGGCAGCTGGCGAGATTGCATGAACAGGGCTGATAACTGAAAGGTCACAATGTCCAAATTCATGAGATAAAGGTTCAAAACAAAGAGGAATTTAGATTCATGGCATCTGGTACAGAAAGCACGGACAAGGCTGAGCTTTTTATGGTTTTCTTTGGATGGACAAAGGAAGCACTAACAGCAGCTCAAATCAAAGAAATAAAGTAGATAGTAACACAAAATTTATAAACAAAAGTGTAATTCTTAAGGTCAAGCGGGGAGGTATTGATGTGTCCATCCCTTACAAGATTCAAGAGGAGCCATATCAAGACAAATAAAGTGGAATGAAAGGAGTCTGTACCCAATGAGTTGGTCCTAGTACCTGATATGGTGATTGCATGGTCAAATAATTGAAAGCTAGCTCTTGTCATTACTGCAGACGAGAGGGAAGGTCTCAGTTTTGTTGAAATGAAAGTCTTCTATCGGGTCCAAATTCATCCAGGGGATATGGCTTCAAATCTAGGAAAGCCACTGCACAGGTGCATGTTCGTAATTATACACCTGCATCAAGTTAAGCTCTTTGGCATCTGACATAATTGTGACATGGGGCATTGAGGTTTTCTAGGATGATTACTGTGATGTCTTCTACGGGTACATGGAAGAGGGATAGGCTGGGATTGATTAAAATGAAAGTGCTCATTTCCTGTGATATGGCTTCGTTTTTTATAAGAGTCTCTGGAATGCACTCATTGAGAAAAGGTATCTTGGAGTCTGGCAGGGCCAGGATGTTTCGTAAGTCTTCTATGGACAGAATGGACAGGGGACTGAGCTTCAGTCTTCTCTCACTGGCAATTCAACAGCAACTTGTCCCAGGTAAACTCAGACAAGGAAAGACTTTTGAGACAATAACAGAAGAATGCCATTGGTGCTCTTGGAGTGTTTTTCTTAAAAGCAGTGCGGTTGGTTGTCTCCAAAATTAACTTATCTAAATAAAAACACAAGTCATAAAATTTAGTGGGTCTGACGTTTCAATCCTAGCAGGACCTTTCTCAAAGGCCTGTTTGCAACATTTTTGTATATCACTTTAAAACACAAGTCTCAAAAGTTAGAGGGCCTGACGTTTTAATCCTAAGAGGACCTTTCTCAAAGGCTTTCTCCTTGCATTTGAGAAAGGTCCTGCTAGGATCGAAACGTCAGGCCCTCTAACTTTTCAGATTTATGTATTGCAGGTGATCTTAGTCAGTGAGCAGTTGGCAACAGTTTTTGTATTAACTTAAAAGACAAGTTGTCCAAAATCATGTCCATGGCTTCAATTCTTCAAGGGCGCCCTCTACTGACCTGGGTTGAAGAGAACGATGGCCCGCAGGCAGCCCAGCTCCGTCTTGTCCATCTTCATCTCGCGCATCTTGGCCACAAGCTCTGTCAGGACCCGGTCAAAGATGGTGCCCACGCCAGCGTGATGGGCCGAGTTGCGATGGACGTGCAAACCAGTGGCCAATAGGATGCCATCCTTGACGGCGATGGAGCGATGGGAGAATGCTGCTATCAGTAATTCATTCCAGCCTGAGTATAGGGAGAGAGAGAAATAGCCATGAGTTACATCCACTTGAGACATGTGTAATGTTATTCAATGAGGGTTTGCTCTGCTCGACGTGATAAACACTGAATTCTCAGTGCTTTGCCTGATGCCTGATGCCTGATAAAAAAAATAATTAGGCAGCAGTGTAATGAAGATGTGTAACAATGGCCATGTTAATACATGTACTAAAGAGGTTGTTGGAAAATGATTGAGATAAATTGTTCAATGCTCACGATGTTGGCTTGAAGAAACGATGTTTCAGTTGCTGAATGCTAGCCTTTGTCAAGCTTAGTTACAAATTGAGACATGGCAAGTGACTTCAAACATCTTGACAAAGGCTGGAAGCCGAAATGTCTCTTCCTTCAAGCCAACAAACAATTTGTAATCTTAGTCATTTTAGTCTAAATGATGAATAATAAAAACTTAAGAACATTGCATCTGATGAGGTATTTGTTGCTATGATAGATTATGCACTCTTTCAGTCTTTCAATTATCCCTAAGTTATCACCTTATGTTACCTGATACATGTACTTGGCGGCATCTACAGCCCATTCCCATAGGCATTCTTCTTTTCTGGGAGAGACAATGAATTCAATTTGCCCCGTTTTTTCACGTCAGACAAGGATAAGGACCCAGTGCTCTTATCACCTGCGCTATCCAGCACTTAGGTGAGCAGCCTTCCCAAATAGTCAACTCCCTTTGCTAAGGTAGGGTTTGGGGTTCCGGTCAGAAGTATATCAACCAAAGTGGTACATGTAGGTCTGTGGTGAAACCCTTTAAAACATCTCTTTCGAGAAGGAGTGTGTGGCTCTTTTCAGACCCTCGAAAGAGATGTGTTACATGGTATCACCGCAAACCTTCCACTTGGTACTCCCAAAAAGCAAACCTTCAGGCCTCATCACATTAATAACCCGTCAAACCTGCTCACCTGCTCTGAGGAGGGTGACCTGATCGTCAAGAGGTAGTTCTGTGAAGTGAGGGATTCTCTTGGCCCACTCTACCAGCGTGAAGAGTTGTTTGTCTGCTGCCTGGCAAATGTTGGTGACGGGATCGTGCTGTCGACGCGTACAAGGAGAAGACAAGGATGGGAAGAAACGAATTAGATCAGAGGAAGAAGCTCGTGCATTTGATATCAAGTGGAATCCAATACAAGATACGGTCCTACCCAAAAAAAACTCCATGAAAGCGAGACACGAAATCTCCTATGGTCACATGAAACACTCTTCATGGAGATGGTAACAACTGCAATAAGGTCCACATGAATATTAGGGTCATTTATCGATAAAGTTAACTAGCATACAAGTTTATTAGATACAATGTACATTGCAATGTCTCCTCATGTGGTACTTGACGTTTTGGTCCCATTTCTTGTCCCTGTGTGCATCAGTGCTGAGACACCAATCACATCAGATCCCGGCAATGCGGATTGGGAACCGAACCGCTGTCTTTGAAAACCACTGTCCCAATACAAAGATTTAAAACATAACAAATATGTCTGGTCTAGTCTCGGTTTAGTCGGCCTAGCTTGATCAATGGTCAAGCACACAATGCATGCTTTAGTTAGGCATTTCCCCATGTGCACTTTACCTTATCCAATCATTCATTATATTTTCTGGTCATGAAAAAAAAATCAAGTCTGATATACTCGTATAGGTCTACATGTACATAAATGTAAACACATGGGTACAAGGGGTACAAGTACGAGCTCTACAATTCTGCCGCACGGATATATGAGGTTGTTGACTTCCTGACTCAAAACACGAGCAGCAAATCCCCTGCAAAGCACCGTCTTATCAAAGTAAGTAAGATCCTATACATCATCATTAAAACCAATGCTAGGGGTGGAGTTAGACGGGGGATGGTACTGAGACCCAAGCAAGCCATTCATAACAACCGGGCGGCCTACGAAGCCAGCAACGACGTCAAGACATCAAAGCTAGTCTTCTGAAAGGCATCTCTGCTCTAACAGAAAGGCATCTGACTCCAACCCCCCCCCCCCTTCCCCCAAATGCCACCATCTCCGGCATTAAGTAGAATTGGCTACATGTACACGTGCATCTTAGGATCTTCAATCTGCATTACAAGAGAATGGCCCATCACTCTCTGCCACACGCCGCTATCTTTAGAAGTTTGTCACTCACCCCCACAAAAAAGATTGAGCTTTTACATTGTAGAAAAGGGATCACTTCCAGTGTACAAATATCCCGTTCCCATGTTTAGATCAATAGTTTTCTTTTGGTGTATTTGTTTGCAATTAGGGAGGATAATTTTTTAGCTTTTATAGGTTTTTATGTATATTGTTTTAGACATATTGGAGGGTTATGCAACTGACCAAGTTTGACTTTGTGCAGCATTTACAGCTGATAAGTGTAGCGCAATGATGACCATAAAAAAAAATCTCCAATTTCAAATTTTTGAAAGCCATGTTACGAGTATGTTACCAATATCAATACCGTTTTGGGATGTATGGATTTATTGACCGTTAAGAAAAGGGTAGCCAGATCCATGGCAAATCAACATCTCTATCAATTACACGTACATTGACTCAAGAACAGATTGCCCTTGCCATTTGTACTGCAGCTAATGACTATTTTGAGCTGAGGTCTTGTCAGCTGGGGACTTATGTAAATTTGAATTTGCTTCTCTTGAAGGTAACAACAATTAACACTAATTGCAATGGCTCCATGCTGAATGTGTTTGTTTTAGGTATTCTTTTTCATCGTTTTATAAGAATTCTTAGGCGTGATAAATAAACCATGAGTCATTCTGTGGCTAGAGCTAGAGCCTGTTCTGTGGCTAGAGCTATATCCATGCATATCAAGACATTTCCGTGCAGTCAGTGCAATAGTGTAATCAGGCACAGCCATATCCATAGCCACTATATCATTTAGATCAGGGCCACAGTGAACTGGAGTAGATGTATGTATCAGTCGCTATCTCTGCCCCAAGCTTACCGGCGTGTCGACATATGTGTCGGTGTTGGGCTCCACCGCCAGTTCAGCCTCCAGCACCTTCTCAACGGGCATGTCGTTGTTGACGGAGCTGGTGCTCTCCACTTCGCCGTCTCCCTGGCACTTCTCCTTCCGCTGGCGCTCCTCCTGGACAGCTGTAAGACACACAGCTCCAAGAAATGAACACACAGAGCCACTTTGAAATACAACACACAGAGCAGGGGCCCCCCTTTGGCAGTCACACACAGGCCCCTAGCTGGCTACTCCACCAGTTGCACAAAAGTCATCTTGACCCTCATATTGCTACTAAAAAATTGTACTGTGTGCTTTACTACATTCAGTCACATTCCCCCTGAAATCAAATCACAGACCCATGGCTGACTTTTAAACCAATGCAAAAAGGCCACTTTTCATTTCTTTTTCGTCCTTATTACAAGAATCCCATATGGTTTGCACTGGACATTTTTTATTCACTCACTCACTCCAGTCTCATACAATCTCACATTATCAATAGAGGGTCTGCCATTTGTCTCATTGACATTCCTGCCATTGAGAAATTGCAGATCAAAACATCTCTTAAACACTACTTATTAATTGATTAATGTATCATGTACACCATGTATATGTTCCATGCATGAACGATTAGATGAACGTGTACATGAAATCTTAAGCAGAGCATTAGTGGTCTGTAACAGGTGTAGAGTGTACCTCTGCATTTTGTCTCTTTAGGTAAGGTTCTTCTAGGATTGAAATATCATGCTTTCTGTTTTTTCAAGAATTGCATATTTTTGTTAGTTCAAGTCAGATACAATGTACATGTGGCAGTTTACAACGTGCTTGTATTGGGTGTACTTTTTCAATTTTCAATCATTTGAGGGATTTTTTATTTGTTTGTCTCTGTTGTTGTGGAGTTTTGTTTGTTTGGTTCTATTTCTTAAAAGAGGTTGTCTTTATTTGGTATCTCCAGCCAGCTTGCCGCTGGCTTCCTTTGTGTCTCACTTGGCGCAGCCGCATGGAAACACATCTGCCGTATGGGCCAGGAATAGTCTCAAGGACAATGGCAAGATGCTGCACAGCAAATGCACCTAAGTCAACGTGTGCAGTCAATAGTGGCTGGCTTCCATGAGGAGGCACAGTGCCGACAGGATGAGGAAATGATGCAAGAGAGAGACAAAGGGGGGAGAAGACATGGCATGGCGTGGGTGCAAGTAGGGGGAGGGATGGCTTGGTGGGATCAGGGGTGTGCGAGTGGGATACGGCAATGAATCCCTTGCAAGTTCTTTGGATTACACGGACGGGAGGATTTCTGGCTGATTACTTAGATCTGGACAGGACCTACAAATACATGTAGATCAATGCACTGACTACAGGTCAAAATGCAAGTCATCCTGTACATGTATATGTAAAGTGGTGTATGTCAATCTATGGCCCTTTATGATTCCATGGAACAGGCTCGTGATTCGTCTGTCTGACAAAACCTGAAAATCCTGATTTTGGTTTGTCGTCAAATTTTAAAGTTTGTTAGCTTGATAAGGACCGAGTTTCACCTAAAAAAATGGGGCCAAACCCTTATTTCTAGATTCCTGTGACATGACATTGTATAAGGGGTAACAGAAATAAAACCAAACCCTAAGTCTGAGCCTAAGTCTTCATTTCATAAACGGCCTACATGTACATGTATGAATGCTTAGGCCAACAAGAATAGCTACCAGTCTCTGAGCACACATGCTCCAAACCCAGTAGGAGATTTTGAGCTTTGCATAGTGGGTTCATAGTGTTTGTGTGCTTGCAAGAAGCTTGCAGTAGTACCATGTACATGTACATGTACATCTGAATGTCTTTTGTGGCTATGGGAGGGGATGATAACTCTGGTAATTAGAACATTCTGATTTCTGATTACCATACAATACATTTGCATGTACCGGTACACTGTAGATGCTTTCAGCTCTTCTCAAAGTCACACTTCGACATACATGTATGTACACATGTACATATACGTGTACAATATTCACACACACGAGCATGTAAAAGACCACATGCATACGGTACATGTGACTTCTCAGAGCCACACTTTTTTTCCATTTATAAATGTAAGAGATTATGCACACATGTACATGTACATGGGTGTTGCAGCATACCTCTTTTACATTGCCTTACACTGTGTCATGTTTATTCACCGGGCTGCCTGAAATGAGGGCTCCAATTTTGGCGAGCCAGCCCGCCAAAGGTATGCAAAAAAGGAGCTCACGATGAGGAAAGAGAGTGGAGAAAGGGATCCTTCTCTCCTTTCTCCCTCAAACAAGAGAACAGACACGATCTCTACACTCGCCGCCTTTGGGACGAACAGACGACATTGGCAGGGATTATGAGACAAATCTTTCTGGAGGCTGATCGGCGAGATACAAATCTACGGAATAATCACCCGGCCACAAAGTGAATTAATTTCACAAGAGCTTTCTCTCTCTTTCTCTCTGTCCCTCTAACGGGATGATGATAAAGAAAATAAAAGCCGGGGAAAAAATCATAGGGAGAAGAAAAATAATCAATCTATACGTCAACAAAACATGAAATGGTTTTGAGGGAAGAGGGGAAAGGATTGATCTAATAAAGATGCATCACTTTAAGCCATTGCAATGTAAATATAGCTACCTTTGTGCGCATTAAAGCTTTGTGTGTGGTGCTGGGGCCGCAAGCGGGCGGGCTGATTTTGTTTTGTTTCGCCAAGAGCCCGACACCTAATTCATTTTCGCGAGCTGACATGTGACATGCCCTCTGCAAACTCAGAGTGTCTGCCCAACTGCATGCCGTGTATGCAGGCAGACAGTCTGCCATAGTCGGCAGTGGCTGGCTTGCCTTCAATGTGAGGCCGCAGCAAAGCCACTTTATCACAATTTGACATTTCCTTCTACGATCAAAGCATCACAGCACACTATTTTTTTCCATGATTTATGTTTTGTATGTCAGTTATTTCAGTACCCAGTTTTGCGACATTTTTGAGTTACCTCAAAGGGGATTTTAGAGAAGCACACCAGACAAATAGGCGATTTTTTTTTTAATGAAAATAATTCACTAATCCTTTGTTTCAAAAGTCACAAAGTATCTTATTTTTCCAAAGAAAAATGACATCGGCTCCCCAAACAAAGACTGAGTTGTAAAGTGTACATCCAAAGCTGGATAGAAACATTAAACAAAAAAATCAAAAAGAATTCTTTACTTTGTCATCCACATCACAATCTCAGAACTCCTTTGTCACAATCTCTTTTTGTGTCAAAAAAATAGCATGGGTCCCAATAGCGACGAACTGTGCACATTACATGTATTGCTGCATTGATAAAAAAAAACACATTCAGAAGGATATTCAAAACCCCATTGTGTGAGACATAGGGAGGGGATAATGTCATACATAGAAGATGAGACTCTGAGAAGTCCTGCATGGATTGGAACATGGCTTTCCGAGATTTCCATTTTAGTCATGTAAGCCGGTAAGAAGTTTGTAACACTTTGCAGAAGATGAAGCAGGATAAAGATAGGAATCTAGGGAGAATTTGAGGAATGAGAATGATGTGTTCTAGAGGGACTTCAGGACAAGGCCCCTTATTCACTTGACTGCCAGTAGCAGACTATCCAGTGCTATGTGCAACTGTATTGAACCTGAATTGGATTGAATGGAGCAGAATAGGTCAATACACTCCAAGTGTGTCAATCTTTATTCCCGGTCTCAAAGGTGCTTGGATCGTCCACAAAGATGCCTTCATGTCGTTGACTAAGGACTGAGGTTGCCAAAGCGACCGACAGGGACAATCATTCCCCTCTTTCCCCTGGGATCTCTTGAGACCATGCATCCCCCTTCTTTCTCTTTCACCTGAATAAATTCCATTTTGATTTGCATATATATGTAGGTCTGAAGAGGATCAAACCTGCCATGAGACCTGACCGAGAGATTCCGTAGCGAGAGCATTTTTTTTTTTCGAAGTCTGCTTAGAATAATGAAAAAAGAAAAGAAAAGTCAAAAGTCAGGGGAATATTTCAAAGGGAATCTGTATACAACTGAATTCTATAAATTTCGGGACTAAGTAATAGTTGGTTGCAATTACTATTCTACTCATGTCTAGGGAAATTTGAGGTTGATAAAGAACAACTTTGAAAAGATATGTAAACAGGCCTGAAGTTTCAATCCTGGTGTACTTTTATTCAATTTGTCAGAGCTTAGGATCTTATCAAAATGTCAGGTCGTCTGAAAGATGCAATACTTTCATAGGGCAGTTTGCATGAATGATTAAGTATGAACGAATAAAAGTATGAATGAATACCCGGGTAGGACAAGGAGACTGATTGACATAGTAAGTGCCCAAGTCGAGTTGATGAGGCGGCGAGTAAACACCTCGATTAAGTGCTCGATTGACTCAGCGCGTGTCTACTCCCTCAACAAAGCGCAAAAATTAACCAATCCTCAATGCATGCATTAATGAAAGTGACCAAGTAATTAAAGATATTGGGAGAGGGGTGTGTGTAAAAATAGGACACCCACAGTCCATGGCATCAATGGGAAAAAAGAAAATGACTGATGATGTTGAATATTTCATGCCTGATTTGGGGCCTTTCTCATTCCCCTATCCATGTTTGACCTACTTTTTGTATATGTACCCATGAATGTGGAGAGCTCAATTTTCAGACGAGCATTTGCAACGATACGGAAAACTCATTGGTACATTGAGCATTGTGCTCTGTTCCACCCCTGGTAATAGAAACAGAAAACGGAGAGGGGGAATGGGTGAGAAGGAAAGAGACAGGATGAATGAAAATGAATCTCAATGAAGCAAGGGTGTCTTGCAACAAAGAGTGAAATGAGCCGGGCCACTGTTAACGCATCACATTCTGACCACCCAGCCTCCCCTTCCTCCACCCCTTCCTCCATGACACTATGAATGAACACAATGTCTACATCGAGGCAGTTGGAGGTCCTGGTCGGCTCATTAATAGAAAGATGAGCGAGAGACTATGAGAACCCAAAGGGTTCAATGCATTATTTTGGGGGAAGAGCCCAGATCCTGAAATGAGATAGGGAGAGAGGGATGGAATTGAGGTTGGGATGATATGTAAAAGGGAGGGCATAAATTTAAGGGAAAGAGAGAGTGAGGGCGTGAGGGATGGAGGGATGGAGGGATGGATGGAGGGAGGGAGGGAGGCCTGCAGGCAGGCAGGGAGGCAGGCAGGGAGGCAGGCAGGCAGGGAGGCAGGCAGGGAGGCAGGCAGGGAGGCAGGCAGACAGTCAGGCAGGCAGGCAGGCAGGGAGGCAGATAGGTAGGGAGGCAGGGAGGTAGGGAGGGAGACAGGCAGGCAGGCAGGCAGGCAGGCAGACAGGCAGGCAGGCAGGGAGAGAGGCAGGCATGGAGGCAGGCAGGGAGGCAGGGAGAGAGGAAGAGAGGGAGGAGAGGCTGGTGAGGGAATGAAAATTGGGGTAATCATGCCAAAAAAGATCTTGATTACGATTACAGAAGAAAGGGAGCAGGAATTTAAAGCCCCCTCCACAAAAAAGTCTGAAGAATTGTTTGGATTCTTTATGAAATTCTCTAACCCTCCCCATCCACCAATAACTGAGTATAGTGGGGTTTTTTTTTTAGCCAATTGTCCAATCTGAAATGCAGCGCATGTAGTGTGAGGGCGTCAATCAAATTTTACAGTGCAATTGGAGCAGAGGCATTGATGTATGTAATTTTTCTGCAATAAATTGTTTACACTCCAGCGCTTCAGGTTTTCACAAGGAAATTCAGGTCATAATGTGACCTTGTACACAGTTTGTTCACTTCCACTAGTTTCATTGCGTTTTGTTGTACATTGTTTATGAAACAAAATTGTATAAACAAAATGGTACTCACTGCTTTGCTTATTCGGGGAAAACAAGTTATGTGGAAAGCAATCATTATATTCACACAAGTGACAATTATCTATATTGATGTGAGGAAATATAATTTCATTCATTAATTTTCCAAGGATGAATTTTCAGCTTTTCAGCCAGGAAAATGGTAATTAAGGGTGGCAAAACATGTCTTAATTGTGGGTGGGGAGGCCACCTTCTAAACAATTTGTGTTTCTATGTTGGAACAAATGTGCTTGGTGTAGATAGCCCGCTGTTGCTTGAGTTGAAACCTGGAGACACTGATGCAGTTCTTATATAGCTGCAACCTCCATACATGCCAGATTAATGAAGCATTATAAATGCCTACTATTTTCAATTCTCCTACTCCTATTTTCGCTGCAAATGACAACTCAAAGCAGAGGGGGATTTCTGTTTTCGAGGTTGTTTTTCTACAACACCAGCAGGGTGCCTGAAACAAACAGGACCTTGCGTAAAGCTGGGATCCTAGCAGGGAGGTCGTACTAAGTTTGAAACATCAGGCACTGGTTTTTTTTTAGATCTCTTGATTTTACCAAATCAAGGAAATACTGACTGGGAACTTTTAAAACAAATTAAAAATGGTGAAAGAAAACTTTGACTGGACCACCAAGACTAGAACAGCAAAGACTTCTGGTAGTTGACTACGGTATTTGTGAAGGATACATTGTAGCTTAGATGGTAGGAGTGCTGGCACGCAAAACCAGGGGTCTTGGGTTCAAGTCCTGGTCCAGCCTGTTTTCTTTTCCATTTTTCAAAATCTCGTAATTTGGGGTAGTTTGTGAAACTTGGAAGGTTCCGACCCGTCAGTTACTGGAGTAGTAAAGGCACCTCATGGTTGAGCTGAAATTCACTTACTGCTGTATGGCATACATGTACACGCATGTGTACAAGTATGCTGCATGTGTTGGTGTGGATTGCAGGAACTACATTGCTCAACATTCCAGGAAATATGAGGATGTCTCCGGAAATGTCGACATACATGTACATGTACAGCAAGCTGTCGGTTGCATAGTGAAGGCTCAGAGTAGTGTGGTCTTCTCAGTTTCATTTTGTTTAGGTGTTGTTTTTTTCCACTGTCATCATTGAAGTCTGATATCTATTTCTTTTGTGCAGTAAATGAGACCCGTATCCAACTTGCCATCCAGCAGAACATTTGCACATGAAGGCAACGGAACTATGTACAGGTATGATATGCACCAGTGATTGTGTACTTGTACAGCTCTTCTCAGAACCACACTCGCTCAGACAAGAGATAATGCACACACACACACACACACACAGTGTCACCACAAACATTCTACATCAACAGGATGTCACACCAAGGTCGGTCATCCATCTGACCACTGACTAGAATGCGGCCAAAGTGACTTGGGGAAGTGGGGATTCAGGGGATGAGAGAACTAGGGAAGCCAAGGCAGCAGGCACACATACCTTCTCTCCGCATGCCCATGGCAATGCATTTCTGGTAGCGGCAGTACTGGCAGCGGTTTCTCTGACGTTTGTCGACGATGCAGTTGCGGTCGTCCCGACACGAGTAGGTCAGCTCCTTCCGTACCGTCCTCTTGAAGAAGCCTTTGCAGCCCTCACAGCTGTAGACACCGTAGTGCTTGCCTGAGGAATGGGAGAAGGATGGAGTCGGAGGAGGGTGGGGAAGGGAGGAGAGGAGAGGTTAGGCAAAGCAGGGAGAGGGCAGAGGAAGGGAAGGGAAAGGGAGGGAAACAGAGGGGAGAGAAAGAGAAAGAAGTGGAGGCAAGGAGAGGAGAGGGGAAGGGGCCAAGGGGAGGAAAGGGAAGGAGAGGCAAGTCCAGACATGGCAAGGTGAGGTAAGAGGAGGGTAAAAGAGGGGAAGGAAGGAGAAGGGATGAGAGACAGGAGACAAGAGAGAAAAAAAGTTCAAATGAAGCTGACAAAAGACATCGCTGATCAAGTCCAAAGGTCAACCAATCGGGTTAAATCCCCTTCTCCCATATTTCCTCACGCGGACAAGTCCATGATAACTGAAAATACTACAAGTCATACCTTCAAAACAAAACACAGGACATCATACATATTAAAGTCATTATTATACTACTTATGGGTATGGGGTATTTTTTCCTATTTATAAACACTTGTACGTACATGTAATCACAAGTATATGTACAGTGTGTACAATAATTCTGAAATTCTGTCAGAGGCTGTGAAACAAAGGTCCACAACAGTCCATCAAAGTTGAATCAAACTAACTCACCACAAAGGACACTAGGGATTTTATTGGTCAAGAGGAAGTCAGAAGTCAGAACAGCAGCATTTGTTAGAATTTCCACCAATATCACCATCAATAGCGATTTCATGGAACAAAATTACACATGTATTTTTTTTGTCAAAAGTTAAAGGGCCTGATGTTTTTATCCTAGCAGGACCTTCCTCAAAGGCAAAGTGTATTTTCAAAATAGAATTACTGTACATGTATGTATACTCTGCATGGACAGTATTGAATACATGTATAAAACATTAAGGTTTTCATTCAATTACATGTTCCATGGACTTTCTTCATAGCTATAAAAGAAACCTACTGTAACTTTGTGGCTTTGTGGCAGGCAGGCAAGATGAATTGCACATGTCCGTGTAAATGTACATGTGCCAGTGTACGAGCATTAAAATAACCCCATCTTTTTCACAAGCATAAATGCGGGCTCCTTGCAACAGCCAGTGGGATTCATGCACCGCACATGTACTGCTGCATTGTGCACATGTGTGCATGTGGTGGAAGTGTGAACTTGAAACCCGACGAAAATGAGCTAATCCGAACCGACGTAGCATGCCTGTACTCAGCGGAATGGAAAATCTGAAAAAATCCAGTGACTTGGGAAAGTGCATGTCCGTCTGCGCACAATTCGTGAAAGTGTTCATGAAAAAAAATAAAAAATAAAAAAAAGAGAGAAATTGGACGGCTATTCTATTTGCCAGCCTGAGCAGGGCACCACCTGTCCGCCAAGACCCTGGGTCTAATTGGCGTGAGGCTGCAACTGCCCCCTACAAGCGCTCTTCGGAGTCAGGGGAATGCAAACAATGCCATTGCTCCCTCCCTGTTCATTATTTCAGAGTCCAGAGATAAAGGGACGGTTAGCCACAAGGGAGGGGGGAGGCAGGGCCGATGTTCTGGTTGAGCGCCTACGCAAACACCCAGTGAAAAACACAAATTTTTCAATAAACGAGGCCAAAAGATTAAAAACTGGTAAATGCATGATCTGACGTATTGTTGGATCACATTTTCTTTTCAGGGTTTTCATATGTACATTTAGTACATTGTACACTTGGCTACATCTTTTCAACTAAACGGCCTATTGTGAAGGCAAACATGGAGGCAGTGAGGGTTACAGCACAGGGGATCTGGCTTAGAGTGGGGAGATTTCACTCAGACCACTGAGTTTATAGCTCCATGCTCAGACTATGGTAAAATGAAACTGAATTTTACTGCACTTTTGAGATATTGATTAATCTAAGGGAACTTCCTATTTTCAACCAAGAACACATTTAGGTCAGTAGTCAAGAAAGTGGTCAATTTGATTTTGATTTTTGATAAATAACAACATCCATACCGCTCAATGCAATAAGAATGCCATTAATAAAAAATAAAGACTTGATGGTGTAATTCTACAAAGCATCATTATTTTGGATGAATCGTCTCAGTAAAAGTATTCTGAGAACATTTTCTGATCAGGACAACATTTGTAAGAGTTCCGTGCTGGACCAGTAGGTAAATAATCCTAAATAAAACATCACAGGCTGTCAACATCAAGTTGAGACTATAAATCAGAAATAGACCAGTCTATTCTTAGAACCACACAGGCCCCAAAAGGAAGATTACACTTCCTGTATACATGTACAGGTACAGGTATGGTGAATACTAGTCCTGACTTGTTGACCAGTGCATTCACTATGAATAGTCACACATTTCCAATAGACCAATTTTCTCACTTATTTCAGCTTCCCAAATGTGTAGTTCCTGGAGGATCAAGTTAATGTAAGGCCCACATTGTTAAATGCATTCAGTATGCATGGCTACTGTAAACTTCCATTTGAATATATATATAAACATGTAGTTTGTGAACACTTGAGGTTTCCTGAGTTGCATGTACCAGTATATATGTACCTGCTATTAAATGTGTTATTGCTACAAGCACAGGTGGCCAACTGCGCACCTTCAAAACAAATACATGTGTAGCAGACCTGTAGAGAGCCCTTTTTAATTCAAGACACCATCCCCCCCCCAAAAAAAAAATATAAAGTGACCTGGCTGGTACCCACACAGTCAGTAATATTACATACTGTATAACTATAAGATGGAACCAACCAAATGACCCCCGACCTCATAGTACAACATACTCAGTCAGAATCCTATCATATTTCAAAAAGTTTCTATGAGTTAGTCCTGACAATGTAATTTCAACAGATCATTCAGAAATAGAAAGGAAAAAAATAACATCTTCTCTGTCAATATGACTTTTTTTCCAATTACTGACAGACTGCAAATATAGTTTTTCTTGACACTTCGAGGTGAAAAAAGTACAGACCAGGCTATGACTTAGGCTGGGTTATAAGGTGCCTGTACTTATCAATTGCAATTATATCTGGAAATTTCATATCTGGAAATTTCATCTGTTTGGGAGTTTCAGCGTGGATGATCGCTACATATTGGTATTTTTTCTCTCTCTTCTCTTTCATTGTCTCTCACTGGCAGCAGTATCAGGCTCCCAGTGAGACTACCAATGACCGCTGATAATTTCCACACAATAATATCATGGACACTTCACTTCAAGGCCTGCTGGGGATGGGACTGGTTGGATAATGGTGGAGGGGGTTGGGGTGGGGAGGTGGGGCTGGGATCAATGTCCACCATGTGAAGGTCACCCTTTGCACTGTCAACAGCCATGTCCCAATAGCATTTTCAAGTCCTGGCACGGTGCACAGGGAGGGCTCTGCACTGCACGGTACTGTACACAGAGGCAGGTGTGAGGGCAGTGCTTCACTACTGCAACACTCTGATGGCAAATGAGACAAATCACCTCTACTTGCCAGTTGGAAGGTGATGAGGTCTGGCTCACTTTCAAAATTCCAAAGCAGATAAAGCGCTGCAAATCATGCAAAAATGTTGACTGCTTGCAGACTTACTAAACATTTTGAGGGCCCAATTGTTCAATACTAGAGGATCGAATGGATGAATCAGAGGTCAAGATATGAGTTCAAATGCCCTCCGTCCTCCCCACAAGCTGATAAATGGAATAAAGCACCTCCAATTACATGTCAAGGGGTACAAACTCTATTCGCATTAAAGGCCAAATGCATGAGTGACTGAGGATTTTCAGACTTCAAGATCTCAGATTATCACAAGATCAGGGATGGGGTGTACCGGGGTGCCTATCATCCACAATCCCCAGAAGGGGTAGCACATGGGTCTATGAAGCCATCTCCATGCCCGATAAGCTTGGCCAAGCCAGACAAGAATTTAAAAAAAATAAAAAAATAAAAATAACCCAAAGGGAGTTCAGATAACTGAGAAAACTGGCACAATGAATGGGAAAAAAATCACTACAAAGAGGAACAAAGATTTCCCCCTTCAATTTTAAAGCGCACTATTCTTCACATAGCGTAATTATCATCATTCTCCCTTTGGGAATAATTATTTGGACAAATCTCGGTCTTGTCTGCAAGGTCTGTAAAAAAAAAAGGGAAAACCTCCTCCACTCCCCAAAAAACGCCCCCAATACCAACTTGATTTTTTTTCCCATTTGGCAGAGGAAGGAGAAGGAGCCAGCAGACTGCCCAGGGGCTGATGGAGAAGATTTTGAAATCCTGACCTCCTTTCTTCCCACCCCCTTCAAAAAAAACCCGATGGCTTTTTCTCCACAACCACATCATTCAGTTGATAATGAGGCAAAAAGTGAACATAAGCAGAACAAATATTGGCTTAAACGATGGCCACAGGTGGCTAGTGAATTGACCGATTGCACGACCAATGTTTACACGTCATCACATAACTTATAGTGGGAATTTGTCCATCTCGTTTGGTGCAGAACAGAGTGGACATGTGCAAAGAAGGCTATCATAATGTCCACATTCTTCGTCGTGCATGTCCATGACCCAGTGCAAACCATGTTATCTAGAGATTGCAACACTCTGACCCCACCTTCTCCACCACCAACCCCTTTACCAAATAACCAAGGCCCAATTTCATAAAGCCGCTTAAGCGTGAAAATCTGCTAAGCAGGAAAAGTCTTCCTCGTGTAAGCAGGATTACAAGCTGCATTGCAATGTGATGTCCATTGCTTTTGACTTGTATTCCACTCTTCTTTACTTAGCATGAAATAAAGGTGAAGTTTGGGTTGGCAAGGGGATCCTGTGGCTGATGAGTTTTTGCGCTTAAGCACATTTTGGCGCTTAAGCGGCTCTATGAAATTGGCACCAGAGCCCAGAGCTGCTTAAGCGTGAACATCTGCTAAGCAAGAACAGTCTTCCTTGTGTAAACAAGATTACAAACCGCAATGCAATAAGATACCAATTGCTTCGGACTTGTGCCTGTATGCCATTCTTCTTTACTTAGCATGAAACACAAGTGACGTTTGGGTTGGTAAGGCGATCCTATGAATAGTGACTTTCTGTGCTAAGCAAATGTTGGCGCCTAAGCGGCTCTATGAAATTGGCCCCAGGCCGCTATTGTATCCTGCCATGTGCAAGGAATAATAAATGAACCGTGACCTTGGTCTTTGAGCAAATGCATTGTGGCTGGGGCCTCGGGTAGAGGGGGCAGGCATGGTGTAGGAAATAGAGGCAGGCAGGCAGGGCAAGCAGGGCAGGCAAGCAGGGCAGGCAGGCAGGCAGACAGGGCAGGCAGGGCAGGAAGGGCAGGCAGGGCAGGCAGGGCAGGCAGGGCAGGCAGGGCAGGCAGGGCAGGCAGGCAGGGCAGGCAGGCAGGGCAGGCAGGCAGGCAGGCAGGCAGGCAGGCAGGCAGGCAGGCAGGCAGACAGGGCAGACAGGGCCGGCAGGGCAGGCAGGCAGGCAGGCAGGCAGGCAGGCAGGCAGGCAGGGCAGGCAGGGCAGGCAGGCAGGCAGGCAGGCAGGCAGGCAGGCAGGCAGACAGGCAGGCAGGGCAGGCAGGGCAGGCAGGCAGGCCAGGCAGGCCAGGCAGGCCAGGCAGGCCAGGCAGGGCAGGCAGGGCAGGCAGGGCAGGCAGGGCAGGCAGGGCAGGCAGGCAGGGCAGGGCAGGCAGGGCAGACAGGGCAGACAGGGCAGGCAGGGCAGGCAGGGCAGGCAGGGCAGGCAGGGCAGGCAGGGCAGGCAGGGCAGGCAGGGCAGGCAGGGCAGGCAGGGCAGGCAGGGCAGGCAGGGCAGGCAGGGCAGGCAGGGCAGGCAGGGCAGGCAGGGCAGGCAGGGCAGGCAGGGCAGGCAGGGCAGGCAGGGCAGGCAGGGCAGGCAGGGCAGGCAGGGCAGGCAGGGCAGGCAGGGCAGGCAGGGCAGGCAGGGCAGGCAGGGCAGGCAGGGCAGGCAGGGCAGGCAGGGCAGGCAGGGCAGACAGGGCAGGCAGGGCAGGCAGGCAGGGCAGACAGGCAGGGCAGGCAGGCAGGACAGGCAGGCAGGCAGGCAGGCAGGCAGGCAGGCAGGCAGGCAGGACAGGCAGGACAGGCAGGACAGGCAGGGCAGGCAGGACAGGCAGGCAGGCAGGCAGGCAGGGCAGGCAGGGCAGGCAGGGCAGGCAGGGCAGGCAGGGCAGGCAGGGCAGGCAGGGCAGGCAGGGCAGGCAGGGCAGGCAGGGCAGGCAGGGCAGGCAGGGCAGGCAGGGCAGGCAGGGCAGGCAGGCAGGCAGGCAGGGCAGGCAGGCAGGGCAGGCAGGCAGGGCAGGCAGGCAGGGCAGGCAGGGCAGGCAGGGCAGGCAGGGCAGGCAGGGCAGGCAGGGCAGGCAGGGCAGGCAGGGCAGGCAGGGCAGGCAGGGCAGGCAGGGCAGGCAGGGCAGGCAGGGCAGGCAGGCAGGCAGGCAGGCAGGCAAAGGATGGAAGGGATGCATATATGTACACGATGTATGACATGGCTGTCTGCTTGGGGACTACCATTTTCAACCCAACCTTCCTTCCCTCCCTCCAAACCATCCCAACCAGCTTTGTCTCTCACTCTCTGGCACTCACGTAGAGGGCAAACAACCATGGAATTCAACCAGTCGAGAAAAAAAAAATGAGCTAGAATATGACAGACTTAATTGTGCTGATCCATCGGGAGTAAAAAGAAAAAAAAATGCTCCAAGGTCAAAATTATTTACCGCAGGAGAGGGTGGATGAAGAGAGGGGAGATTTTGGAGATTATACATGCAATCAAACAATATGGCAGCTCATTATTTGTGTGTGTGGGCGGACTGGTACCGGTAATGCACATTAGCCCATTCTGTGTGTTCACTGAGGTCTAACTCTGCCATTTTAACTCTACAATACTGGAAACTGTTGGTTTAACTTGAGAGCCTTAACCCCTCAACTTGAGTTGCTTTTTTTTCTCGACTAGCTTACTGTAGCCAATAGCTGAGATCAAAATATGTGTGAAGTCTACGGTGACACCATGTACACGTAAGTCATCTCTTTCAAGTACAGCAGTTTTCTGCTGACGGGCAGAGTACTTTGTACTAAATGTTGAGTCACCAGATCTTTTCAGAGGCATACTCCTCAAAAGAAATGACTTGCATACATGCAAATTGCGGCATGGTGTCAACACAAACGTTCTGCAATATGATTCCACTCTGCAAACCCTCCAAGTCTTATCTAGGGTTCAAATTAAACGGCAGTTGAAATTTTTGTGCCACCCACAAGTTGAAGGCCATCCTTGCCTTTCCCATAAAGAAATTCGAAGCAGTCTTAATACTACTTCTTTTGGCTACGGACGCCACCTTTATTGACCACAAGGCAACTGGGCCACTGACCAAGTTGAGCCATGAAGCCAACTCCACACCAATTGACTCTGTGAGTCTGTGTTCTACAAATAAGGCCAGCATGGGCTCCGCCATTCCCCTTAACAATGCACAGCTCTGTCCTCCCGCCTCCCAAAGTCAGTAGTTGAGTTCAGGAGGGAAAAAAATGCCAGTCTATGTCTAGAACAATTCATGGCAATGGCTGGCCCCCCAAGACAGAACTCGGCAGGCACTGGTGCCTGTAATGCCTTGGGTTAGACCATGACCTGTCAGCTGGGGTCACTGTACTCACGCACATAGGGGGCATGGGGATTGTGCTAACCAAATGTGCTGGTTCCTAACTAACAAAACTTGAGCATTTGCGTGAGGGTGGAGGTACTGTAGGAGGTACAACGTAGGGGGTAGGGGGAAGGAGGGAGGGAGGGAAACAGGTAGGGTCATTGAACAAGTTCCAGGTCACCCACCAAAAAATGTGTTTGGGGCTGGTTGACATGGGAACTGCTGGAACTCATTCAGTTGAACGAAAGCCACCTTCTTGTAGTCTGCCCTTTGGCACTGGCTCAAAGTTAACAATTCATATACAATGAAGGCAAGTACATGTATAGTGTGTACATGTACTTGTACTATAGTGTACAGCATGAAGGTACCATTTGTATAAATAATATAATGCATTCACACGTACAATGTACAGTACTGTGGGCACTATACAAAATCACTTTGTTACATACTGTATTGTTCATGGATGTGACTAATTTCCTACAATACATGTCTTACATGTACATGTACATGTACACCTACATGTACACAACAAAAGATGGTTTAATTGACTTTTCTTTTACTAAAAGTGTATGTACATGTACATGTTATGTACAGTATAGGCCTACCGTACAGGTACGGGTACAAGTGCATAAATTTATGTACATGGAATATGTGTACATGTACATGTATAGGAACATTTCACATGCATACTGTAAATGGATATGGACATGAAATTTTACCTGACCCTCCCAGTCATGGCTTACGTGCAAGTCTACCCATGGCCCCTTCTTCCTCCATGGTCTACCAGAACCCAACCAATGCCTTGATAACTTCCTGGCTGCAAACTGGCACTAGCAGAAAATAAAGGGCAAATGTGCTCTTAACACCTGCACATGCACCATGCATTGTTTGTACATGTGAGTGATTAATGGACCCCTGTATTTTGCTGTCTGTGAAAAGTTGATTTATTGTGCTTTTTCTCAGAAGAAAGTGTTCAGTGCATGTCCATTGTCTGTGTCACAGGTGCTACAGAAATGCCATGAACTTGGCATGGTATTATGGAAGCACATGCAACAACCCCACAGGCAATGTACAATTTAGATAATGAAGGAAATCTGTTTATTTTGGGGGGAATTACATGTATCTTTCCTCCCTTATGATACAAATATAATGCTGTATTTACAACATGTACAATGTACATGTACATCTACATCTACTACACATGTGTGATAACGCTACCTGTACAAGAAATTGTAAAATCACTTGTTTGTATAGTTTTTTCCACAATTGTATACATGTAACTGTACATGAAATTGCATGTGTTACATCATAGCAGTTTGACTTACATGCACATTGTACTGTTTGTACTGTATGTACATGTATTTTGCAAGCATTATTGACCAAGTTGTAAAACATCCATGTATCATATACTGTAAATGACTGTACAGTGTGTCCATTTGTATCCAAGTACATGTACTGTACAGTACTTGTAGGAATGTAATCAAAGTAGAAAAGCCATCTTTGAGAAACTGAAAGGTACTCACACACTGTACAGTGTACAAATGTATACATGTACATCTTTGGACTTCCTTTAAAAGTTCACTGCAAAAGCAAAGTGTTTTGTCGAGTGCAGTCTCCTGTTATGGGATATTTTGCTGGCCAGTAGAAGATTCTACACATAATGTATGTACTGTACGATAACTCTGGAATGGAAAGGGGGAATATTGTGTGCACTGTACTTTGGTTATCAGAGAATCGCCCCTACTGATATCTGATGGACACTGAGACATGTAAGCACAGTGGACTTATAATGCCATAATGTGCACAATTGAATCATTGCCAACTGAAGGATTCTTTGGGGTCATACATGGATAAAAACAAAAATACTTGTGTGGTAGACAATTGACAGTTTAGCCAAATCATTATTTTTTTTTGAATCTCATGAGTGAATTTCCGTTACATTACAATGACTACATGTACATGTCAGTAAGGCAAAGCCTCATTGAATCAGATTCTCAACAATTCCACATTTATCTTATAATGTTGCATGAGCAAATCAGTCTTAAATGTAAACGGCCATTGTAAATCTAAAGGTACATGTTGTAGCACATCTAATTTATCTAAATTCTTAAGATCTGCAAGTCTGCTCATTGAAGTCAGCGAGCTAATCATGGTAGCAGTAGCAAGTCAAAAACGGCTTACTGTATGTACAAATAATCTGTTTTCAGGTTTTGGTTGTGCTTCTGAGAACCAAGATTGTGCGGTTCTTCTCAGAACCACACAAACTAAACACACACAAAACCAAGTACTGGTACTGGTCACACTCACAGCCAGTGTTATAGCTACGCTGGTCGGCGGTGGACGGGGCCGACCACCACGGATAATTTCCGTCCACCACTCCTGGTGAAAAACAATGCTTCCGACCGGCACTATGTTCACCCCATTATTACCCCAATCTTTATTTGGTTTCGGTAGTAAAATAAATTGTACTTTTTTGTAGCGTAACCGTCTCGCTAATACTTGTTCTGGAAGTTCCGATCAGGCTTGAGTAGCGCAGCGTGATCGTAGTCGTAATGCGTATGCAGCCATGTGGCCGCTGTGCACGTGCACTGTGCAGTATACAGTGTGTGCAAAGACGTGTTGTGTCATGTCACATGTGCCGCGCGTAGGCTGGTTTCGGCCCTACTGCTCCTGTAGTGTTGCTATGGCTTTACCTAGAGGCGGAAACCACACCTAGACTTGCCAACCTCGGTAACGTTGCGAATGGAAATCGGTCATAACTAAAATACGCTACTTTCATCGTTTGTCTCCGAATGTTGTTTCCGCGTAGTTTAATATTATTCCCTTCGTTATTAATTTTGATAGTGGTACAAAATGTATGAATAAAAATCAGAGAATACAGGCTTCAAGTTGAGGGTAAAATTGACAAATTTGGACGGCGGTCGAAAAACGCTAGTTTGACTCTCTTTTTTTCTCCGTCATTTTGGCTCGATCTACCGCGGCCGCACGGAGCGATTTTAAAGATTTCAACTTCCGATATCTCAAGAAATGAATGAAAAATTGAAATCCTTCTCAAATTTTCCAGAATTTTGGAAAATACACTTTAGTTGACCGCGATACTTGAAACATCGCTAGTATAACTGTAATAAACATTAGTTTATTTGTTAGAAAACAAATGTAAGGGCTGGCGAAAGTCTACTAATCATTCCACATGTACCGAGTGCACACACAGTCAATTCAAACATGTACATTATTCTTCAAGTTTTGTTGTTCAGTTTACTTGTTAATAAATTATTTATACACTGTACATGACTAACAACAAAACTTGCAGTAAAGTTAATTTGATTAATTAATTAATCATTTTTATGTGATTAATTAATTTAATTTAACAGTACATGTAATACAAGTTTTGTTGCTATCATTTTGACCGCAGTCGCTAATCGTGAGGCTTCGTTCACGAGAGCGACTTCTTGTTGGTGAAATTTGAACCACCACTAAAAATACCCTAGCTATAACACTGCTCACAGCAAACTTTTCTTGACAGGTCTCCATCATTCAAAAGATGCATGTGGGTAATGCCATAAATCAAAGGTCCAACTTACCAAATGAAACCATTCAGCTTTCCTACATGTAATTTTTTAGCAACTCAATAAAACATTATTATACTGTTCATGTAGACATGTACCGGTATAACATAAGGTACAATTCAATCTACAAGGTGGTTCATTACCAGTACATTGTTATACATGTAACATTACATGCAAGAAAGCTGAATGGTTTCTTATGTAAGCAGGGACACCAAATTGTCACAACCCTGATTTATGGAATTACCCATTTACATACACATACAATAAAGCTTTGGTACAGAGTTAAGGCAGTGACGTAAGGTTAGGGAAAGAAAATCATACCAGCGCAGTCAGAATGTTCCATGGGACCCAAGTACGTAGTAAAAGTATTTACACTATTGCAAGCACGGCTGGGATTTTCTGTAGGAAGAAATCTGCTTCCTAGTGGGAGCAATCCTGCGCAATAATTGGGCAATCCCAGTAGACTATTCACATGCCAGGACAGCTAGACTATGGTCCCTATGAGGGGGAAAGGGAAAGGAGTGAGAAGGAGAGGGAAAAAACCATGCCCTTCCTATTGGAACAGGTGTAGGTCCCAAAGGAAGACCCCCACAGGCCTTGCCTGGAGACTGTTGAATTTGAATCACATTGGCTAGTGCTGGAAAGAATAAACATGTTATTGTGTACACCTGTATAATGTGTACATGAACATATACCTGAAATCCTGAATATGAATTACATATGTACATTGATACATGTTGATAGCAAGGTTGTTCTATATTTAAAACACATCCATTAATTTGGTAGGTGTATTTTGCAAAAATGTAATATGTACATGCATGTACACAACATTTGTTCCATAAATAAGGTACCAGTACATGTACATGTATGCTTGTGGTTGCTTGATAGACACTTTGGTAGATTATGGTGTCAGCATGAAGATACATGTACATGTATTTTGCCTTCCTGAACATGTACATGTAGATGAAAATCACTGAAAGCTTGATATTATAATACTGTACATGTACATGTGTACATGTGTACATATACATTCTTCAAGTACATGTACATGTACTTGATTTTAAACTGCATTGCTATTTACTGTATATGGGCACATAATATACTGTGCATGTAAATTCGGTGTACAGTACATGTTTACATGTACATTAGAGTACCGGTAATGAAGAGTACAGTACATATATATTCAGAGTTCTGAGCTCTTTGTTCATACAGGTGGCTGTGGGAGAGATGCCCTACGCCACTGAACTGTCCATGGTGCATTTGACAGACAGGCATCAGACTATCCCACCACCATTCACTACTGAGAACTGGCTTGAATATGCACGTACATGTACATGTAGATGCAGCATATGGCAACAGTGGCTTGTTGGGCAGTAGCGACACCAAAAGCAGAATTTGTGTAACGTCACACAAAGGCATACATGCACGCTGTACACTAATTCTATTCAGTTTGATCCTACCCGGTACATGTATATGAAATAGAATCAAAGGCTTACACATGTTTCCAAATGCCCCCTGAATTCCATGTAAACCTGAGACTCACCTGCTCATAGCCACGTACACTATACTGTGTATTTGGCCTGCATAAATGAACATACATGTACAATGGAAAAGTATGCAAAGAATACACGTCATGCGAGCATGCACATTTGCGCACAGACTAGTCACGGTACACGTGCGTGCAGTATGCATGAAATGTGCTTTATCCAAGACAGGGTAAACTGATCAGTATCTGGTGAGCCGTTTGTATGAGATGCCATGCCGGGAATCCTTGTATCAGGCCGTTTGTTCTCACGCACGTTTGCGGGGAAGATAAGCAGGGCTCGCATTTCTGTGGAAGACTGTTGTCGGTGAGGTCTGACACCATGGAGAAAAGAGTTTGAAGTCTATGGAATGTATAGATCTACATAAATGTGTACATGCGGATCGTCACTCCAACAAGAATCTTGAAACACAGCTCAAGACACTTCTCAGACGCCACTTAGACGAAATTCAAGGCCACAGCACTTGGAGACTGTAAGGCAATACAGTCCCTTCTCCTCTTTACCCTCAGGAAAGAAAAGTCTGTGGAAGTCCTTTGGACATTTCTAATATCACATACAGAGGTTGCACATATACCGGTGTGTGGTTCACTCCAGTAAAAAAAAAAGTGAAAATATGGCTTCAGGCCATCTGAGATGCCAGATGAAGTTCAAGGCAAAATTACAGAGAGATTATAATACAAAACAGTCCCTTCTTCTCCCTCCCTCTTCCCTTGCCCTCAAGGAAAAGTCTGTGGGCCTTTGATGATTTCTGATACCATAGAAAGAGAGCGATGCCTAGCTGTAAAACTTGCAACCATTGGAAGAGGGGGCATGATACACCAGTCAGTGTCAGGTCACCCCATGGTCAAGGTCAAAAATCATGCTTCCTTGAAGAACTCTCAGACACTTGGAGGCCAAGGCCTGACATTTCAATCCCGGCGGGACTTTTCTCAGAGGCAGAATGACCCTGAGGTCTGAGGACAATTAGAAAAACCCTTCCTCCAGGGTGGTAGGAGGAGGGAAGGGAGAAGGGGCATGGGCAGGAATTATCCAGATATGGAACTCATTACAGCTTTGGCAGCTCTAGCATCAACTAGTAATACTTCGCCCGACGTGGTCCAGCTTAGTACCAAATATCAGCCATGACGATGCCCCCTTCTATCCTAAATTTTCAATCAAACCCAACCGCGCCCTACCCCTTCCCCACCTCACCCTGCCAATAAGAAGCACACTGCCCCTCAGATTAATAAAACAGTGCAAAGGACAAACCACTCTTGAGAACTGGTGATGTCTGATAAGGCCTCTGCCCAATTGGACCACTTACGCGAGATCTCCCAGCAGGCTCAGACAAAATTGGCTGGAAGTCGGATCACAACGTTTATCTTGCAGAAACCATACCGCAAAATGTGCCCCCTCCCCCCTCAAAAAAGTCCACTGTTTTGTCAGTTGTCAGTCAGGAGCAAAACAATGACCTTGCAAATGACAAGCCAAAGATTGGAAAAATAAATGGGGCCTGGGGAAATCACTAAAAGTTCATTTTTTCTGGAACGTACAGTCCTACACGTATACCATTTTCCCACTACAAACTGCTAAACCCTGAGATTTGCCGCCCCGGGTTAAGCATTTCTTACCCTGGGGTTTGTTAACCCCTGAGTTCTGTTCCCATCCGTCGCATCAACCCAGAGTTTCGCTAAACCCGGTGCAAGGAAGATTCCACGCATTTCAGCCGTAAACCCCAAGATTTCCATCCTTATCCCTGGTCGTGAGCAGGTTTATCAAGCCCCGGGATAACGGCTGATTTTTTTTTTGTCTTAACTCGGAGCGGGAAAAATGTAGTGGGAAACCTCCTGGCAACCATTTCCAACCCGGGGTATCTCGGGGTTGAGGCTTGCCGTTACCCCCGAGATAACCCGGAGATTTCATAGTGGGAAAGGGGTAAAAGTGAAGTCCATGGCAGTAGAGAACCCGTGAAAGGAATTTTTGAGAGCACCAGAATCAAACAACAGGGCATCTAACTTGCAGGATCTCCAATATAATCCAATGGAATTCAAACTTATTTCGTATACTGTAGCTCAAACCTTTTGTTCTCATTTAGATTATATTTACCTAATTTTCAATCTTAAACTTAAAATAAAAGGTTTCGTTGTATAAATCCCTGATCCTGATTATACCACAATGTATCTCATTCGCAAAGAGCATTAAAGTTTGTCCAGGGCCAATAAAACTAACACCTTGGCAATCCTTCAATATGCATACTGTGTGTGCACTGGGCAATGAACAGATTATCCTTTCTGTTTGGTTCAGAACTTAAGATTGGAAATCTATTGAAGGATCTATTGAAGGGTCTATGTACATGTATTGGCAAGGGCACACTAAAGAATATAAAAGGCCCTGTTTGTTTCCTATGGGATTTTCACCAGTAAAAAAAAGTGATATACAAAAATTTTTCAAACTGCTTACTGACTAAAATTACCAAAATGCAAATCTCAAAATTGAGTGGGCCTGACGTTTCGATCCTAGCAGGACCTTTCTGCTAGGAACGAAACGTCAGGCCCACTAAATTTTGAGTTTTGCATTTTGGTAATTTTAGTCAGTAAGCAGTTTGCAAAATTTCCTAGCAGATCCTAGCAGGACCTTTCTCTAAGGCAGAGTGCCTTTGAGAAAGGTCCTGCTAGGAACGAAATGTCAGGCCCACTAAATTTTGAGTTTTGCATTTTGGTAATTTTAGTCAGTAAGCAGTTTGCAAAATTTCCTAGCAGATCCTAGCAGGACCTTTCTCAAAGGCAGAGTGCCATTGAGAAAGGTCCTGCTAGGATCGAAACGTCAGGCCCACTCAGTTTTGAGTGAGTAAAAAAAAGGTGATAACTTCTGAGCTGAGAGAACCAGTAGACAGATCAGTAGTCCTGCAGACAAAGTTTGCGAACTCCGTCATGAAAGTGGATGCCCTGTTTCTCACCAATAAAATGACGAGATAAAAAGACCACTCGGGTGAGTGAGCGTATCCGCGATGTGGCAGCGTATAGGGGCAGCGTGGACTCACCTGATGCCCGGTCCCCGCAGACAGCGCAGATGCCCTTGTTCATGGAGGAGCCAGGCATGCCCAGGGGCGAGTGGGTGCCCTGGCCCAGCATGGCTGAGGAGGAGGAGGAGGAGAGGGAGATGTGGGACATCATGGCCTGGGGCATGGGGTGGCTGGGCAGGCCCGAGGGGCCGATCAGCGGCTTGATGTCCTCCTGCTGGGAGGCAGCCGAGGAGACCGAGCCCATGCTGCTGAGGGTGGGCGACTGCATGGCCGGCGAGTGCATCATGCCGGCGGCGTGCAGGCCCGGTGAGGTGATCAGGGGCGGTGAGCCTAGGCTGCGTGAGTTGGGCATGGGTGGCGGGGAGCCCATTGTGCTGGTGGGTGACTGGATCGACGATATAGAATTGATGGAATCTGCAATCGGAAAAAAAAAATCAAAATCAAGGAAAATTAATTAATTTATACTGTCAATGTCATTGGCCTCTCATCATTTTTATCCATCCCACCATTTGCATTGTAAACACCTTTTAAACACCTTTTTTTTTTTTTTTAAACTAATGAAAAGCATACAAACCAAGAAAGCACAGTGCAAAAAACTCAGACCAGCGGAGCAGTATTGTCATTTACATTTTTTTATACAAATTTAGCGTGTGTATGAAGTACAAGCCAACACATGTGTCACTGAATTCTGAGAATACAGTATAAGAAGTGAAGTTTCTGCAGATTATCATAATTGCATATATGGCCACTGAATGTTTGAATTACACACATGTATACAAAGAGGTACATGTAATGCATACGCTGTTATGACCGTCAGATTGCGTTTCAGATATTTAATCATCAGACATTGGTGGATTAGTGAAATGTGTGAGCACACATAGAATGAATGCAGACTCTGCACCAATATCTTGCTACATGTATATCTCGTATTACTAATCATTGCTGATTACCCCTGCCTTAGATTTGTATATGTGTACATAAGAATCCATGCAAGTGAATCTAATAACTGAAATGGGGACATATTCTCCACATGATCCCATCCCGGGAAAACTCATTTGCAATGTCCACAAAGTGTAAGCAAATTTCCAGAGAAAAATATTTTGTCCACTTTGTCTGGAAAAGAAAAAAATATTCGCTATCTGGAAATCGTAAACTATTTCAGACATTAGAGAGGTGTACTCAGTGCATGTAAGTGGCCATTGTGCCATTTTGAAATTCTGGCGTATTGGTGGTGATGTGTAAAAATAAAGTCTATTTCCGACTCCTTGCACCCATGTTTTGATACCCTACATTGAGACTTATCAATTCGTATTTCAGAGTCTTTTGAATTCACAAAAATGACCTGATCATAATGTACATATTCAGTGCTTACTCAATTCTTGACAACACCATCCATATTAAGTTAAGGACACACCTACTGCACTTGCATTCCAATATTCTTAGCTCATAAATCCCTCCTAATATTTGTCCGTCCAAAACAAAGACCATATATGCATGTAAATGTATGTAAAAATATGACTGCATGCAACTGCTGTAATACCCCAATTTGGAACGATATAATTTCTTGTTTATAACAGTATCAGAGTGAAAAAGACAAGAAAAAATGGAAAATGATATGTACAGTGAGAGAATTTTAATTCCTGGAGCAAATCAAGCCCAGAATAACCTTTTAAAATGGTAAAATGCTATTGTGAAGAAACAAAAACACACAAAAAACTTAAAGGATTTTTGGCAAGAACAATAACAATCAAAATGTATGCTCTGGAAAACCAGAAAAAAAAACTCTCCTCTTCCCTCCTCACAAAGTACTGACACAACAATGGACAAGAATGGCAGGACAGGCCATAATAAATCTCCATAGACAACTAGATATCCCTCCAATAATACACCATTTACCCAAGGATGTGCCCAGAGAAAACCAAAATAAACCCTGCAAAACCCCTGCACACACACGCACACACGAACGTCAGAGTCCCGGGTGAGCTCAGACAAAATGGCTACCGCTGGCTGGCGGGATCCCCATGTAAATAGAGCCTGCCTGTGACCTGACCGTGACCTGGGTAATGTAATACAGACAGCCAGACAGTGTGCTCTGTGCCAGCGTGGGGACTGGCTGCATTGTGTGTGCAGTTTGTGCATGCGTACAGGCTGTGGTACCGTATTCAGTGCTGTGGGGAAGGCTTCTCTATACATGTACATGCATACATGTGTGTGATCCCAACTGCAGTGCAGTACTAGAGACGATACTCATGGGCCACTCATATGGCACTACACTGTATGCTGCAGTGCTGTGCGACGGCATCTATAGAATGCCATGTTGTATGCTTGCTCACTGCGCGTGGCGTGTACATGTAAGCCATCCACGGCTGTATTATGAATGCTACTCTTCATGCAGTGTGCGGCTGCGCTGGGACATGGTCCACATGTATGCAGTGGGGAAGGTCACGGCATTGTGCAATGATAGACAAGGGGAAGGACTGACTTATATTCCATCGTGCGCTGCTGGGAACTGAACTTCATGGACATAATACATGTATCTGCATGCACACGAGCATGTGCTGCCTGTAGCAATGGGCCGATACGCATTATGCCTTATGAAGACACATCACTCACCTTCCAGGAGAATAGGGTTTACTTTAGGAAAATAATGTGACCCAGTATTTGAGTAGGCCTACCGGTACATACAGTGCATGCTGAACATGCATAATATACAACCATGTATGTGGTGTTGTCCCCCCCCCCCTTAGCCATGAAAGTTCACTGAAACACAGACGGTAATTATTGCTGTCTGTGTACATGATGTACACGTATTTACATTAAAACAAAAACAATGTACACTGTAGCATGATTTAGTCCGTCACCAGAATCTGATCTGATTATCCTAAAAGGTGCAATTGAGTGATGAACAAATTGCGAAATTTGTACAAATTTATACATCGGCAATTACGCTACAAGTACAATGTACCGGGTACATGTCCATGTATGTTTCTAGACTAGAACTTGGATGTTACCCCAGATAAACTGTACCCTGAAATCCTTGAATTTCCTCCGACTAGAATGCAGAACATACTAGAGTGTAGATATTGTAGAGTAGTACATATTATAATTTCCACAGACACAACATTGCCTTGATTGACTGCCCCCACCCCCACATGTCATGTACTTGTCCATGTGTGCACAAATACATGTACACCCGACAAATACCCATGTGTAGGTTTTGTAGGCCCTACCAGTACATGTAGGCTAGGCCCGCCCACACCAATAGATTTCCACACTTAAAGTAGGTCATGGGGATGTTTTACAGGCTTCCGATTCCAATGTGTCTGCCCAAGTGTTACAACATGGTGGCAGTTGCACGTACAACGTACGTGTACATGTACGTCTTTCCGAAGTTTTTTTTTTCTCCCTCACTCTCTCTCTCTTCCCAGTTTGACAGGTGTTAAAAAAATACAAGCTGTGGACTTGGGGGGGAAAAATGGGGAGGTGATACAGATGTACACGCATGGCTTGAGATGAAGAAAATGACTGTTACCTTGCAGTGTACACACCAGATGGGATATGAATATATGTACAATGTGCATGCGCAGTTACTCTACATTTGTATGCGTGTGCTTCGGCTAAATGCAGTACGAGTCTGCGCAACAATGGTAAAAACGGAGGCCTGCAGCCAATTTCATAGAGCTGGTTAAGCATCAATTCTTGCTCCAACTCAGAAATCCTTCACCTTTGCAAGTAATGAGGTTGCCAGGCAAATCCACTTGCATAGCAAGCATTTCAGCGAACAACAGTCAAAAGCATGTCATGAGTGTGTGGCTGTTCATCCCGTATTACAGAGGAAACTTTTCATGTTTCACGCTTATGCAGCTAATGTACGTGTGAATATGTAATGTAAGATGCATGCAAAATGTGCATCGTGTACATGTACATGCGCAATTATACGTGTACATGTATTTAAATTCATGTAGCAAAACTGCTGCTGAGAACAACCACCGACGTGCAATGCCTGTGAGATTTTAGCAAGAACTATCAATTACAAAAAGTATGTCTTTGGAAAAGCAGAAAAACCTCTCCTCCCTCCTCCACACTAGAGGTCTAAGAGGGTTGACTCGCAAGACAGTAGTCCTTGCATGACAAATAAAAACTTGTTGTTGAGGACTACAACATGGCCACAAAACTTGGGTTACTCTTACCCACTTCCCTAAAAACCCAAATACGATAGTCATACAGTGCCTGAAGATCTGTTGAAGGGATGCACAATTTGTAGACTAAACGCAACAAGGAGGCCCCCCCCCCCCCTCTGGTCCCGTCAGTGGATACTTTGTCAACGCGATCAATCCGCCTAATTGAGTCACGCACGGTTAGGGTTACACATTTTTATGGACCCAGAGCAGTTAGTTAAAAGCTGCACTCCTTTGCAGAGGCAGAGGCAGAGGCAGAGGCAGAGGCAGAGGCAGAGGCAGAGGCAGAGGCAGAGGCAGAGGCAGAGGCAGAGGCAGAGGCAGAGGCGGGTAGGGGCAACTTCTTTGCATCTGTGGGTACGGTAAGTGCCTACAGTGTGACCACTGTGACTGTGCGTAGCTGCCAGCCCAGCGTGGGCAAGTCAATGGCTTTACCAGGCCGAGCGTGTCTTCATTTACGCTGGTGTGAGACGTGATCTCTGCTAGGCAAAAATCACCCAAGATGTTTTTCTTCCTTTTTTTCTGCAGAGGGAGGATACATTGTATGTGAGAGGTTTCTTTGCTCAGCATTGCACAAATCATGTATGAGAATGAAAGTTTGATGGGTAAGGTAACTTATATGAACGGTAGGGTCTACTCCACGAAAATTTGCAAAATTGACCCAGAGGTGGAGGGGCTGTATATGTTTATGAGTTTGACTCTGACTCCCCCCCCCAAAAAAAAAAAAGCCACTTTGGAATCTGTCACTCCTAAGAGCAATGCTTCCTGATGATTCCCAAATCATCAAATATTTAAACATGATTTTGGCAAACGCCCCCCATGGCAAGGGGAGGGGGTGTCAAGTGTCTAACAGGTGTGAGCTTACCAGTGACCCGGGGCACCCAAAATTGGGCTGAGCGAAATCAGACAAAAATCCTCCTGGCGCCTGTGCCGAGGTTACTTCCCACAGATGTTTTATTTGTATTCAGTCAGCTACATGTACATGTACCCTCAGCCTTTTTGCGCTCTTTAAGATTCTCCAGGATTCCCGACTTCAGCCATAACCGGGGGCCATGGTGCATACTCACCCTTGGTTTACCCACACCAGGGGATTGCATGTACATGGACATACAATGTACTGTATGTACAATGTAAATATCGACCATTAGACAGGGCCATCACATACAACCTTTTTCTCGGTGCACATGAGGCTGGCACATTATACATGAGATACATTACATGTATGGTCTAATGGCCCCCGGGCATGGCGGCACCCACAGAGGGATGTGCAGATCTGTCTATAATCGGCCATGCGTATGTACACGCACATCAGATTTACTCACTCTAAGCCAATGAATAAAATCATCAGTCCAATCCATGCTTCATACCCTACACAATCCCTTCCAAAACACAAGCATCCATCTTAATTTTCTCTTACCAAGCCACAAGACTTTCCCAATCAGTGTTTCAGGTATATGTACAAATACAGACAGCTTTCAATAAGCAGTGGGGGGAGAACATTCTAGTACTATAACTACCTCCATAAGTTTGGAGTCAGGATAAGAATAATGTGAAGCCGTACACGGCAGATCGCAAATACCACTTGCTGTCAACAGACTCCCATGCCCCCTCTTTCCAGAACGGAGCGTGTTAGTGGCAACAGCGACCCTCCCCTTACGTACCTCCACTTCCCCACCCTTGGCAGAGAGGAGAGGACAGGAATTAATCAAAAAGAAGCTGGCAAGTGACGTCCCCTAAGTGATCTGTAAATCCCCCAGTGATTAATGGCACATTTCATAAATGTTTACCCAACAAACGGTCACCGAAAGGGCACTGGCTCAGACTGCCAACAGAGACCTTTACTTTATTGGTCAGTGTTGCATACATGTACGTATGGACGAGTACGAGCACACAGTACATATATACAGTGCACCACTTACTGATGCCATTTACATTGTTCATGTATACATGTATGTAGTATGTACCATAATTTCAAGCACCCATAGTATACTAAGGTTCTGTTTGATTTATGATACATATACATGTACATGTACATTTGTACATTGTACGAGTAGTGCTTTCAGAAATAGCACTTGAGATGGTTTGTTCCCTAATGGCCAAAACCAAAATTGTTATTCACGTTGGTTGTTTGTCTTGCATTGCATACTGGGTCAACATGTACATGTACATGTACTGTACATGTACTGTAGGCCTCCAATGTACATATACGTACTGTACACAAGTGTAGGCCTATAAATGGGTCTTGAGTACCGGTACATGTGTACCAAAGCTCTGTTGTTTTTCAAGCTAGCGCCTAACAGAATGACACTGCCTTGATTCTCTTGCTGCAAAACCACATCGTTATTTATAGGACCATGCTACAGTGTATATATAAAGAATGGATTGACCCACTAAACATAACACTATTAGTGCACAAAAGCACAAGCGTTGACAGAGTTTGCTACAAAGAAATCACTTTGAGTTTTTCCAAACGTGCAGAGTAACTGGGCGAATTACTTTTGGTGTATTGTACATACATGTATATGTACATATATATGTAGTTATACATGTACTGTACATGTACAATGTACATGTACAATGTACATGTATTGTACATACATTACCGGTACATGTACGGTAAATACAATCTTTGCAAAGCAGACACCTTCTGAAGACCAGCTTGGCAAGCACATACACTGCACATGCACATGCACATGTACATGTATGCACATGTACATGTACCTTTGTGCAATCTGCTGCAGCCAGGTCAATAGCTGACAATTTCTGAAGAGTGCCCCCACCCAAGTATATTTGCTAATACATTGTGTATCGGTATACCAAATAAAGAAAAACGGAAAAGAAACAAAATACAGTTCTTTTAAGCTCGGTAATGTATTTACGCAATGTAGGTTTGAATGTCAGTGTGAATGTCTTTCAGAATAGTGTGACTCCAATTTGCACCGACAGTGGATCTACATGAAGTAATTAAAATCCCCTTAATTGAATCAGCAGAGGGTGACTACTGACTTTGAAGAAATGTACTTTCATTTTTCTGAGAAAAGCGGCCGCCTTTGTGAGCTCCATCTGTGCATACAAATGTACTGGTAGTTGGTGCATACTATGACGGCATACTGTATGTGTGTGCACGCAGTGATGGCTGATGGGTGAGAATTTGGCGGACCAAATAATTGTGTCTGGCGCCAAAGGGGTGCATGGTCATTAGCAGGTCGTCTTCTGGTTGGCCAGCCAGCCCTGTGATGTCACAGCATCGACAGGCGCTAGGAAACAGTAGCAGTGATGTGCATCTTCATTTCATTCCACATACACGTGTACAGTACATGTATGGATACCATAAACATGATAACATCTAACATGTAAATAGCATGTACCGAGTAAATGTATCGTACTGTTCATGTACAGTACATAGTCATACATGTACATGTATACATGTATGTACACTGTGTAGTATACGTACTGTACATGTGCATGATGAAATGTACAGTATAACTAAAGCATACATGTACATAACATATGGGCCTTTCCGTTATAGTACATGTACTGTCTAACACCACTTAAGTTAAAAACATTGAAGTGCCACTGGTGCACTGCACTCACCTACCCTTCACTCTTCTTACAACCTTCGACTTGGCATCAGCACTAAAATGCCATCACTACATGTACGTGTGTATGTGCATGTACCTGTGTAGTAGATGTGGTCCCATCCTTCCCCTTCCAATCATCAATTGCGACAAAGTGATTTTGCCCAAACCGTTTTCTGCAACTTTTCATAAGGTGAGCACCCAGACAATGGGAAACTTACAGTACAAAAAAGGGTAAATTTCCGACAAGAACCTGTCAAAAGCATGGATGGCTGTAACAGCTCATGTCCAATATTGAATGAAGTTGCTGGGATTCGCATAGATGAGAATGCATAAAGCTGACACCCCCCCCCCCCCTGATGGTTTTTTTTTTGCTGCTGAGATCTCAATCATGTCTGGTGCAGTGATTGGAACTATGGGTACAAACATATACGATACATGTCAGTGTACAGCATTGGCATACAAGATTATGGTATGTACAGTGTGGGGCAAGCATATTGTACTCTACATCAGCATGTACACATACGAGTAATGTAGATATGTGTGTGTACACGTACGTGTTCATGCACACATGCATGGGCTTTGCAGACTGTACATGTACTCAGGAATGGTCTGGTGCCTTTTGTGCCCCATCACAGCCTATTGTGAACGGCACAATGGAGATAGGGATCTCTCGCCGAACCATGTGAACATGTGCAAAAGGTCAGATATTGCCCAAGCAACCTTCAGATTGTACATCGCACAATATCATGAAAAAAGGGCCTGTATTGCATGTAGGCCTACATGCATGCACTATACAGTACCGTATGTTGTGTACATGTACAGTACAATGTAGTTGTATTGGTAAAGGTCAAAAGAGCCACAGTTTGTGTGTTAAACCATTAAAGTTTAAACATTCCAAAAAAGAAATCCTGCGAAGGTTTTAGCTCAAATGGTAAGCTGAGAAAGAAGAAAAAGGCAAAAAACCATCACGGTTTTCGCACCGTTCTGTAGTGTACGAAATAGTTTATTACTCGAAAGTAATAAACTGTTTGTCGATGTTTGATTGAAGATTTCTTGAGAAGTACAGCATCCCAGACCATAAGATTTCAACATAAGGATTCTATTATGACCATCTAAGAACTGTGTAAATTAGAGGGAAATCTGTGGACATCGATGTTTTTTTACCGATCTTCCCAATGTTGTATTGGGTCTTTAAGTTTGGCAGGGGGAGCAGCCACGTGAACGCCATCCTTGAGCAGAAGACCCCATCCATTACCCGGTGCTCTTGTTGGAGAAGTGCTACATTGTAGGCTCGTGGATACAGTCAGCGCACGTTTTTCATGAGAACCAATTTCATGAGTAAATATTGACAAATTCATTGACACGCCTGCCATATTCATTGTTCAAGATTGCAGCAATGGAACAAACGTGTATTTATTCCCTGACGATCCTAGAATAAGCCGCATTCGGACGTAAAAAAACAAACACTGACACAACGAAACAGTTTGACCCGTCAAAGTGTGCAGTGTCCATTTCGAAGCCTGCTTGCAAGGAGAGAAACAAAAATGTTTTCCCCATGACAAAGAGAACATCACCCTCAACAACTGTGGGCATAATTTTAATTTATTTTCTTGATTTGTTTGACTTTAATTTCAAAAAGCTTCAAATAAGCCTGAAACACAAAAATAACGTTTGATCTGGGATTATAATGTAACCAACAGACCAATGAATATTTTTGATGCCAAATCAGGATTTTCAAGTTTTGGGTCTGCAGTTGAACTTTAAAGGGCAAAGTTTTATACAAATCAAACATGGCAAAGCACTGTACGGTAATTCCACAAACACCTGTCTTAACTGTTTCAGTCTCGGTCTGTCTTGTTTACTTCGCATTCAAATTAGGGCCAATTCCCAGCGCTGTCTGTGTCGCAAACAAACCTTTTTTTTGCTAAAACCCTAATGAAAGACACTACTAAACATCTCTGGAGATCATTCACTGACGTAAGAAGCTTGCAATCAGCTCCATGATTGGCCTGGGCTGTTTAAAACTGTCCTTCCAGATAATAATGCAATTTCAGATTGCTGGCAGAAGTGCCTCGACCAACAAAGGAAAACAAAACACATGCGTATTACATTGACAATATGACTTTATAGAGTAGAAAATACAGAGCTTGAATGTCTAGAATAATCTAGAAAATTGGGCGAAATGCAATGCATTGAGTCATGTCTGAGTATGTATACACTAGCCTGTGTCCGTTACTCCATTCACATGTGCTCTGTCCAGGGAATCAGTAAAACATGCCCATGCAATTTTGATGTCTGTTTCAAAACTTCAGTGAGTCAAATATTTCAATCCTAACAGGACTTTACTGAAAGGCAGTTCTAATTAAGTTTTGAAATTAGCATTTGGGGCATTCAATTCAGTAATGCTTTTGTATTAATTAAAGTCTGATTAAATTTTTTGGTGAAAAAATTAATAAATAAAATTGGACTGGGCAGGGATTTGAATGCAAGGCCTCTGGTTTACAGAACCAGCTGCACTCGACCACCTGAGCTACCCAACCCTTAAGTGGGGCCTTCCAATGTAGTCAACTATCACTGTGGATGTAGGAGTGCCAGTCAGAAACGATTAACCATTAACTGTCATCGTATTTCTCCAGTATGGGAGTCTGTTCCAATTTATCTTAAATTTTTGTGATATACCAAAATGTTGCAAACTGCTTACTGACTAAAATTACCAAAATTTAAATCTTAAAATTTAGTGGGCCTGACGTTTCGATCCTAGCAGGACCTTTCTTAAAGGCAGGACCTTTCTCTGCCTTTGAGAAAGGTCCTGCTAGGATCGAAACGTCAGGCCCACTAAATTTTAAGATCAAAATTAATATGAATACATGTAAAACAGACATGGTAACAAAATGTTGAGAACTGCATTTTGACTTCAGATGCAAAACGAAAAAAAAAAAACACGGAGAGGGCCAAATATTTCAACCCTAGCAGGACCTTCAAAGGGTACCTTTGAGAAGGGGCCCTCAGGATCAAAACCATCAGGCCCTTTAATTTTGTAGCCCCAAGAAATGGAAGGAAACACGTAAATCAGACAAAAGGTTAACGGCCTGAGAGCCTCCCTCACGGACGGGGGAAAAATACCGGATGCAATTTTCCTTCCTTGGCAATGTGTGAGTGTTTGTCTCTTCACTTCCCTTGCTTGTTGTTTGGACAGGGGCGGTGGGGGAGGAAACCTACAGAGATAACAATGGTGGCTGCATGCCGCTTGTGCATGGAAATAAAGGGGGAAAATATGAATCAAAACTGACAAGAAAATGTGGCCACTTTTGGAAGTTTGTAGTTTTAAAGGATGAAGTTAAACAAAAACAGGTACTATGTTTTTGGAAGTTTGAAAGAATGCTAATCAGTTTTAAAGAACAGTCAACTTGTTACCAGTACATGGAAGTTGTTAGTTGAAGAGTTCTGTAGTTCTGAAAAACAGCCACTTTCCTTTTGGAAGTTGAAATTTTGAAAGAATGACTCATCGTTCTATAGCTCTAAAGAATGGTCAAATTGTGGAAGTTATGGTTGGTTGGTACGTGCAGTTTTAAAGAGTGGCCACTTTCTTCTTGGAAGTTGGCAAATGTCATTGCAAAGAATGGCTCATGGGTAGTTTCTAAAAAAAATGGCAACTGAAGATTAGGAAGTGGGAAGTTAAACCATTGCCACTTAGTTTTTGGTAGTTGGTCTTTCAAAGAATGCTTGGAATTGGACATGTTTCTTTTCCAATCGGCTAGCCAAGCCACGTTTCACGTTTGCTTTACTAATTTGAGTCAAATTGTAAAAATTACCACAATGTGCACACCCTGAATGAACAGAGGCTAATTTCTGACAAACTAACCCCCAGCTTTAACTGTACTGTACAACCAAACTCCCTTCACTCCACAGAGTAGAACTAAGTGGATCTAAATGAAGTGTTTCATTCTCTTTTTCATTTCCATTTTAGAGACTAAATCGGGATTTGCTTTTGGTTTTTCGTAAGATAAGGCAATTCTTGTGTACATGTGCTACTTAATTAGGTTTAGGAATTTCCAAAGAATCAATGTTAACGTACAGTATCCGGATCCCGGGGAGCACTGGTCAGGTGATTGCCGACCTTTACCTAGATGTAGAATAAATGGAACAAAGGCAGAGAGGTTATAAGTAAGGGGTAGGGGGTAGGAATATTAGAGCTGGCCAATCAACACTAAAAAACTGGCCTAAGTTTGGTCAAGCTAACAGGTACATGAACAATGTGGAAAGAGAGGCATGTCTTCAGACAAAAAGGAAAAAGACAAGTGGGTATTAAACAGCACTTCAGAAAGCAGCCACATTGACTTGGTAGCCACAATGCATGCGTGTGCTTGATTTAAGTGCACTGGATAGCCACAAGTCGATTGGTGGGTGCTAAGGATTGCTTTGGATTGGTGGCCAATGGCCTTAATATCAGTGGTTTCATGGTCATGGATTGGTGGCAGTGATGGATTTGTGGCCATTATGGATTGGTGGCCAATGGCCATGATAGATTGGTGACCATGATTGATTGGTGACCATGATTGATTGGTGACTGTGATGGATTGGTGGCTGTGATGGATTGATAGCCATGATAGATTGGTGATCATGATGGATTGGTGGCCATAATGGCTTACAGGTCATTATGGATAGGTGGCCATTATGGACTGGTGGTCATTATGGACTGGTGGCCATTATGGATAGGTGGCCATTGGCCATTGTGGATAGGTGGCCATAAGAAATTGGTGGCCATGAGATTTTGGTGGCCGTAAGATATTGGTAACCATGATGGATTGATAGCCATGGTAGATTGATGATCATGATGGAGTGGTGGTCATAATGGCTTACAGGTCATTGTGGATTGGTGGCCATTATGGACTGGTGGCCATTATGGACTGGTGGCCATTATGGATAGGTGGCCATAAGAAATTGGTGGCCATGAGATTTTGGTGGCCGTAAGATATTGGTAACCATGATGGATTGATTACATTGACAGATTGGCCAACAAAACGGACTGGGTGTCTCATGATCAGGACTAGTGGCCACAATTGACAGACAGCTGGCCAAAACCGATTGATGGCTTCATGGTGCAAAGGTGGCTCCCAAAAAAAAGGCCGCAGTAGATGAAAGACAGGTGGCTTTAAACTGATGAGTCTTTGGAGGGCCAAAAAATTAAATATATTGAAATAATGAACAAAACATGATGGTCACAATAGCTTAATGACCGCTGCACATACACAAACACATGTAGGCCTACATGTACGTAGATGACCACATCTTACTGTACAAAGCCAACAAGTCTGAAAGGAAGACAGCAATTAACAGATGGCCACAATGTGGAAGCAAGAAGCTACCAACACTTGGCCCTATGCCACAAGCAGACAGGTGCTGCTAACAAGCAGGTTGCTGCTCTTCCCTTCACGCTTTTCAAGTGCCAGTGGTGAACAGGTGGGCAAGAATGAATCCGTAGTGACTGGGAAAAAGGTGAAGAAGAGGACACAAATGGGCTCATTAGGTCCTAATGAGGATGTAGTGAAGCACACTACAAGTACTCCTACATGTACATGTACCGGTACATGTACATGGTAGCCCGGTACATGGTACTGTACATGTACATGTGTACAGAAGTACACGTATACGTACTACTACATGTACATGTATATGATGCACATGAATGATTCTCATGAATAACATGAAACCCTATGAAGTCCAGTGATGCCCTATGATGCCCTATGAAGTCCAGTATGAACACATGTACATGTACAGTGTATGTGTACATGTACAGTGTACATACTACATGTACATACATGTTTGTACACTATATGTACATGTACGTCCAGTTATATAGGCCTACAGTACAGTTTTATATGGTAACATTTCATTTGCATGCACAGGTCATTAACTTTTTTTCCATTGGAGATACATGTACAGTACATGAAGCGGAACAGGCAGAGACCCGTCAGAGTAAATCCTCATCACTCAGTGAGCAGATCTGTGGGCCGCTCTGCTCCAACGAATGTCCTGGCTAGTAAACATGATTTGTTCCCCCTCCCCATCCCCAGAATGTCCCACAGAAAAATTGTACTTTAATCAAGAGGCAACGGAGCATTGCATTCCTCAGTCACTGGGTTAAAAGGGCCACGATCATCTCTCATCATGATTTCACAAGTCACAGCCTGCTGGGCCAGAGATGCCAAAATTCGCTTAAGCACAGAAAGTCATGATTCATAGGATCACCTTGCCAACCCAAACTTCTCTTTTGTTTCATGCTAAGCAAAGAATAGTAGAATACAAGTCAAGTTGACATCAAAGTGCAATAAGGTTTGTAATCCTGTTGAAACGAGGGAGAGTATTCGTGCTTAGCAGATTTCCATGCTTAAGCAGCTATGAAACTGGGCCAAGGTGTCAATCAGCACTTGGGGATCTATATCAGACTTGGATAGGATTAGAGGGGGCTTGGATTAAAGCCTGCCAACAAGCAAGGTGGGAAATCTGAGCTTATCTCCGCCCTCCCCCCTGATCCCCCCATATAATCCCTATGTAACCAAACACTTTTCAATATACAGTGTAGTGCACAGTTATGTATGTGTATGCTTATGCCAATTTGCATGGTACATGTACAGTACATGTACATGTACAGTGTACATTGTACAACTACATGTAGTACAAGGGTATATGTACAGTAATTGGTTACATGTACATAACCATTTGCAGCCAAGAATAAAGAAAGCTAAGGGCATTTTACATTTAACACAGAATGGAACTTGCCAAGAAAAGAAACAAAAATGTTAAAAACTGCTTAAAACTGAAGGATTCATTCATTCAGTCCTTCAAGGCGTCAATCAATCAGTCCGTCAATCAAACAATGATAAAAGAATCTGTTCCAATCTCCAGTGACAATTAATAAACAGCTCTTAAATTAAGGTTAAGCATCTCCCTCGATGAAGAAGTTCAGACAACCATGTGCACCATCCACGTGGTTCAGAGGGTCAGTGCATCCTACATGTACAAACCGTAAGGCGTAACGGGTGCTGGCGTGCACAGGATGATTAAAACCTGCAATGCACATGCAAGGCCATGTGACACGCTTGGCACGTGTGTAGTATGACCTAAGCAGGTTGGTTGAAGAGTCCAAATCCACGTGGGTTTTTCAGGTACGGACATGAAGAGGAGAGGGAAATGCATTATGGAAAACAATCAGATATCAACAATTAGGATGGCCTGACGTTTCGATCGAGCACTAGCAAGGACCTTTCTGCCTTTCAGATAGGATCGAAACGTCCTCCTAATTTTTGATATACATGCTTTTTGGTCATTTTACCAGTATGCAACATTTGTTCATATTAGGTGGGTAGACTGGTTTGCACTCATTATCCTCGCAGATGAGGAATTTCAAGGTTTCCCTAAAGAATTGTTCTTAAATTCAGCATACATGTATCCTGCGTCTCATTTGCAGATGGTGGGTGTCAGCAAATGCTCTGGAGAACCCTTAAGATTGTGTTTACACCCAACCCAACGGGTGCAATAACAGGATGGGTCAGGGAGGGTCAGATTCAGTTCACACTTCAAAAACTGAATGTGCAATCACACGGTAAGACTAAGAACACCAATAGTAGACATACTGTACATGAGTACATGTATTATTTTGGGGGTTTTTTCTAACCACTGCACCTACATGTACATTGTATACTAGACACATTTGATTTGTTACGGTATACAGATTCGCCCAAAACAAGGCTATAAAGCCACTCAAGGATACTGTACATGTACATACTGTATAAGTGCTAAGAACAGAATGGGATAGGGAGGAACTTACTCACATAGGAAGGTTGGAGATAGGAATTGACATTTCTCTTTAGGGCAAGATCAGGTGGGAACCATGAACACATTCCTCTTTAGGGCAAGATCAGGTGGGAACCATGAACAAGGGAATTCCATTTACAGAGAGATTGACTGATCTGTTGATAGACTGATAGACTGACTTGATACACTGACTAATTCAGTGATTGACTTTATCAATTGATCCACAGATTTCATTCAGGTGCCTGCCTATGCTCACTGACCTTCCTGAGTGGCCTTTGACCAACTAGCTGTCATTGCTCAACCTGCCTACATGTATACACCGGCATGCATGTACATGTATGTTCATGTACTGTATGTACTATTGTCATTCAACACAGCTCCAATCATTCAGTCTGAATCAAAACACAAGGGTCAAGTCTGAGGTCATAAACCACCAAGAGTGCACAATGCAACAAGCACTTTACAACCCAAGTGTCTACATACAATGACTCAGTGCGGCGAACAGTGCAAACTCTGACGACCTGACCCCTGTCTGCTCTTGCTTCAGATCTAACTTGAACCACAGAGCAAGGCTACCTTCAACAGATGCTACCTCAATATGTGTATACTTTTATGGACTTTTTAAAGAGGGGTTAAGATTGAGAGTCAGATACATGTACAATGTAGCAAGACAATGTACGTAATAACAAAATATGGTACTTTTTTACATGGGTTAAAGTACTATGGTTTCATAGTTGACGGATTGGTATAGTAATAGCAGACAAAAGTGCAAATTATGGGTCATTCCAAAAGCACATGTACAGTCATACTGGTGTACATGTACTACAGTGTTGTAGAGAGAGAGGTTTGAAATTTCAATGTTTGAAAGCCCATTCCATCTACCCTTTCTGAAATTTAACTAGAGATTGAAAAATGGCAGTCAGTTGGAGCAAGAAAAAAAATACATGAAAATTCCTAAATTGTTCAATCTGTCAAACAAATAAATGAAATATAATCAATCAGTGTTCAATGTCTTCATTCCAGGTAAAAGCAATTGAAGGAAGAATGCTAGCACTTTGAACTAATTTAATGGGACAAAGTCTGCTATTACCCGATGCTTTACTAATTAATTGCGTTAGTATCCCTGCCAAGAATTTAGTGTTGACGGGTCTGGTGTCCACTGGTTTAAAATTATACACTGTGCTGTAGTTTGGTCACATGTGATGTCCAAATGTCTTGGGTCCCTGATCAAGTGTCCATCAGCCAACATGTGCTAGACTAATGCCTACATGACTAAACTCGGTCCACTGGTAAATAACTGGACTACATGTGTAGGTCCACTGGTCCAGTGCCCATTGGTCTAGTTTGGTTCATGGAGTCTGCTAGACCAATGCCTAAATGACTGGACTGGGTCCACTGCCCATTGGTCTAGTTTGTTTCATGGAGTCTGCTAAATGACTGGACTGGGTCCACTGGTCCAGTGCCCATTGGTCTAGTTTGGTTCATGGAGTCTGCTAAATGACTGGACTGGGTCCACTGGTCCAGTGCCCATTGGTCTAGTTTGGTTCATGGAGTCTGTCAGACCAGCGCCTAAATGACTGGACTGGGTCCACTGGTCCAGTGCCCATTGGTCTAGTTTGGTTCATGGAGTCTGCTAAATGACTGGACTGGGTCCACTGGTCCAGTGCCCATTGGTCTAGTTTGGTTCATGGAGTCTGTCAGACCATGGAGGAATAACTCCCCCTTATTCCTCCATGGTCAGACCAGCGCCTAAATGACTGGACTGGGTCCACTGGTCCAGTGCCCATTGGTCTAGTTTGGTTCATGGAGTCTGCTAAATGACTGGACTGGGTCCACTGGTCCAGTGCCCATTGGTCTACATGTAGTTTGGTTCATGGAGTTTGTCAGACCAGCGCCTAAATGACTGGACTGGGTCCACTGGTCCAGTGCCCATTGGTCTAGTTTAGTTCATGGAGTCTGCCAGACCAATGCCTAAATGACTGGACTGGGTCCACTGGTTCAGTGCCCATTGGTTCATTGCCCATGTAGTTTGGTTATGGAGTCTGCTTGACCATAGTGCTAAGTGTCTGGACTGGGTCCACTGCCTGGTTTTGCAATGTTTAGACCGATGATTACATGTGCATACATGTGCATGCTGGACTGGACTGGACCCAACATGTGCAGTTGTTTAAATCATACAGTAGGAGACTGCCATATTCAAACACTACCAAGTAACTGTACCACTTTCATTGTGCAATTCATGGCCTAATTATTCCTCAACCACACGGTTACCCCTTTGGACATGAGACCCTTTCCCCTGCATTTTCACTGATGACGAACCCACAGCATTATCCAAAAATATACCTTGAGGGCATCATCCTTTTCAAGTAAGACTGCCTCAAGGCTTGCCCCACCAACTTCTTCCAACCAAACCGGAAGAGAAAGAGCAGCGGTAAAAAAAAAAGATTCTGAATCAAGTCTTTGTCCGTCCTTTTTCTGGAAATGGAAAAAAAAATAGGCCACACTATCTGCAGTTTCCAGCCGTGGTAGTCAACACAAAAGGCAGAAAAGGCGAGACCAAACAGAGCCCAATGGAGTGAGACTGGTGCAAGGCGCTTGCCTGCACAGATCGGTACATGAATATTAAGCCACCAGCCCATAGTGACCTCATACAAAGACAGAGTGAGAAATAATTCTCTGGATTTGTCCAACCATGATGTGGAGTATGTACGGACGTGCACTGCCTGCCTAGGACCATTTAATTATCTAAATATGGGCGCTTTCCAAAAACCCGGCTGAGCCTTTGGCTCCAGCTTCATCCCTCTTATCCAAAAGCTGAAAACACAGGTTGGAGTAAATGGAGTTCTTTGTTGAAATCTAAGCTTTAGATTATTTTTTTCAAATTGCAGTGTAACATTCAAAACGAAGCCAAAAGGCCTCCCATTTCCATGCCTTATACTTTAAAATTTGGATGATAGAAATGGAGACAAAGCCTGAGCCTAAGCCGGGTATTTAAAAAGGGCCTTTTTTTTTCTTTCTTTTTTCTTTTTTTTTGGGGGGAGGGGGAGAAAGGTGTGGTACATTTACGTGTACATGTGCACTCTTTAATTACATGCTCATGGGTCTTAATATTTCAATGTGCACTATACAAACATGGCAGGTGATAAGCACTTACTGCACCATTGATGACTACAGTATGTAAAGTGTACATGTATGTACCGGTAATGTAAATACAGTATGCTGTGCTTGTGCTGTACTGAACTGGCATGGGTAGAACAGGCCCAGGACTATCCCATTGTACACACACAGTGGCTGCTCTTGCATGTCCTACTTGCACATTCTGATCACATTATGATCAAGGTCAACATTGGACTGATGGCATGAAGCAGGCTTATGACCACACATACACTGTACACATTATCATGTACATGTACATGTGTACATGGATGTATTGTACATGTACCGTACACTGTACACATGTACATGTAAATGGATGTACACATACGTACAGTTTAATGTACATACATGTATGTACCGGTAGTTTGCACTAGTTTGCACACATGCACAACAAAAGTGCAAAATGTTTGGAAAATGCCTGGTTTATGGTACATGTACACAAACATGTACATGTATACACATGTGTACATGTATTGTACGTACAGTTCAACGAATTCTTTGCACACATGCACAACAGCGCAAGGGTTAGAAAATGGCCGGGTTGACCTACAGTACATGTTACATGTACATGTACATGCATACATGTACGTGTACATGTACGTACACGATTTACATGTACATGTACATGTACAGTTGTACATTTTACACATGTGTAGTGTGTTGGCCAATGGGTGGACTATTAGTATTACTGTATGTGAATGCTGCAGGCAATGAAATACATGTAGGACACATTTACATGTACTGATAGGTATGATGACTGATGTACTGTAGCTGATACAGAAAGGTCATTTAGATAAAACAAAAATTCAGTCCATTCATTATCAATTTTTACACTGAGTGTGCCTTGGCAGAACATGTATGTGTGTGTACATGTACAAGTGTAAATGTTTACGGACTCGAATACATACTATACACACTGCATACAAATGCATTTACTGCATAATGTTAAAGTTCATGCATGTGTACATGTAGTCATGTACCGGTACCTGAAATGTACAAATGAACGTACGTACAAGCACGTGCACACTACATGTACATATACATGTACACATTTAGCTATGTACAAATATAAAATTCACTTGAAGCTGAAAAGATATATAATACAAAATCAGATTTCACTTGAGAGCTTTATCAAATTTCAGTACCTGAGGAGGTAAAAAAAACCCACGGAATTCTTTGGTATTTAACACTGGAAAACTATTTGAATACAAGAATTTGAGTGTTCGATTGCTGCACTTGGTGGGAGAGATTATGCATAGTACACACACACTATGCGCACACACAAAAACCCTGGGGTTCAAAGATTAAGCCTGGTATAATAGTGAATAGTGGCCACACTCCCCAATAAAACCCAATCTGGGGAGGGCCGCTTAGCCATTGTGCCCTGATGACTGCTAATCTATGTAAGAGCCCTATTTGGGTGACACACTGGGCTGCTGTGCTACTGTACGTAGAAGTGGCAGGAGCAATGGTGGTGGTGGTGGTGGTGGTGATTGTGATGGTGGTGGGGAAAAGAGGCATCGGAGGGAGGGGAGGGGAGGGAAGAGGAGGGAGGCAGTTGGGCAGGGAGGGAGGCAGGGAGGCATCGGAGGCAGGGAGACAGTATGACATGGTGACAGGGAGGCAGGGAGGCAGGGAGGTAGGGAGGCAGGGAGGCAGGGAGGCAGGGAGGCAGGGAGGCAGGGAGGCAGGGAGGCAGGGAGGCAGGGAGGCAGGGAGGTAGGGAGACAGGGAGGCATAGAGGTAGGGAGGCAGGGAGGTGGACAGGAAGGGAGGCAGGGAGGGAGGCAGGCAGGGATGCAGGGAGGCAGGGAGACAGGGAGGCAGAGTGACAGGGAGGCAGGGAGGCGGGGAGGCAGGGAGGTAGGCAGGGAGACAGGAAGGGAGGCAGGCAGGGAGGCAGGCAGGGAGGGAGGCAGGCAGGCAGGGAGGCAGGCAGGGAGACAGGAAGGGAGGCAGGCAGGGAGGCAGGCAGGGAGGGAGGCAGGCAGGGAGGCAGGCAGGCCGGGGTGGGAGGCAGGCAGGGAGGCAGGCAGGCAGGCAGGGAGGTACATGTAGGGAGGCAGGGAGGCAGGGAGGCATGGAGGCAGGGAGGCATGGAGGCATGGAGGCAGGGAAGCAGGGAGGCAGGGAGAGAATGAGGGAGGGAGGGGGGAGAATGAGGGAGGGAGGGGGGAGAGCAACAGAGCCAGGAATTGAGAAGGGAATGAGGGAATGTATGGAGTGGATAAGAGGGATACACTAGAGGGGTTGCACCACCGCCACTCCCCAAGTCCCAGGGAGACCCTGGTTGCGGTGATTTCTTATTTTACCCTTGTCCAGTAGCTGTATGCACAAACATACACAAGCATGCAGTCAACAATCACACAGCATCAGCAGTTTTTCCCATTAAGTCTCTGGAAGCCGAGCGCACAGTGAATACACTCAATACACTCAACCTTGAGCTCTGCTGCTTGAAAAGGGCGCGACTGAAATTAAGTGCTTATTGCAGTATACATACAAACCCCCACCCTTCCCCCTCCCCAATCCCAAATGGATGTATGCATCCAGGGACACCTTATGCAGTATCATCCGGGGGGAATGCAATACAAAGTTATTACGAAAGGACAGGATCACATTCTCACATGTGCCTGATGGGGAAGTTCACACGTTTGACCAAATGAAGTACATGTACTGTACGTATAGGACCAATGAGAAAAACAGTAGTCACATGTGGGTATCCCAGTACAGGCTACAAGTGAAGGTCCCTTGCCACAATAATGCCATCAAATCATACACTCATGGGCTTGCAGTGCATATAATTGTGTGAGGGAAAGGTTAACTTCCCATAAGAGGCATTTTTTATTTATCAATTCTTACTTTATTTTTTATTATTTTTTTTTTTTTAAATCTCAAAAGTTAGAGGGGCTGACGTTTCAATCCTAGCGGGACCTTTCTCAAAGGCAAAGTGACAAGGACATACACAGACAGTCAGGGGAAGGAAAGCCCTGACACACATGACAGAGGAAGGACAAAAGGGAAGGGAGTGGGATGCAGATGTACACCAAGGGAGGGGAGATTAAAGGGAAAACAAACAAACGAATGGGTGGGGAGGGTCAAAGGGACTGGAAGGAGGTGGAAGATCAAAGGGGAAAGCCACAGGGAAGATGAAGAGATGTAAATGTACATGTATGTATTGCAGGTCATTTTAGTCAGTGAGCAGTTTGCAACAGTTTTTATATTACCTTCTTTTCGGGGGGCATGGGCTGGGCCAAATGGCATTTTAAGTGCAAAGCAAAGAGTTAGATAGTGCATAGAGCTATACATTGTACCTCTACATGTACCTTAATTCCTGCTTATGAATCATCAAACTGTACACCATGTACGTACACAGTTATCATATACAGTACATGTACATGTATAGTATACATAACATATTCACACCATTTACTTGCAAAGGAAAAGGGACAACAACTTAATCAAGGAATTGACATGAGCTTCCCGACCCAACCCCAATCCATTCTCTTCACAGGAAATGTGGAAGAAAATAAAACGGTCAGACAAATACAGCTTCCTGGAACGAATGAGTCCAAAACTCCATGTACAATTCTGATTGCCAAATCATTGGCCTTTCCTTTCTCTTCCTTTAAGGCCAGTCGGGCCAACTAGCTAACATGTAAGTCAAGGCGGCCAAACAGATCTCTTGGTGGCCAAGGACTTTCAGACAGCATTTAACTTTGACACTACTGAACAGTGAACAGGCTAGATTAAGCTTCCTGCAGTCGATTTCACCAAACCCATCGTAACTTACGATCAATCGCAAGACGATGAGCGATGCACAGAGACCATACGGCCTATCGCAATTTACGATGGGTTATCAGTCGTTAGTGGAGTTACGATGAATCGTAAGGCTTCGTGAAATCCAGCCTGCGTATTTCTTAGAAGTTAGATACATGTAGTGTAGCTTACAATGGTTTCAGGCTGCCTGCATTCATTTTCGCGGACCGATGCCATTTTTACAGGCCATCAATCAAGAGCAAGGCCTATGGATAGTTTCTTTAACAATGGCTTTTAATTTCACATCCATAGCAACATGGGCAAAAGTAATAAATTGAGTAAATTTCCTGGTTTCATTCTTGAATCAAATAATCAATTGATCACTTGTAAAATTGACTCCATGTGAGTGCAGAGATGAACGTGGGGTTTTTACTCCGTAACTGTGGCAACGTTTTTCAGCCACTCTGTAATCAGTCTGCCATTATATAGTGCACTGGCCACTGGCCATCAGAATCTTAGCAATTCTGGAGACAGGTGCAAAAGCAATACAGAGGCTGTATCTTACAATGCAGATGCAGCATACAGTGCATACATTGTACAGTATGTGGAATCTTTTGGATATGATAATGTACGTGTATGTACAGTACAGGTACATGCTGTTTGCTGTCTATGGAAATACTGCATGTTTTACTGGGTGCATACAGAAGATAACACACATTTGTATACTATAACGTGTGCATGTATAAATACAGTACTGTAGTGGGCATAACATGCACATGCTTTATGCTCAAAACCAAACAAATGCTACAAAATGGACCTGATATCAAGTTATCAAATACATTATGTACCTAATGTACTATACGTTAATTAAACATTTAAAAATGTGAAAGTCAGTGATGGGGTTCAAAGCAGTTCATGCTAGAAGATATTTCAAAATGCAAACATGTTGCACATGTACATAGGCCTATAGTAGTATACGTGTAGGTAACATTTTAATGATGCATGAGCTTGTACCATACACGTACTGTACATTCTACATGTACATCAGGAGCCTACATGTACACTGTGTGTGCATGGTGGATTCTATCTGCCCATCTGTGGACATAAATACCCTAAACCAAACATCACAGGGCTACATGTTGGGCCAGAGTCATTTCTCCATACGGCCTGCATAACTTAACCTGATTCATCCCGCCCACCAACCAACCAACCCACTCCGCCATGCAATTCGGGTGATAATTATTGACTATTACACTGTACTCCAGTGCTTGAGTATTGTGCTTTTGCCCTCATCATGCACAATGCATGCCCGACTACATGAGGTGTGCACTGCATATTTTGAATACACAGTCATTTGGCTCTGGCTCTGGCTCTTGCACTTGCATCTGGCACTGGCTCTGAGTCTGACACTTGGCTCTGGCTCTGGCTCTGGTTCTGGCTCTGGCTCTGGCACTTGGCTCTGGCTCTGGCTCTGGCTCTGGCTTTTTGGGAAGGCCCCCACTTACATTGTAAGGACTGAAAAGCTCAGGTGGTAGAACGTTGACAAATTAAACCAGAGGCCTACCGGTACAGTAAGCTCAGGTCCTGGTCCACCCAAAATTCTCTTACATGTCATTTCAATAAAATTCTTTGTTGATGAAAAATCAAACCAAAGTCGGATACCGACAGAAATTTCACAAAGAAATGGATATCTGAGAATACGCAATCACATAAGGGTTGGCATTCTGCATTCATACATGTAAATAGATATTGTCTGATCAGCATTAATGATTAATCTTTCCATTCCAGCAAATCCAAATGAAATGCTGAAATGAAATGCAAAGAGAATTGTACTGCAAACCCAATGCTCCTTGACGGTATGCCTTATCTTGAAACCCAGTAGTGCATGGCTAAGTATTCGACAAATCACATTTGGTGATAGACAGGAGATTGTGACCACAGTTGTATTTGGGGTTTTTTTTAATAAAAACTCATTTCATTGAAATTTTCGTGGGAATCTCGGATCAACAAAGACTGGATGAAAACGGAGCACAGATGTGAAATGATTCCCACTCCTCCCCATTCTAATTGCATACTACCTCCACTCTCTCTCTCCCAATGCTGAGATCAATGTTTTATAAAAAAAGATACTGCCCATTGTAATATCACTTCCTGTCTGTCGCCTATTTATGGAAACATCAAGGCTAGACCGAATGCTTTGGGGACAGTTAAAACTTAAAGCTTACTGGGGGAGAAGAGGGGTGGAGCCTGGAGGGATGAGGACAAGGATGGGATGGGGTAGGGGTGCGTGTGTAAGTGTGAGGGTGGAGAAAGGGTTGGGATTGGGGTAGGGCTGTGTGTGGGTGTAGGCGTAGGTATGGGGGTGAGGGTAAGGTTAGGGGTGGGGATGGGTGGTGGCGGGGTGGGGGTTGGGTTGGAGGTAGGGTAGGGTAGGGGTGAGGTTGGGGATAGGGATGGGGGTGGGGGTTGGGGTGGGGATGGGGATAGAGATGGAGATGAGGATGGAGATGAGGATGGGGGTAGGGATGGGGGTAGTAATGGGGATTGGGGATGGGGGATGGGGATGGGGATGGGGGTAGGGATGGGGATGGGGGATAGGGATGGGGGTAGGGATGGGGATGGGGGTAGGGATGGGGATGGGGGATGGGGATAGGGGTAGCGATGGGGATGGGGGTGTGAGAAGAGGGCAAGGATGACTGACTGAATACTACCAGAGCCAGACAAGGCCTCCCAAAGCGTATCCTAGGATAACAGATGGCTGCATCCATTGAAGGCTGATGCATACACTGATTACACATGTGCAATTTGTATCTCTTTTTTGGTTTCTTTTCTCTCACTGATTTGTGCAGGGACGTCCCTATCTCTTTCGAGGGCCCTTTGGGACTGAACAGATGACAAGATGCACACATTCAAAAGACCCATGCAATATTAAAAAGCATGGACAATGTTGTCTGCATGCTGAATGGTACAATAACAACGGCCGTCTCATTCCAAGTTGCTTTCAATCTAATTTAACAAAATTGGCATCTTTGCGAAAGCAACATTGAAATCATCTTATATTCAATGTCTGCCTTGAACTCCATGTACAATTTCATTTTTTTCTTGTAATTGGAAAATTTGCATTTGATGTCTGTATTATACATACTGTACATGTACATGGGTACACTGTAATGTGTATACATTGAAAATGAATTTATTTTTAATTAATTTTCACATAATTTGCATTCGCCATGCAAGTGACATTAAAAATAATATCCTTTTCAGTCGAGAAATCCTTTGAATTCACATTTCTTTTGTTGTTGTCTGAATACAAAAACCACAGCTGCCTAAAATGAGCAAAGTCTTGGTTGGGTTAGAGCATCAGGCCCTCTACATTTCAATCCAAATGTTAAATATGATCATAGAATTATGGATTTACATCCAAAATTTCAAACCAACAAGCACAATTGCTACTTTCGAGAAAGGTCCTACAGCTACTACGATCGAAACCAAATTTTTCAGATTCAAATTTCAAACTGTTGCTGTTATACAACCATATACTGCTACTCTAGCATTCCAAGTGGATTTCTGTTTCTGTTTCTTTCTTTTTTTCTTTTTTGTGAACATGTACATGTATATCTAGGTACTGGTACATGTACACATGGGTTTCTTCTCAAAAAGCCAGAATCAATGCCTTTCTAAGATGGCCTGCAGTTTCTGAGAGTCGAGGTCTTCCTCCAGAGATGAGAACCATATCTGACAGACCTACATGTATCTAACATCCAGGGAGGTAGTGGACTAGACTCACCCACAGACCTAATCAGCTTCCAGGTAAAAAAAATATATAATACAAAAAAAACAGTGTGTATACATATCAACTGACTTAAATTTATCAAATGTATCCACATCTCAAATTCTAGAAGACCTGACATTTCCAATAACTGCAGACCCTTTCAAAGGCAGATACAAACCTTACAAATTTCTTTCCTTCTTTTTGTCTATGGCGATGGACTAGACAAAGGATTTCTGTTTCCGGGCAGAATAGGGAATTCTGGAGTGGCAGTCCAGAGAATAATTCACTTTATGCCCTTATTTAGGTCGGGGGAAGCATCTGTACGCTTTTGGGAATAATGCAGTAATACTGCATGTGCACATTTATGTGTGTGCATGTTCTCCACAACATCAGATGAAAAACGTGCACAGATGCACTGGCCAATTTGACTCAGTTCATGTAATTTTGCTAATCAAAGGAATCTGGGGCAATGTCAAAAACATATGTTTTTCCCAAAAATATTGTGTACACGTACCGTACATGTACATGTACATGTATCATTTTCACAGGGAGGAAAACAATAAAAAGTACATATACAGTACACACATGTACATGTACAGTACACACATGTACATGTACAGTGCACATGTACAGTACATGTACGGTACAAAGTACAGTACATGTACACTTGTACAGAATTACAAGAATTAGAATGTACACGTACAGTACATGTACATACATAACATGTACCATGTACGTGTACATGTACATGTACATGTACATGTACCGGTACATCGTAATGTACACGTGTGAATACAGGGTATGTACCTGTACATACAATGTATACACCTGCACACTACACATAGCGTACTACATGTTGTACATGTACATGTACATGTATGTATGTACACATTAGATGAAAATATGGTAAGGCCTGGGCCCAATTTCATAGAGCCGCTTAAGCGTGAAAATCTGCTAAGCAGGAAAAGTCTTCCTCGTGTAAGCAGGATTACAAGCTGCCCTGCAATGTGTTGTCCATTGCTTTTGACTTGTTTTCCACTCTTCTTTACTTAGCATGAAACATCAGTGAAGTTTGGGTTGGCAAGGGGATCCTGTGGCTCATGAGTTTTTGCGCTTAAGCACATTTTGACGCTTAAGCGGCTTTATGAAATTGGCCCCTGCACATTATGCCCAAGCACAAGTGCCAGTCTACAGCTTCTGGTAGTGGTACATATACCGTGACCCCTTACCCACCAACACTTCAGAAGTTGATAACACCACAGATAACATAATATAACAATGTACAGTCTGTATTTACCTTGTTATTACACTGTACACAGAGTAACAGTATTATCTTAAAACCTTTGATACATGCACCTGTATCCATATATATGGTCTATGAATAAATTGACTATCTGTCAATGTAATAATACTTACCAGACATTATTCTCGAATCTCTACCATTCAGCAAAATCCTTTGCCAGGGCTCAATTTGAAGAGTGGCTAATTGGCCATTAAATGCTGTTTCAGACCATATGATTTGTGGAGAATTCTGGCCACACTGGCCACTACAAATAATAGCCTTCACTACAGCACAAACGAATCAGCAGCAATGGATCAAATTAGTCCCTTTTGTGCACATCAAATCCATGTGGGACTCATTCATTCCTACATATAACAAAACCTGAGTAAAACCCTCATATCCATGTGCAGTAAAACATTTATAAATTGTGTACCGGTACATCGTAATGCCCTTCCCTTTGATCTCACCCTTCCAGCTTTACTCGTTGTCCTTTGTTTCTCATCCGTGTCCTATTCACTCTCTTCCCCCTTCCTTCGTGTACATGTATCTGTGTTGCCCTTGTCACTCTGCCTTTGAGAAAGGTCCTGCTAGGATCGAAACGTCAGGCCCACTAAATTTTAAGATTTGCATTTTGGTAATTTTAGTCAGTAAACAGTTTGCAACATTTTTTCATATCATTTATAAATTGTGTTAAACTATCGCAGTCAGCTTTCCCTTCTGTGGCCTTGTCTGTTTGAAGAGTGTGATGATAAGATAACAATAAGCACCCATGCTAAAGCAAACCTTGAGAGTAATTATCAATAAATAATAAAATAATACAACCCTAACTTATACATTTAGAAGGGAGTGACTCACAGATGTCACCTAATTTTGAGAGGACTAACTCAAAAAATATTATGATAAAAGTCGTCTCCTCTGTTCTGCTTCCAAATGTCAAAGTAGAACTTAAACATGTACAATGTACGTGTACAGGCACACTGCATGTTTGTGTGTGCTAGCACAGATGCACAATCAAATTAGCATCAATACGTCCAGCGCATTCACTAGAAGGGGAGAAAGGGGTGATTTTATTGAATACAAAGACAGCGCAAACATTTCACGTTCTATTATACATGTAAGGCAATGGCGTACTATGTATTCTCAGTATTTGTACACGTGTATACTGTACATGTATAAATTAGTCTAGATAGGATGTGAACATTGTGCGCACTTACACACATGAGTGCATACGACACATACCTTGTAAATACTGTACGTAAATATAGGTACATGTACCCGTACACTGTACAGGTTTGTGTACATGTACTGCTGTATACATGTACATGTACGGTACAGGCGTACAACTGTACATGTACAAGTCATGTACTGTAGGCATACGTGTACATGCACATGTCAATGTACATGTACAGAACTTTATGTACCGGTATTGTAAATTAACTGTACTAAACATGTACTACACATGTACAATGTGCATGCATACCGTAAGAGTGGATTATAATACAAAGTTACACACAGCTAGGTACAGTAGTCCTAGGTAAATGTAATGTTAGTTGAGCTGTCAAATAGAACATAATATAATCCACACTAGCACACATCCTTCAGCGTAAATGCTGCACCATTGATTGATTGATTGATTGACTTCATTTGGAAAACACATGAGTTCCACAATTAAAACCAACTACTGTTCATTAAGGACACAACTTTTCCAATACCAAGCAATAAATAAACTGTCAACAGCATGTATTTTCATGAAGGTTCTTGCTAAAAATGTGTTCATGGCTACATGTACATTGTACACAGTACTTAGCGAACATGTAGCAGTGTATGCAAATTTGCAATTCAAGATCACAGCCTGTATGTCAATGTAAATGTACATGTACTGTACGTACATGTGTGCTAGTACTAGTAGTGGACAGTGCACATGGACTGTACATTTACAGTACAACTGCTTTAATGATAATGCATGTTGAAGACATTTAAAACATGTATCCTCCAAGTCAAAGTGGCACATCACATTCATCTTTGGGTTAGGGCAGGTGCATTTTTACAGCCATTTGTAAATGAAGTGTACAATGTATTGTACATGTACATTTGTACATGTACATGTACTGTACATGTACATATCCAGAACAGTACACATGTGTACATGTACAGTGTACTCAGAGTCTCAGAGTAAAATAACATATCTGCCTATGTTTTTGCTCAATCCATCAACCATGGAAAAAAACATGAGAACAAAATTAAATGCTAACTTTTTCAGACATAGAGGGCGGTATTTGTAAACCTTTCTTTGTTCTAATGATCGCTCCTAGTCCATTGACTCATTGAGCCATTGTCGGAAATTCAAAAAAATTCCTCTTTTCTCGAAAATAGAAATTTTGGACCGCTAAAATTTCACAGAATGTCTGATACAATTACAAATTTCCTGATGTGTACCAGTACCAGTAAGTCATTTCTCAAATTTGGAATGCCCGGAAATTGGGTGCGTTAAACAAACCATATTGCATATACAGGTACAACAAAACCTAGATCATAACAGTTTTACTGTTAGCAGGGCCTTTCTTATTCTGCCTTTTTAGAAAGGTCATGCTAGGATCTCAACATCAGCCCTGTACAAAATGCAACACAATAAATGGACACATTAGCTGTAAATGCACAAATGCATAGCCAGACTCAGTTTTCTTTTATTTTACTGGATGTACGTAGGACATATTTGGGGGAAAAGGTCATCACTGTCTACCTGTGAAAACTGACAAGCCACTCAGGGTAAAAGTACACAAACTTGTGAGCAATATTCCCTCAATATTACGTATCAATTCATACAATATACATGTATTAAATGTCTGTCAGACTATCATCCTGTGCCTATCCAGAACAGGCTTACTTGATATTTCTGCCATTCAGTCTGCATCGTACAAGTGTCACGCGCTGTGCTGTACCAGCTTATACATCATGCACAGGACAATAACGCAATTCAGTCTTACGAGCTTCGCATTCGTGCAAGCCGTCTCAAGAGAAAGTCTATGCAGCTCTATAGTATAGACGTTCTCAAAATACCGGTAGTCCCCTATTCAGCAGATTACCGTAATGGCCACTCTATTTGTTAAAGTCATGTGCTTTTTGTATAATTCATCGATTCAACATGTAAGGAGCCATCTTGCAGCATTAATCGTCCACATGAAACCACACATGGCAGACATCATTACGCAGGGTTTGAATTTAGCAGTGGCCCTGTGGCCATTAATAACCCTAACCCCCTACCATTTTTTGGTAGGATATAACCTGAATCCTGCAAAATCCTGCTATCCTACCTTGTTCAAAGCTCCATGTGACCTGAATCCTGCCAAATCCTGCAGTACTGGCTACTGTGGACCATTGCCTGAATCCTGCCAAATCCTGCACTGAGTTTATGGAGTTTTAGTCCACATTCTAAACAAAGACTTTTTCAGCTTAGAACAATGGGCCCTTTTTCGAACGGATAATCTCTTGACAAAAGCCAAACGACGTCCGAATTGTTACCAGCATCCTGCATTTTCCTACTGACAAAATCGCCTTATGCCCTCAATCCTGCACATTCCTACAGTGTGTCAACTCTCATGTGCCCTCAATCCTGCAAAATCCTTCTCTAGCACTTTGATAGTAGTAGCCTGTATCCTGCAGAATCCTGCAATGTGTCAACTCTCATGTGCCCTGAATCCTGCAGAATCCTGCAATGTGTCAACTCTCATGTGCACTGAATCCTGCAGAATCCTGCAGAAGGCAAATAGGATTCTGCAGGATTTGGGAAGATTACTTAGAACCCTCCTCAATCCTTTACAATCCTCCACTGTCCTCCAGTGTAAATTTTACAACCTTCCTCAAACCTCCACAATCCTCCACAGTCCTCCAGTGTAAATTTTACAACCTTCCTCAATCCTCTACAATCCTCCAAGATCTCATTGTAGGATGCTTCCTCAATCCTCCCCAGTCCCCCTGTGTAAATTTGACAACCTTCCTCAATCCTCCGCAATCCTCCAGTGTAAATCTAACAACCTGCCACAATCCTCCACAATCCTCCGCAATCCTCCAACTGGAAATTGTCTTACTTGCCTCAATCCTCCGCAATCCTCCAACACAACCCGGAGGATTATGGAGGATTGAGGAAGGTCATGGTAAATGACAGTTGAAAGAAGATCTCTGGCCAGTTGAAGGCCATCACTACATGAAATTGCTGGAAAAGAAAGACTTTACAGGCAGTCTGAACATCACATTCTGAACTACAGTACATCTATTACAATATTACATAAACATGTACTGTACATTGTAGATATTGATTTCTTTCAATCATTATTTTTCCCACAAGTTTTCAAAGGAACACAATTAACTCCAACTTGAACAACACTCAGATGGACTTCAGCAAAACCACAGGAGAGTGAGGAGACAGCTCCCTTCCTGTGAATTTAACGTTAATTCTTTGAGGTGTGCACAATGTCTTTATCAGAATGGCAAACCACTACTTCAAAATGCACGCCAGAGGAAATACACGTACGTGTCAAATTAGTGAGCAAGTTAAAACTGAAGTCTGGTTGCCCAACTGGCCAATCGATGAAAACAGTCCACCCTTAACGTAGTGTCCACTGGACTTTTCCTTGCCTAGATGCATGTACAAGTGTGTACCTCAGAAATACAATGTACACATGTGTACTATAGTCCTCTCAGTCTCAGATACAATAGCTACATGCAGGCAAGACCCTCTCCTGATGGGGAGGACAAGCCTTTTGGCAAGGTTTACAATTTCCGGGGCTTTTTTTTTTAGCTGTACTTCAAGTCAAATTTATCCTGTCTGGCCCAAAACAGCAACCTTATTACAAAATGCTTTCAAAACATGTCAATTACTGGCGGGCACATCTCCCACAAACATCAGAGCAAGGTAATACAATTGTTGGTGTTTCCTGAGTCAGAAAGAGGACAATAGGAATATGAAGTTACGGTACATGTACGTGACTTTGGATGTCAGTGGAGAAAATTGGCTACATTCACCCTAGCAGCAAAGGACGAAATAAGAAAGAGTGCGATGACTGATCAGATAAGGCATACACCCACCCACCCCACCTGAGTCCCCCCCCCCAAAAAAAAAAACAATTGATGATTTTGATGTACATCTTTTTGGACACACATGTAAGTATGTACAGTAAGTAATGAATTTGATGACGGCCAGAGCATACTGGTCGGAACGACGAGTTACCACTCGGGTTCTTTTCAGAACCACACCTCTTCTTGAAGAGACCTTAAACATGGTGTCACCGCAAACCCTCCTATAGTCGTTTGCAACAGTTTTATACACACATACCAGTAATTATTGCTTGTCCATCAAAGATAGCATTTCTAAATCAAAACAACAAACTTAATTCAATCAGGTAGGCCTATTAGGCCTACTCTTTCTGATTTCCATGGACACAACAATGTCTTACAAGTCCAATTTGTGTCTTGCAAACTCAACCACAATACGGCATGAATTGGGATTTGTTTTAAGGACAATGGTGAAGGCACATGTTTTTCCTTCACTGCACTTCTCTTCCTGCTGTTTGCATTTTCGCAATTACGTTACTAAAAAAAGGCTTAAATACATTGTACACGTGTACATTTGTTCAGTATGAATTTCAAGCACAGTACAGTACAAGGGCAAGGATGATGCTTGAAGATCCATGGTCATGTCTGGTTATTTTTGGGACACGAGTAAACAAGACGCCTATTTTGGTCAAGTTGACTGACCGCGAGCACCCTCTTGGGGACGTTAGGAATAACAAGGGCTTTTCAAATGTATAGGCTGACATCAACTCTAATAACAGCCATTCACCATTACCGCCCGTTCCTGTGGACTTCTTATGTATGTATAGTACGTACATGTAGTGTACATTGTACATACATACAGGTATACCTTTTATGGGCTTTACACTATACATGTATGTATTATTTTTATGGCCTACACGTACATGACATGTACTGTACACGTACATGACATGTACTGTACACGTACAGTTGAACATTCTACAGATTTCAAATTTTGAGGGCTTTACGTACATGTACATGTATGTGGCATTTACATTGTACATAGTACACTCTGTGACATTTACATGCACTGTGCCATTTAAATATTATTCTGTAGCATTTACAATTTTTACATGCACGATTAATGGCATTGGCATTCAATGGCATTTTACATTCTGTGCAGTATGCACTTTATATTCTGTGCTTTACTTTGTACATTCTATGGACTTTATGCAAGTATTCTAAGAACGTAATATTCTGTTGACTGTATGGACTTTACATACACATGTACTGTACAGCCCATGACTTACACTGTAACATGTACAGAACATTATATACATGTAGAAAGGGTTTATTAACCACAGTAATTTGATCTCCCTCCCCAACGATTCTTCTATTTTCAGTCATTTCTGGTAAATTTTCCAATTTAATTGTAGGGGCCTGTCTGTACCTGTCTTTGATAACTGGTCAACAGAAATGTACATGTAATGTGGCAGAGGTTTGATCACACAATGCATTTAAATACATGTACAATGGTAAATTGAATTCTATACTACCCATGTATGCACATAGAAGATTGAGGTTCAATCATATACATGTAGGTCCGTACATGGACATGTACTGTTGATGGAATGGGAAAAGGATGGCAATGGATCATGGATGTTTGCTACAAAAGTGATTCCTGAACAACGGCAAATCTGACAGCAAACAGGCATACTTTTCTCTCTCTTTTTTGACGCCTTTACCCTACACCCTATTTCCTGCCTTTTCTACTCCCCTCCCATTCTCCTCTCAAACTTCTCACCCCTCTCTCTCTGTTAATATCACACCCCTAACATGTGCTACGAATGACGCCTTGACTTGTCTGCCGAGGAGCCAAGTCTGCAAACTCTGCAGCTTTTTTTTCCCCTTTCTTTTTCAGGAAGGAGGGCCCCCTCAAAGTGCTAGTGACTTCTGGTTTGACAGAAGGCGCCATGTGGCCTGCCAGCCAGCCAGTCAGACTGCCAGGCTGACTGACTGACTGCCTGCCTGTGCAGAGCCTTCCTGGCAAGCAAAGGCCTTGGACGCCAGCAAAAAAAGAATATATTACAGGGCACTGAGATTATCCATCTGCACTGGACAAAAGGTCATCACAAGCCAAGTTCAAGTCCGTGCATGGGGGGGGGGGTGTGCCATGGGTCTGTTTTAGGTGCATGTACGTAAGCACAAGTGCAGTCACGTATCAATGTCTGGCAGATTTACTTGTTAAGCACCGCTGAGCAACAGCATTTAGAGGTGCACGTAGGAAGGGGGGAGATGGGAAGGACTGACATGCTGAAGATCCACAAAACACTTCCGCTGTAACTGTAAGTGCTGTACATTGTACAGGTACAAGTACCAGCACATGTGCAGCAAGAAGATTAGTTTACCACAAAATGTGGTGGTAAGACTGCCTGTGGGAGGGTGTTTACTGTTTATGATGCATTTTTGTAAACTTCTTTTTTATATCCAAATGGCCAGTTGGGCCAATAAGGGATAATCTTCATTCATTCAGTTGGCCCTGCAAAATTTGAGCCCTTACTTGGAGAGCGATATATACTGCAAGCTTGAATGAAAATCACTTAAAGACAAAACCTATGTACAGTATGTACATTTAAAGAACAAGATTCACATTAGTTTTAAGCATCCTTTGAAGGTTGGGAGGGAATGGCAGGGAGACACGGAATGTGGCTAAAGATCAGTTAACTACCAAACTGTAAATTAATCAATTTCCTGCCAACAGTGAGATTGCCCACGCATGTAAAATGTACATCAAGTTCAACCAAGAGTCTGCATGACTTCAAAGGCCATGAAAGTAAGCGGCCGTAAAATGCAACTCCCATCTCCCCTGAAAAAAAAAAAGTACGAAGACTTGCCACGATCTCATCTGCCCTGGCCGTGACACATAGCGATTGCCAGTTGCATCCAGTCTTCTGTGTGCCTGTGCCCCCCCCTCTCTCTCTCTCTCTCTCTCCCTCCTCCCCCTCCTTGCAGGACAGGACCGGCAGGCCATTAAATTTACCATTGACAATGACACAGCAGTTATGGACAGAACAATGCAGCAAGAGATTATCAGCCGTTTTCTGAACTTGGTGGCTCCGGGGAGCTGACTCACCCAAACTGACTAAATTAAATTCCTACCTAATTCCTACCACAGTGGCAGGCACAGTACGGAGGTCATTGCACTGTAAAAAAAAGGGGGGGGTAAAAAAGGAGGGAATGGGAGATATCTGAATAGATTACCCTTCTTTTTCTTTTTATTGAAGCAATGTAGCATCAAAAACTGCTGGTAAAAAATCTGAAAATCCTGACTGTATTAGGTGTGCATGCATTGCATGTCAAGTGGGTTGACTGTTATTGCAAATCATGTCGTCAAGTGTACATAGTATGTATGTACTGTGGCCAGGGTCTTATTTGTTTAATTTTTCAAAGGTTTTAATTTTGCTCTTAATCAAATTAAATATATTGTATATCACAAAATGCTCAACTGTTTACTAGTATGTAAAGGACTGATGTAATCAATTGAGTGAGCATAGTATACAGGACAACAAACATCTCTTTGACTACCAAAAAAAAACACTAACAATGTTCACATGGTTCGCATAGGGTAAAGTGAGTGTAATGTGCACTGTACCTACAGTTTTGTTGGGGTTTTTGTGGGTTTTTTGTGTGAGGGTATCTGTCATTATAACAAATACCAATCAACTAATCACACACATAGTACTGTAAAGTGAGCCATTTGTACATATGACATCTGGAAACAGGGACATACAGCATGCATGTGTACCTATTTACATGTTTTGTATTGTACCGTACACGTAGCTATGCATATTGGTAGCCTTATAAAAAAAATACTGTTAGCGGCCCACAATATCTGTTATTTTAGGAATCCAATCGTGACAGACATTTATCCCCTGGGTCTCTCTCATGCAGGAGTCAAGCCTGAATTCCAGCGCGCCACTAGCCTGGGCTCTGCTGAATACAGCCACGATTGGGGCCGGGACTGTTTGCAGTATCAAAAAAAAAAAAACCTACAAGGGGGCAAAGGTCAGGGAAGAGTGTGCAATACACTAAGGTGCTGAGCTGCTGTTGTATATCAGGACTTGCACTTTGAGCCTGAGGTTTGGGAGTTTGGGGGTTTTGTTTTTTTCATGACTACCTCAACTACAGGAGTCACCTGTAGCAGTGTTTCGCAGGTTTGATGGGCCAGCTCAGGTATTTGTCTTCACAAATTACTACCTCAGGGCTCCCATCAAAACCAGGCAAGAAATATAAACACCAGAGCAGCAGTAGTTTAAGAACAATGTGCAATGTACATGTACATAGTAAATCAGGGATTTCTCCTGCTGCCTACCACCCCAAACAGGGCCCAAACAATGAACGCTTTTAATAATAACTTAGCCATTTTGTATACTCTGCAATATGGATGCATACTTGCATAGAATGTCTGCACTCAGCAGGTACCGGTACATGTAAGCTAAGCCAACACATGAAGAATTACATTTGGGAAATGCATAGGGAGAGCATCAGGTAGAGACAAGCAACCACATTTGCACTTTGTCTCATTTTGTGAGATCAAAATGGAATGAGGCATGCAGGCAATCTTAAACCGTAGTACAGGCTAGCACATGCGCTATTCAACCAAGCATGATAAGACTAGCTGCCGTGCATCAGACGTGAGATTCTCTCATCTCTCCACCCCTACATGTACGGGCTCTGTTCATTCCACTTCTTTTGTCTGCGCAGCGAACAAGGTAGCTGATCTTTGATGGAACTGCAGGGAGGCGGTGAATACTCCGATGTGCAGCCCAGCATGGCCAAGGTCACAGAAAGGGCCACTACCCCTCCTCCTTCTCATCATCATCATTTGCCACACTCCGTTCCTACTCCAATCTTCTTTTCTTCAGTCGTCACTGCACTTTAGGGGAAGCGTCGGTGAGATGCAATAATGCAACGCTGGCCTCAGTGAAATACACGCACTGGGTAAGGCTTGATTAATAGTGGCCCCTGTTCTGAAAAGACATCCGGCCAGTACGGCCACTAAAAACAGCAAGCAGCCACAAAAACATAAAGGCACTCTGGGGTGGATTTCACAAAGCCTTACGATGCATCGTAATTCAACTTACAATTGATAACCATCACGAGTTTTCAAAGGTCATGGTCGATTTCATCAAATTTATTGTACACTGTACGTAACTCATGACCAATCTCAGGGCAATGGGAGATCATTGCCTTGTGACTGGTTATGATGGTATGATGAATTTGATGAAATCGACAACTGGTCACTAAATACTGCACCCGATGACTAAATATAACAAATGGCCACAAGGGAACAACAGGCCATCCGCAAAATTAAAGTGGACAATGACAGCCGACAGTTGTTGCTTCTAAATTCTGGGGTGGATTTCACAAAACCTTGGCTAGATAACCTATGGTAAGTTGTGATACGCACTTACGCAGTATGGTTTCTGTGCGTCACTCATTCTCTCGCAACTGATCGGTACAAATTACAATGAGTTTGTTGAAATCGGCCCACTGGGCCACCGAAAGAATTTTGGGGGTCGCTTTAAACATTTCAAGCCAGCCAAATGTACCCATTGTGTCCCATTGCATGTAGGAAGGAGAGACAGAGAATGATGAATGAATCATGAACAGCCATCTGATCTGAGGTCCATGCACGACACAAGCTCTCTACACCCTATCCCCACCACAACACACACCCGACCTTGTTTCCAAATGCTCCCTCTTCCGAGACAAAACAGTCAACAACAACTCCCTGTCCGCACCCCATGAAAAAATTAAAAAGCATCACAATGCACTGTGCACAGTCACCTTGTAGCCATGCATCCCCCATTGTCCACAGGGCATGCTTGACCAAACCCAGCAACAAGGGTCCCTTCAAAAGAAAGAAAACGGGGCCATCAAGCCAGCACCACCTTCTACATGGGTTTACTTTTCGGTGCATAACCACTGGCTTATTAATTTATGTTTTTAGTAAGTACCCCAAGTCAGTTAGAGTCTTCATGGTAAACAGCTTTTTATAGAGATGACCATTGGCGAGGGATAGCATACAGCCTTCCATTAAGGCTTAAGTACCGTCCTTATGGTTGCAGGGGGGTGCATATTTTGTTTTTGATTACTAAGAAACACTCTACAGCTTGCTATTCAGCAATTCATTAGAGCCGGCCATCAAGTTGAAGTTCAAGAGGCTCTTGGGCCAGAGAGGGTGGAGTCAGTGCACAATGCATGCATGCAAATGGTGGAATTGTGAGAAGCTCTGGCTAATCTTCATAGCGCATGCACGATATGCTTCGCGTACACTGCGCACTGCTTGAATTTGAATAATGCAGCATGCATGTATGTACAGCAGTACATGTAGGCCCTATATGCACTTGACATGGACACGTCACACAATCTGAATGAAGAAACATGTTTATGCTCACATTCAAGAAACAATTTGTACATCTTTACCTTAATAAAACATCTGTTTGACTGAATGTTTCAAGATGTAAATTCAGCACATACTTTGCTCTTTTTTTAATAAATAAAACCACAGTGCCCATTTTTGCCCCAATTTTCAATTGAATGCAAGTATTTCAAAATGAGCATTGTCCAGTGGGGATGGGCATTGGGTATCTGCACAAAACTCCAATGAGAATGGAACAATAGCAAATTCACAAGACTATTAATATTAAGTATTAAACTTTTCATGACAGGGCAAACAGTAGCCACTATAGGAAGTGAATGTTTGCACATTGTGTAACATTGTTTTTAAAAGGGGATATAAAAAGGAAGCACTGAGTGAGAAGTTTGAATGATTCAATGTGGGTGCACTTTTGTACAGTGCATGCCTGCAATGAACTATGGCAGCCAGGTCTATTACATTACTAGGCAAAGAAGGCACAGTTAATTATATCAGCATTCAGCAGCTATTCAGGCCAGCTGTATACTTTGAAGGTTCCTTCACAAAACATGAATGTTTCAGTGTGTGGACCAACTCAACAATGGGCAAGGGTAAATATGTCAAAATATTGTTTGTCTACATATTGCGATTTGGCATCTTCTTCAAACTATAACTCAATAAGGGTTTGCCCTACTTGATAAATAAATAAACATGTAGTCCTTTGCCCAATTGCCCATTGGAAAATATATAACTGCCCATCGCTATACAAATTTGAATCCACGACACAATTTCGTGGTTAAAGTGGTTAAAGGTAGGATACACCATTTGTATATATGGCGTATGTGTAACAGAGGACAAAAAAGTATATGTATGCAGCTTTTTCAAACCCTATTCAAAATGGCAAAACTGAAACACGCAGAAATGAATGGAAAATAGCGTGGGGTGTGCACTTGTTACAAGTGATTCAGACGAACATGGCAATTTGGTGCAATGATTATTCTGGCCAAACCAGCTGGGCTGGATGGTGGGATTTGTGCCAGCTCGGCAATTTAAGAGTCAGGATTGCTATTGGACGACAGCGAGTAACTAAACACTACATGTAAATGCTCATACTCCTCAAACAGCACATGCCAGTGCAGATAATTATTCTCAAAGCCGAGCAACTCTGATAAAAAACAACATTTGCATATAAGCAAAATATAAACAGACCAAAGAGACTAAAAACAACCCAAAATGTGAGGACATTCAATAAAAATGTGATGCATGTCCAGTACACCTGAATCAGTAATTTGCAAAAAATGCAAAATATTATTCACAGTGGCTGTTGTTACGGCTGATGTCCGTGTGGTTCCCTGACTTCACAGTATTTGTCAGGATGTTTAGCTCTTGGAACCAGACAATCAGCTAATAGACTGGTTCAACCAGCCTGCAATGCTGACGAAATACAATCAAGTCAGGGAACCACACGGACGACTGCCGTAACCACAGCCACTGCGAATATTATTTGTCCAGTCTGTCTATTCATAATAATCATATGCTTATGTTTCCTTGCTCACAATTTTTCATTCACCATGTGTATACGTGTAGTCTCTATAATGCATTTATAAAAATTAACACGAAACTGAAATACATATAATTGTACATGGAGTTAAATTGAAAACTCATAGGCCTACATGTGCATTATTTGCAATAATAAAAATGCAATCAAGCTGTTGCAATTTCTCAATCATCCATGTGTTTTTGTGATTTATGAATGAAAAACAAACAAAGGTTTTTACGTTCACACACATAAAATTGGTTTTAAAAACAGCTGCCACTTTTTCAGATGATAGCCAAAGGAACATTGTACACTAAACCTACATGTACTTGTACCAAATTCAAAACAAGAAGAGCCATCACAATTCACATGTTCCAGGAGCCCAAAACAAATCATTAAACATTATCAACTAGTGCACCAAAGTAAGCATTATCTGTACAAAATAGGAAAAATATTGAATGGTAGGCCTACTACACTACATTCAAAAACGGCAATTCACACCCTAAATGTAGAAATTCATAATCCCACTTCTGTAAAGAGCTACACACAACCAGAGCTGACTAGTAATGAGACCACACTCTTTCGGGCGAGTAAATCCATGGCGACTTGGCATAGTCTGGGATTCGTGATGACTTATTTATGAAGTTACAAAACGAAACGCGTGACAGCTAATCAAAAAAAGCACCGTATCACGAGTACGGAGTACATGTGAGGAAATGAAAAGGACGGTGGATCATGGATGGACCGAAGTTTGAAAATTGAAAAAGATAATGATTATTATGATGACATGGTGATTTGGCAACAAATGTAGGGGCATGTGGAAAACAGGGATCAGTCCACAACTAATGTTTTTAATTAGGGAAATAATATTTGAGACACTTTTTTTTCAGAGCCATCGAAGCAGCCAAGTCAATGCACTGTAAAGCACACACAACACAGTCACACACTAAAAAAGCCAGTAAGGCAGTAGGTCCTGCAGCCACACTCCGCACTAGTACCACAACACCGCAACGGCATTCAAAGGTCACCCCCGGCCTACGGTTCAAACGAGGACACATTTTTGGCCGGTCAAAAAGCCATCTTTTTTTATTCTTCTTCTCGGCTCGGTCTATTCCCGACGGTTCGTCCCCTTTTGTTTTGGTGCGATCGTCGAGTCGGCCCTACAAAAATCGACGTGCAGGGTGGGTTTGGAGTGGAAGCAACCCTTGCAGAGGTCGGATTTAGAGGGTGTGTGTCGGATCGGATTGAGTTTTCCCACCAACGAGTCCAATTTAGGCGAGATCCTCTGTTGGTGGAGGGGAGAGAGGGCTCGAAAGAAAACGGCCATTGGTGGCTGTCGACTGCACTGGTGGTAGACTAATTGTGTTACCTCACATGACCCTGCGTGGTGGTGCAATGGTTATACGCACACACGCAAGGCAATGGGACCCCCAAAAACTCCCCTACGCATGCAGTCCTAGGCAAAGCAGCGCCCGTTTAGACCAGTTTAGACCCGTTCTACTCACCAATACTGGACATGCCGTCCATGGTGGATGCCTTGGCGAAGCCTCCGCCTTGATTTAAGGTCCGATTCCGAGAGGGAGCGGGGGAAAACTGCCAATAAATAACGCAAGTTCGTCGGCCGTATTTCCACCTCCTTCACATTCTCGTGCAGTGCGCGTTATAATAACTGTACGTGCACACTAGGCGCTGCGGTAATGCTGTGCGCGAGACAGTGCCGACGATCGCGCCAGTCTAGCAAGTCTGGCCGCCGACTCGTCGGGGTGATTGCGTGCCAGGCATTGATGCAAGGTGTGCATTACGTTCTCTGTGCACGGGCTATAAATAGGTCAAGCCTGGTTCCGATACGACTGAGTAAAAAAATGACCCTACATCCACGAGTACACACAGCAGCGCAGCACAATCATTTCTGAAAAAAATAATAATAAAATCTCTTTTTTTTCCCCATACACGTGATCACATTCAGCATTTACAATCACGTTTTCGTACTCCACGATGTTTCGTTTTTCCATTTTTTTCGCCCCCGTGATTTGTAAGTCGTGGATTTGTAGCGGATGCAAGCCTAATCTTGGAAACGAGTCCAGATACAATCTGAAGATTGTATTGATATTTTTCTTCAAATCGATTTCAGTCTAGGCTATCATACATGATCATACTTCACACAGGGGGTGGAACTTTTCTTTTAAAAAGCATTTTGGGGGAAAAGGAGAAGATTGAATTCCATTTTATTTCTTTTTCTACATTGTTTATCCCAATCAGTTTTATTTTCATGTTTCGTTTTATTGCAAAGTATTTCATTGTGTTTCATTATATTGTTTCATTTCATTCACTGTGTTTCAGAAAAGGTTGATGTAGGCCTAGGCCTATTGTGTTTTATCTTATCCTGTTTTGTTTTATTTTATTGTTGTTGAAAAAAATCATTTCAGCAATTGTCAGTTCGAAATAAGATGTAAGGCCCTAACCACTGTCACTTAGGGTTCTTTCCTCTTCTCTTTGCCATCGGTTTACTGAAGATATACGCCGATACTATAATCATTTGCTGTGCTGTAAACAAAAATCCAAAAATACTGGTTTAATTAATGGTTAATTTGTTAACCAAAATTAATGGTTTCCACCTGACGAGCGAAATAAGTGTTCCTTGTCCTTGCTGGTATGCAAAATGGCAACTGATGAGAAGCGGTACAGATATCTAGTGGATAAAGTAGAGGGATGCTTGATATAGGTCTGGGAAGTCGGTGGGCGCGGTAGCGAAGACGACATAGGAATAAGGAGGTTGTCGGGAGCTGTTATTTCTCGGGAAGATGAAACGAGGTTACTCATTTGTGGGAGGAGTGGGGGAAGAGGGGGTCCGTCCTCTTTCTGAACCAATTAACTCGAGCCCGAGACGGCCAGAGAGTGAAAGGAGAAGCACTTCGCGTGACACTCTGGACAGCTCAAGACGAAGGGCAGACAGAATGGACGCGAGTACTCAGGAAATTGTGAGTAACAATACTGAGTGAATTAGGTCAGTACGTCCGTGACATATTTTGGCACCGCCCACCGCAGGGGAAAAATCCCGATGGGAATTGGAGCACGCCGACAGATGGGCCCGAGTGATCACTGTCGTGGTCGACCTTGGGCCAAGGGCGGGTAGGGGAGGGGGCACTGAGAAGGTGGTGTGGCTGGCTATAGGTTGGGGGACGAAAATGTTCACTCTTGCTCTCAAGGCCAGCTTGCCAAGGATAGGGGAGGGGAAAGGGTGATTTCATTTGACGACCTGAATGATTGATGGGCTGTCTCGGACCAGCTGACCGACTGACCATCCCTGTCCATATATGCCAGCGCTGACCCGCGGTTGACATTTGCTGCCGGGCCAATTAATCGATAGTTGTTGTTCACTTGTGTCTGTCTTTCAGAAGTGTCGAGAGTGATATAGCGCGGTGCAAGGGTTGAAATTATCATATCGATTTGTCGGTCGGGTGGTGTCTGGGTTTTCACGATCGATTTATCAAGTTAACGAGCAAAAATAGTCAGCACTTTAGCGAAATATAATTACACTGTTTTTTTCCTCCCACCCCTCACTCTCCCCCTCCCTCTCTCTCTCTCTCTCTCTCTCTCCCTCTCTCTCTCTCTCTCTCTCTCTCTCTCTCTCTCTCTCTCTCTCCCCCCCCCTCTCTCTCTCTCCCCCTCTCTCTCTCTCTCTCTCTCTCTCTCTCTCTCTCTCTCTCTCTCTCTCTCTGAGAATGAGATGACAATTGATGAAATTAAGCTTGATTATCATATTGGAAAAATAAGAACAAAAAGGCTGACGAAAAGTGCAGGGTCTTGTTTACGAGAGTTGCGCTCCAGTAGTTAACACGCACATACGGGTTATCAGCTGCCGCATGCGCCGCCCATCATAATTATGCATAACATTAGGACGATCACGTGCCAGCCCATGGACAGATAAATATCCTCGGATGGCGAAATAGCGCCCTCTACAATTGGGTCACGGACGTGAACCAAGGCATCGTTGCTGGTTTTGGTGAGGGGGGGGGGCTTTGTGTGTTTTATGAGCCGTTTTTTTTATGAAACCGTTTGTTTAGGCTCGGCAGTTCAGGTGCCGCCCATCTAATCCCTAAAGCTGCAGGAATTTACGGATTGAGGATTTTTGTCGTGAAAAATCCAGTTCTCTTTTCTCGTCCAAAAGGAGTGCATCAAGCTTGACACTTAGTCAATAATGAATGACAGAAACTTGAGCCGTTGTTCACCATTCTGAGTCGAAAATAAAGGAACCATCAGGTCTAGTCATGTGATATTTTCGCAAACGAGAGGGCGTCCTGTCATTAGCTTTTGGGGCGCATCGCGGGACGCATCTCGTTCCTCCGAGATATATACGAGGGCCGAATGCCTCTCTCGTTGGTATGATTATGCCAACGCCAACGAGTAAAAACTATGCTTTCACATTCATTATATATATACAGAACGGGTTTTTGTTGTTTTGGGGGTTTTTTCACACTGGAAATACATTTTACTATCTAGAAACGGTATCTTAGGCTCTCAGATTTCTTTCAAAGAGGCATGCTCTTTTTTCAACTTGACCCAGATTTAGGGGGAAACCTTTCCCAGATTTGCCGCCTGTTTTCGTGAAGCACCGCCGGCCGGGTAAGGCCTCATTTCAGCCGTCGAATCAACCGATTTAAAAAACAAAAATGAACCTCAAAATCGACTGATCAGCCGTCACAGAATCCTCAATAAATATTGCACCGTGTGGCTATGATGTGGTGCTTGCTGCACCCTGCGAACGAAGGAAAGGGAAACCATGGAGATCTTTCCAACGATTCAACGCCGTGTCCCAAATTCTGAGACGGTCGAGAGAAATAGGGATAGGGAAGACTGTGGCGCGACATTATACAGAGGGTGCATGAGAGGGACAAAGACGGTGCAGCAGAGTGAATGAGAGAGAGACAAACACAGAGACACAGAGAGCCTGAGGGAGGAAGAGAGACAGAGACACGGAGGGATCGGGAGAGATCGAGACAGGCACACAGAGACACAGAGAGAGGAACGGAGGGAGCATAGACAGAGAGTCTTAGACTAGAAAGAGGGAGAGATCGAGACAGCGACAATTAAAGAGACACAGAGAGAGGGAGAGAAGAAGGAAGAGAGACAGAGACACACAGAGAGGAGAGACAGAGACAGAGAGGGACGGCACAATGAGCCGGTGACGTGGCTACAACAGTGTCATCAGACTCCCTGAAATGTGGATCAGGTGGCCTATCAGCAACTTGCGGATCTTCTCTCTGGCCACTCCCCGTAGCCAATACATGTCATAAAGCCTTTCCGAAAATACAACCTGAGTGCAGGCAAGGGCTTTGTCCACCTCACCTCATCTATCACTTATCAGCTGGAAACACGGCTCGTGGAATTCACATGGGTGCTATCATTCAAGTATACAGCAGCTTTTTTGTCATTTGTGATATTTCCTCCACTTTCTCCCACCATTTTTCATGGAGATGAGATATGATTTTTGCGTCGAGGAGAGTGTAATTATTGGGTACATTAAGATGCAATTCTCCTCATCTAACACTTAAACAAACACGAATGGGGTCTTGAGGGTTGAGGGGTAAACTTTTCTGATCTGAAGTAGGCGGGCCTATCCAAATGCTGTTATCCATGTTTTCAACGATAAAGCATTTAATCAAATTGAAAAGTCATTTTAGAATCTCAAAATTTATTATGTCGAACAGTTGATAGATTGTGGGAAGTAAATTTTCTTTAGTTTTCATAATCGAGATATGACAAAATTTGACTGAATCAGGACTTGGCGGCTTTGCTATGCAACATTGGTCAAAGTTAATTTATTGCCACATAATTTGTTTTTAATTGTTCCACCAAAACAAAAAAAACACAACAAAAACACAACCCTGACAATGTTTTAGCTCAAACGATGGATGATCTGGTATAGAAGGGGAAACGTTTTTCACGCCGATCTGTGAGAAATGAATAGATTCGGTCGGTTTTATCATAGTTTTATCTATTCATAGAGGAAGGAACGGTTTTATAAACATCGCCATCAAGCGTTCGCCATCAAGAGTTTCAGACTACGGCTGTTTTATGTGTTCACCAAATGCACAGAGCTGTACAAGTACATGTACATGTACATGTACATATACAGTCGTACATTATACATGTACATTATACATGTAGATGTACATGTACATGTATAATGTACATGTACAGTACATACACTGTACGTGTGTGTGGGTACTGTGTATGTACATGTACATGTACATGTACATGTACACACCCACGTACAACTACTACACACTGTACGTGCGCTGTACATGCACATGTACATGTACATGTACATGTACATGTACATGTACACTGTACGTGCGCTGTACATGCACATGTACATGTACACACCCACGTACAACTACTACACACTGTACGTGCGCTGTACATGCACATGTACATGTACATGTACATGTACCGGTATACAGTATATTGTACAGTACATGTAAAGTGTACATACATACACGTACACTACACATGTACATATACATCACATGCTTGCGTCCCAGCCGTGGCAGGTGTTGCTGTGTGTGTGGGTACTGTGTATGTACATTTACATGTACATGTACATGTACATGTACACACCCACGTACAACTGCTACACACTGTACGTGCGCTGTACATGCACATGTACATGTACATGTACATGCACATGTACATGTACATGTGCATGTACATGTACATGTACCGGTATACAGTGTATTGTACAGTACATGTAAAGTGTACATGTACATACACGTACACTGTACATACATACATATACATCACATGCTTGCGTCCCAGCCGTGGCAGGTGTTGCTGTATTCCAATGTCAGGAGGTTCATGGCTGGACCAAGGGTGAGGAAGTATTTTTTCGGGTCATCGGCTTGCTGACTACCTTGGGATGTGGGGGTTCAAACTTAAACTTTTAAGACTAAAACTAGTACAAATACCGCCACTTTCCGGTCTACCGGTGATACTGATACAGTGATAGTGATAATACTTAATACTAATACTAGTAGTTTAGTACTAAGTAATACTACTGAGGCATCAGTGATGTCAAGAGGAGGAGGTGGCCTGTGAGAGATCAGCCCGCCAAGATGCCACCGAGGAAACGGAGACTGAGAGAACGCTGAGAGTGATTGAAGACAAAATTCACAGACCTACAGTTGGAACGATTTTAATTTCATGCCCTCACCCAAAAGGCAAATGTCACTTTTTAAACAAAAGAATGAAATACAATTAATGGAGCCTCATGAATATTAATGAGGGTGCCGAGGTGAATTTTAGTCAGTAAGTAGTTTGCAACATTTTTTGTATATCACTTCCTTAATACATAATAATACTGTACTTACATAGATTGATTTTTGGATACTTATTATCCCATTCTTATTATATTACCAGATTGCTGGACACAAAGTGGAAGGAGGAGGGTGATCTGAAGGGTACTTGGAGGCTCTGGTATGACTGACAAGTCAAGGAGGAGAAAGCTCCCCCCCTGGCTTAGAAGTGAGTTGACCTGGAATTTCTTGAAATAAATCTTAATAAACACTGTCCTCAAATTCATCAGAGGTCACAGTGATTTATGGTTTGGTATTCTATTATTTAGCCTCTGTGCCCCTTCAAATATTCCCATAAACATAGAATGGAATTACCCATTGCATTTAGAGAGTGTCCTTCAAGGATAAAACTCAAACTATGCAACATTCAGATGAGGCCTGATTCCCAAGCTATGTTTCAGATGTTTCTTTAATGGACAATGAATTGCAAACCTGAGCCCAATTTCATTAAGCTTTTTTGCTTCAACTTAAAAAGTCTTGCTGAATTGGGTCATGTTGAATAGAAATAAAAAATAATTAAATATCACAGTCAAGCAGGGTAAGCCCTCATTGAATTGATCCAAACTCTTTGAGAGTGATCTTCCTCTCCTCTCTTCACCTTGGCTACAGTGGACAGGTAACCACAAGAAGATGAGACTTGCTCAGCAGCTTGAGACGGCTAGACACCACACTGCAACCACTGAGGGGTTGAAGCGATCTGAGCTACAAGATGTTGGTGCTGCTAATCACTAAATAAGAGGGTAGGTTATGGATGCAGTCATGAAAGTGGTTTAATCATGGATGAAGAGGTCAACAATGGTGACTTTTCAAGGCCCTTATGGCAATGGTTGGATTTCCAGGACTGTAATCTCAACCAGTCAGCCCATGTCCAAAGTTATCGGACATGGCTTCAAATTGCACATGGGTCTATGGAAGTAGCAAGCTAGAAGTTGCATCAAATGCCCATAGATGTGTGTTATTTCTTGGCATAGTCATTAGCCAAAAAATTAGGACATGATTTTAGACAACTTTCAAAGAACCTGCCAAAATGTTAGGATATTTAGAAGGCTACTTACAAAAACCTTACAATTGTAGTAAGTTCTTACCGGGACATTTGAGCAAGGCCTTGCTGTGATCAAAATGTCTGCACGCGGGTTCAAATCCCGCCAGAGCTGCCTGTAGTTTTTTTTCAGCTGGCAATCAGGCAAAGCACTGAGCACCCGGTGCTTATTACGTTAAGTAGGGCAAATCCCCATTGAATTACATTCTCCTCAACACAAAAAACTTATTTTTATCTATGCATCAGAACTATAACCTGAGACCTCTTGCTTAACATATCAGTGCTCTCAATACCTGAGCTATCCAACACTTAGGTGGCAGCCTTCCCAAATAGTAAAGTATCTTTGCCTAGAGTAGGGGGGCTATAGTCAGAAGCATTTAACAACTAACTCTTGGTATATCTCCGGGGATCATGCCCCCATTTTCATGCAGATGCAAACACAAATTCGTTGTAAATCTGGTTGAAGCAGCTCGGTGATCACCCAAAGTTGATGAACTATATTTTCACTCAAAGAAAAGACTGAAAATCTGACTGGGAAATGTTCAAGCAATTTGAAAAAAAAAATAGCAAAGAAAATTTTACCGGGTCAGGATTTTAACCTGAGGTCTCTGCCTTAACGTCCCAGCACTCTTACCTCCTGAGCTGTCCAACCGTGAGGTGGCAGCCTTCCTAAGTTGTCAGCTATCCTTGCTTTTTGTTGTCTAAATTAAAATAATCCCTGGAGATATACTTCTGACTGGTGCCCCACCCCATCCTTTATTTTATTCCAAATAACGTTAAAAATAGCTGCAACCACTTTGTGTGAATCGTGAACTGTTGTAGCCAAGTTTACACTAAAATGTGGTGAAATTCTTCTGACTGACACCCCACTCCATTGAAGAGAGTTGACCATTTGCGAAGGCCGTCTTATGAGGGCTGGGTAGCTGATCAGGTGGTGAGCACTGGTACATTAATCCAGAGGTCTTAGGTTCAAGTCCAGGTCCAGTCAAGTTTTCTTTGCTATTTTTCTAACTGTCAGGTTTCCTTTCCTCTATTTGATTGAAAATTAAAAAAACGTACATCCATTTTAATGATGTAATCCCTGAAGTACTGTAGCAAGATTTACAGTCAAGTTTTCTTTGCTATTTTTCAAATGTTTGAACAATTTCCCAGTCAGTTTTTCTTTTCCTTCATTTTTTCCAGGAACTTATCTTAGACATAAGATGATAAGATAAGATCTCCAAAGCCCAAAGATGAATCCTGAGGACAAAGAAACTGGCCATTGCCTTCAGTGACCTAGCACAGGCTCTCACGTGCCACAAGACCAGTTCCTCCCAGTTGCCAAGATGTGACGCATGAAGATCTTCCCCCAGCAGAAGCCAGATGTTTTCTCCATTCAAATCTGGATCCTGATCAACAAAAAATTCTCATCACCTAAATGCAAACAATTTTGTGCCATCGAAGCATCATTTTTCAGGCTATAATGAATTCCTCATAAATTAGGAAAAAGCCTTTGAGAAACCTCCTGCTAGGATCGAAACGTCAGGCCCTCCTAATTTATGAAGTAATCCTTTCTGGCATTTTAGTCAGTAAGCAGTTTGCCACATTTTTGTATATTACTCCAAAATGAATTCCATGGAATTTGACACAGAATTATCTGCATTATATTTTTAACAATTTAGAAAAAATGCAAAGAAAACCTCTCTTGTCCAAGATTTGAAGTGTACCAGCTATCTAGCTGTTGGCATTTACAATTTCAATTGCAGAATATTTCCTGGGATCACGTCCCCATTTTCATTCAGTTGCAAACAACCAATTGTTATAAACCTGGCTACAGCAGTTAGGGGATCACATAAAGTTGAAGTAATAGGTTTGCCGTGACACCATGTAAAATTCTCTATTTTGTGAATATGTGTGATTCTGAAATGAACCGGAGTAACTTGACGTTTTGAACAGTATACTCAGTCTCCTGAAGATGAACGGAGTATACTGTTCGAAACGTCGAGTTCCATCGGTTCTTTTCAGAACCACACATTCTCACAAAAGAGAGAATTTTACATGGTGTCCCCGCAAACACATTACTCCTGCTATTCTCGCCATGAAAACCTTCAAATCTCATTTCACATAAAGTTGATGCAGCTTTTTCAATATAAGTCAAACCAATAAAGGAAAAACTGACGGGGAAATTTTGAACAATTTTGAAAAATGCAAAAGAAAACTTTGAGTGGACCTTGGCTTGAACCTGAGACCTCTGGTTTTGCATACCAGTGCTTTTACCATCTGAGCTATCCTCTCCTTACATGACAGTCTTTGCAAAATAATAGTCAACCAATCTTTGCAGGGGTGGGGCACCAGTAATAAGCATTGAACAATGAATTCTCCAGGGATCATGCCCCTGTTTACATTCAGATAAAAAAGCATTGACTGGTGCTCTCACGGCAAAGACTTGTTGACTATTTGGGACGGTCGCCATCTAAGGACTGGTAAAAGAGCACTGGTATGCAAAACCAGAGTCCTTGGGTTCAACTCCCAATACAGTCAAAGATTTCTTTGCCTTTTTTCAAACTTGTTCAAAATTTCCCAGTCAGTTTTTTCTTAATTTGTTTGACTTTTACATTATTTATTCATAATTGTTATAGATTTAGGATGTGATTATTATATATATTCCACAGCAGAAATAAATGCTAACCTTCTTTAAATTAATGTGAATTCTTGTGTCCCTAATTGTTCTTTCCATGTGTGGTCAATTTAATAGAATCTTTGGCTGACTAAAGAAAATAAAGAGTATTTATTAGTAAATAACAATCTGTCAGTTTTTTCAGGAAACTGGGGAAGGAGAGAATTGAGAAATGGATTATTTCAGTATACAGTGCTGTGTGGCTCATGAATAAATGAAAGGAACATGGAGGAATACAGAACTATAAAAGATTAATAAGCAATATATGAAATAACAGAAAAATGTTTTATTAAATAAAGGAATAGGTTAAATAAGAGACAAATTATTTAATAAATGAACGAATACATGAAATAGCAAAGAAAAAAAGAATGACTGAAGGAAAAGATGAAATGACAAACATTGATTAATAAATTAACAAATAGACAGAATGAAATATAGATTATAATTCGTAAATGAATAAAGATTTTACTAGTTTTTAATTAAGTCCCGCAGAGAATGACTTTGTTATAATGCTTGTATATAAATGTATATTCTGCATGGCATGTGCACATGTACAGTGTATATGCACATAATATCAAGAATACAGAATACATGCACATGTAGTCTACATGTACATGTACATGTACATCCAGAATACAGAATACATGCACATGCATAATGTGCACATGTAGCTTACATGTGCATGTACATGTACATGCAAGTGTACATGTACATGTAAATGTGCATTTGCATGTACATGTACATGTGTACATGCACATGCACATGTACCCGTGAATGTATGTTTATAGTCAGTCGCATTAGGTATGCATTTATTCATTACTCATTATGTGATTAGCCAACTTCGATGGCCAATGGGAGAACGTCGTCCAAAATCTCCTCATTTGCATATCGTCTGCTTTCCACCGTCCACTCTAAAATCAGTGGGAAAATAGGCCCTTCACTTCACTTTAAAATTATAGATTGTTTGTTGCCTGGGATATATAAACAGGTAATGGGAGTTTTCGACGAATTATTTTGACTTTGTTAGAAACAGTAGTCATGATTTTTACATAAAAAATACCCTATCATAAAGTACGCGGATTGATACAAGCTATGTACGTCGACAGGAAGTTTGTTTTGTTACGTATTACATTCGCCCCATTACTGCGAATGTAATTGCGCAGCTCAAATATACTTCACTTTTTTGCTTGACCTGTAAACATTTGTTCGTGAATCTGGCGACAACATTCCGATTTTTTTACAGTTTCCTGGAAGCCTTTCTGTTCCCGCAGTCACACACAGTGAACAGAAACAATTGCTCCACATTTTGAGAATGTCGTGGAACGCCCAAACTCGGAAATTCGGCTGAAAACGACGAATTTATTTGCTCAGGTGGGTCGCGTTTTGTCGAAGTTGCAAAAGCTGCCATTCCAATGTACTGTACGCGTCTCACGGACCCGGCTGAACGGATGAAATGACGACTTTTTCTACGACCCTCGGAGCTTCGAGGGAATGCTGGAGACGACCGCCAGCTCACTTACTACTTGGAGGACAACTTCAGGACTCTATTCTTCTAGAGCAACCGGACAGTACTCTCAAATTGGCCGAGTGCTGCCGCTATGCCTGCCGTGACAGTCCGGCCGACCGGCCCTGCGAACTTCAAATTTGCCGCGGGCAGGCGGGCTAGCCCAATGGACGTATCCATCTTGCCTACGGTTGTCTGCATTCGGCAACGGGGGTCGGTGCTTCAAGGGACTGCGCAGCGGACAGCTCGGCCGAGGAGACCCGGGTAGTTCTCCTAGTGTTGCCGGCGTTTTTGCCTCTGAACTTCGGTCCACTCACGCCAGCCAACTTCAAGTTTACTGGGGACGAGTTGAAGACCGCTGTGGTAAGTCACAAATTGTGACAAACCTCGAGGTTAGTGAATTGATTTATTTAAAAAAAAAAATTTAAAAAGATTCTTCTCAATTCCCAAAATATCACGAAAGAACAAAATTCCTCATTTGGCACTTTGTGTCTTTTATGAAAAGAGAAGAACTCTGACAAAATTTGGCGAAGAATTGATTAAAAAGATTAATAATGAGCACTTAATATCAGACTTAGAAGTTAGAGGGGGCTTACTGTGGGTTAAAACAATTGAGTCATTAGGAAACAAATTATTTGTTCGAATCTAAAGAATTCCTGTTTTTTATGAAAGAGAAGATAATTCTGATAATACTTGACGAAGAATTTATTTAAAGTTAACTCACGACCGCTGAAGGTCAGAAGGGGCTTACTCGGGGCTAGGTTAAAAACATAAAAAAAAGAGAAAAAACTCTCAATATAAATTGTAGTACTTTTTTCAAAATTAGTGAGTGTAACCAAACGCATGCAAAAACAGGGGGGGGGCCTAAAAAGAAGGGCTCTCAAATCATGTGAAAACGTACGGGGAGGGGCTGCGAAACAACAGGGTTTTGATAATCAATTTGAGCGGTTATCAAACTGTCTGCAGGCTAATTGTTTGTGTTGTGTTCCATTCTTTTGTCTAGACCCCCCCCCCTCTACATGTGGTAATTTGCCTATCTGTTATCGTATTGTCAGGTTAACTTGCATTGTGATGTTGACCTGGTTTCTTTCACAGGCGGGCTAGCCCAATGGACGCGTCCATCCTGCCTACGGTTTCTACGGCGGTCGGTGCTTCAAGGGACTGCACAGCGGACAACTCGGCCGAGGAGACCCAGGAAGTTCTCCGAGTGCTGCCGCCGTATTTGCCTCTGAACTTCGGTCCACTCACGCCAGCCAACTTCAAGTTTACCGGGGACGAGTTGAAGCCCAGCGTCGGCTATAGTCTTCCATTCAAGACGGCTGTGGTAAATCACAAATTGTGACAAACCACGAGGTTAGTGAACTGATTTGTTCAAATATTTTTTTTAATTTTTCCTGGCTTACTCGGGGCTAGCTTAAAAACGAAAAATAGAGAGAAAAAACTCAAAATAAATTATAGTGCTTTTTTCCAAATTAGTGAATTGATTTAATTCACTTGAGTGTAACCAAATGCATGCAAAAACGGGGGGCCTACAAAGAAGGGTTCTCAAACCATTGAGATTGAGTCATTAATTTTTTTTTTGGGGGGGGTGTCAAAAATTCAGGATTTTTTTTGGTCTTGTTCAGTCACTCCCTAAGTTTCCACAACATTAAGCAGTAATTCAACTTTGATTGCAATTCTGTGTATGAAAGGGGAAATTTCTGAAAATATTTGACGAAGAATTAATTTAGCAGTTAACACTGAAGGTCAGAGGGGGTAAACAAACAACTGAACAAATCTCAATGAAAGCAATGTTAATTTTTTGTTTCACTGCCGAACAGTGTTAATTCATGTAAGTGTATCAAAACCTATTTTAAAAAGGGCCTACTTCCTCGAATAAAAAAACTCACAAAAGAACAACAGTATTTTGTGCCACGATTTCAGGCCTATGCACTCTGAATTTGTATGAAAAAGGGAAGAATTTTGATAACATTTTACGAAGAATTTATTTGCGCTTAAGGTCGAAGCTTCATTGGGTTATAAACCTAAAGAAAAAACTCTCAATTAAAGTAATATTGATTTTTGTAAAAACGTAAGGGAAAGGGCTTCGAAACAGCAGGGTTTTGATAATCATTTTGAGCGGTTATCAAACTGTCTGTAGGCTAATTATTTGTGTTGCGTTCCATTCTTTTGTCTAGACCCCCCCCCCTCTACATGTGGTAATTTGCCTATCTGTTATCGTATTGTCAGGTTAACTTGCATTGTGATGTTGACCTGGTTTATTTCACAGGCGGACTAGCCCAATGCACGCATCCATCCTGCCTACGGTTTCTACGGCGGTCGGTGCTTCAAGGGACTGCACAGCGGACAACTCGGCCGAGGAGACCCAGGAAGTTCTCCGAGTGCTGCCGCCGTATTTGCCTCTGAACTTCGGTCCACTCACGCCAGCCAACTTCAAGTTTACCGGGGACGAGTTGAAGCCCAGCGTCGGCTGTAGTCTTCCATTCAAGACGGCTGTGGTAAATCACAAATTGTGACAAACCACGAGGTTAGTGAACTGATTTGTTTAAATAAAATTATTTTTTTGTTCCTGGCTTACTCGGGGCTAGCTTAAAAACGAAAAATAGTGAGAAAAAACTCCCAAAATAGATTATAGTGTTTTTTTCCAAATTAGTGAACTGATTTAATTCACTTGAGTGTAGTAACCAAACGCATGTAAAAACTGGGGGCCTACAAAGAAGGGTTCTCAAATCATTGAGATTGAGTCATGATTTAATTTCTTTCTTTTTTGTGGGGGGGGGGGCAAACATTCAGGAATTCTTTGGGTCTTGTTCAGTCACTCCCTAAGTTGCCACAAAATTAAGCACTAACAAATTCAACTTTCATTGCAATTTTGTGTATGAAAGGGGAAAATTCTGACAATATTCGACGAAGAATTAATTTAGCAGTTAACGCTGAAGGTCAGAGGGGTAAACAAACAACCGAACAAATCTCAATGAAAGCAATGTTAATTTTTTGTTTCACTGCTGAACAGTGTTAATTCATTGAAGTGTATCAAAACCTATTCAAAAAGGGCCTATTCCCTCGAATAAAAAAACTCACAAAAGAACAACATTATTTTGTGCCACGATTTCAGGCCTATGCACTCTGAATTTGTATGAAAAAGGGAAGAATTTTGATAACATATTACGAAGAATTTATTTGCGCTTAAGGTCGAAGCTTCATTGGGTTATAAACCTAAAGAAAAAACTCTCAATGAAATTAATATTCATTGTTGTAAAAACGTAAGGGAAGGGGCTTCGAAACAGCAGGGTTTTGATAATCATTTTGAGCGGTTATCAAACTGTCTGCAGGCTAATTATTTGTGTTGTGTTCCATTCTTTTGTCTAGACCCCCCCCCCCTCTACGTGTGGTAATATTTGTCTATCTGTTATCGTATTGTCAGGTTAACTTGCATTGTGATGTTGACCTGGTTTCTTTCACAGGCAGGCTAGCCCAATGGACCCATCCATCCTGCCTACGGTTTCTACGACGGCCGGTGCTTCAAGGGACTGCACAGCGGACAACTCGGCCGAGGAGACCCAGGAAGTTCTCCGAGTGCTGCCGCCGTATTTGCCTCTGAACTTCGGTCCACTCACGCCAGCCAACTTCAAGTTTACCGGGGACGAGTTGAAGCCCAGCGTCGGCTGTAGTCTTCCATTCAAGACGGCTGTGGTAAATCACAAATTGTGACAAACCACGAGGTTAGTGAACTGATTGTTCAAATAAAATTATTTTTTGTTCCTGGCTTACTCGGGGCTAGCTTAAAAACGAAAAATAGAGAGAAAAAACTCTAAAAAAAAATTATAGTCCTTTTTTCCAAATTAGTGAACTTATTTAATTCACTTGAGTGTAGTAACCAAACGCATTTAAAAACTGGGGGCTACAAAGAAGGGTTCTCAAATCATTGAGATTGAGTCATGATTTAATTTCTTTCTTTTTTGTGGGGGGGGGGGCAAACATTCAGGAATTCTTTGGGTGTTGTTCAGTCACTCCCTAAGTTGCCACAAAATTAAGCACTAACAAATTCAACTTTCATTGCAATTTTGTGTATGAAAGGGGAAAATTCTGACAATATTCGACGAAGAATTAATTTAGCAGTTAACGCTGAAGGTCAGAGGGGTAAACAAACAACCGAACAAATCTCAATGAAAGCAATGTTAATTTTTTGTTTCACTGCTGAACAGTGTTAATTCATTGAAGTGTATCAAAACCTATTCAAAAAGGGCCTATTCCCTCGAATAAAAAAACTCACAAAAGAACAACATTATTTTGTGCCACGATTTCAGGCCTATGCACTCTGAATTTGTATGAAAAAGGGAAGAATTTTGATAACATTTTACGAAGAATTTATTTGCGCTTAAGGTCGAAGCTTCATTGGGTTATAAACCTAAAGAAAAAACTCTCAATGAAATTGATATTCATTGTTGTAAAAACGTTAGGGAAGGGGCTTCGAAACAGCAGGGTTTTGATAATCATTTTGAGCGGTTATCAAACTGTCTGCAGGCTAATTATTTGTGTTGTGTTCCATTCTTTTGTCTAGACCCCCCCCCCCCTCTACGTGTGGTAATATTTGTCTATCTGTTATCGTATTGTCAGGTTAACTTGCATTGTGATGTTGACCTGGTTTCTTTCACAGGCGGGCTAGCCCAATGGACGCATCCATCCTGCCTACGGTTTCTACGGCGGTCGGTGCTTCAAGGGACTGCACAGCCGACAACTCGGCCGAGGAGACCCAGGAAGTTCTCCGAGTGCTGCCGCCGTATTTGCCTCTGAACTTCAGTCCACTCACGCCAGCCAACTTCAAGTTTACCGGGGACGAGTTGAAGCCCAGCGTCGGCTATAGTCTTCCATTCAAGACGGCTGTGGTAAATCACAAATTGTGACAAACCACGAGGTTAGTGAACTGATTGTTCAAAACTAACGATTTCTTTTGTTTTTTCAGGTTCTTCCCCAATTCCCAAAATATCAAAATTCCTCATTTGACATAATTTCAGACTGACACACTTTGTGTCTTTTATGAAAAGAGAAGAATTCTGACATTATTTTTGGGAAGAATTGATTAAAAAAAATAATAATGTCAGACTTAGAGGGGGCTTACTGGGTTAAAACCATTGAGTCATTAGCAAACAAATTATTTGTCCGAATCTAAAAAAATTCTGGGGTTTTTTTTTATGAAAAGGGGATAATTCTGAAAATACTTGACGAAGAATTGATTTAAAACTTAACACACGACCGCTCAAGGTCAGAAGGGGCTTACTCGGGGCTAGGTTAAAAACGAAAAAAAAGGAGAAAAAACTCTCAATATAAATTATAGTACTTTTTTGTCAAATTAATTAAATGATTTAATTCACTTGAGTGCAAGCAAACGCATGCAAAAACGGGGGGGGGGGGCCTAAAAAGAAGGGCCCTCAAATCATTGAGATTGAGTCGTTTTTATTTTTATTTTTTTATTTTTGGGGGGGGGGGGGCAAAAATTCCTTGGGTCTTGTTCGGTCACTCCCTAAGTTTCCACAAAATTAAGCACTAATTCAACTTTCATTGCAATTCTGTGTATAAAAGGGAAAAATTGTGACAATATTCGAAGAAAAATTAATATAGCAGTTAACACTGAAGGTCAGAGGGGGTAAACAAACAACCGAACAAATCTCAATAAAAAACAATATTATTTTTTTGTTTCACTGCCGAACAGTGTTAATTCATTTAAGTGTATCAAAATCTATTGAATTTTTAAAAAGGGCCTATTCCCTCGAATAAAAAAACTCACAAAAGAACAACATTATTTTGTGCCACGATTTCAGGCCTATGCACTGGGATTTTGTATGAAAAAGGGAAGAATTTTGATAACACTTCAAGAAGAATTTATTTGCGCTTAAGGTCGAAGCTTCATTGGGTTATAAACCTAAAGAAAAAACTCTCAATTAAAGTAATATTCATTGTTGTGAAAACCGGGAAGGGGCTTCGAAACGGCAGGGTTTTGATAATCATTTGGAGCGGTTATCAAACTGTCTGTAGGCTAATTATTTGTGTTGTGTTCCATTCTTTTGTCTAGACCCCCCCCCCTTACATGTGGTTATTTGTCTATCTGTTATCGTATTGTCAGGTTAACTTGCATTGTGAGGTTAACCTGGTTTCTCTCGTACTGCACATTTACTGCATAACGTTCTTAAACTTGTGTTGACCACAGTAATAAGCATAGTGTCACGTGTGTGCAATGTGGGCGTGGCCTGTGCTTGTGCACGTAGACACAAACGCGTGCCGCTCACCCAGGTTTCAATGCACGCTCACAATGGAATGTGGGTTGTAGGCCAAGTGGTTATCAATGTATAACATTTTAAAAGGTACTGCTCGAAGGCTCCTTGTATTGCCTGGTAATTGGGTCATGTAAGGCCCCCCCCAAAAAAAAAAACGCGACCAGGTGCATAGGGTTTTGTATTGTAATAAAAGGCAAAAAGTCAAAGTAATTGACCAAGGCGAGGCAGGGATCCACCATGAACTGGATTCATGCGTGGGTCTGTTAGTTACTCTTAGCTTTTCTTTATCAGTTAGAGGGGGTGTAAATAAAATAAATCTTAAAGTAAACATTAACACAAACATAATATCTGATGCACAACAAAGATACAAACACTTATTAGGGGCCAGCTTCATCGCGAACAGTGTGACACTGTGAACTCATTCTGCTTCACTTGACTCCATCTCTGCAATTCATCAACTCCAAGATTCTACAAGCTACTATTCTTCAAGCTACTATTCTTCAAGCTACTATTCTTCAAGCTACTATTCTTCAAGCTACTATTCTTCAAGCTACTATTCTTCAAGCTACTATTCTTCAAGCTACTATTCTTCAAGCTACTATTCTTCAAGCTACTATTCTTCAAGCTACTATTCTTCAAGCTACTATTCTTCAAGCTACTATTCTTCAAGCTACTGTTCTCCTGCTTCGAGTGGCATCTACTTTAAAATCTACTAATTTCATTGTAACAACCACACGCCCTCCTTGGGTGGGTTGATTTAGATTAAAATAATGTTCACTCATTTCTTTTTAACAACAAATCGCTCTGTATGAGTGGGCTGACAAAATCTTTAAATTGTGGGTGGGTTGATTTATGAAATGATTAATTCAAATCAAACAAATTAATTAACAAAATAAATTAGGTAATTAATTAAAGAACGGTGGGAAGGGTACTCTTTTCAAGCAGCATCCCGCAGCATGGCATTGGCGAGTGAATATTTGTGAGAGCTTGTAGTTGTAATCGGAACTTACTTATAAAACAGAAAACTGAAGAGTTTATTTCCAATACATTTGGGAATGAACTCTACAGTTGTGATATAATGTGAGTGAAGAGTGTGTAGGGGTGAGTCTAGGTGTGTGTGGTATGCAGGGTTGTTATGTAGAATGAGAAACTAATGTGGGTGTAGAGAAGAGATTGTTGTGAGTTGTGCAGCAGCGTGCAAGCAGCGAGCTAAGCAGCAGGGAACAAACTATTAGACCTATGGGTATTATTTAGATAATAAAATAGAATTTCAAGTCGTTGATTGTACCACGAAATGAGTAAAATTAATGAGTAATTTCTTGCATTTTGAACAAAACATGTTCTGGATTCTGGGCTGTTTTTATGGGGTTTTTTTTCAAATTGTATCGAGCAAATATCAACCCAATTTTAATTTTCTGTTTGTTTGACTTGGGGAAAAAAAGAAGATTATTATTTTTTTTTTCAAATTGTATCGAGCAAATATCAACCCAATTTATTTTTCTGTTTGTTTGACTTGGGGAAAAAAAGAAGATTATTAATTTTTTTTTTCAAATCGTATCGAGCAAATATCAACCCAATTTATTTTTCTGTTTGTTTGACTTGGGGAAAAAGAAGAAGATCGTAGACCAGTTCGTGGTATGAACAACGAATTTATTTTGGTATAAACTCTAAGATATCATATATATTATATTATGGGTCATCGTTAGAGCCACGGGCAGAATTCTACAAGCGCACCCTCTCCCAGAAATCAGGATTGTCATCCAGAAACAACGGCCACGCTGGAATCAAGTCCTCCTTCCTCCTTGGACATCGAGAACTTCTACTCCTCGGAACAAGGACTTCTACTCCTCGGAACGAGGACCTATGAACAATGAACTTTGAAAATGCCCATATTCACACAAACATAATACTTTCACAATTACATAAACTGTACTCACAATTAAATCAATTAGTTTGTTATAATTAAATGGGCCTGGGGATAAATTTAGAATAGGGCTAGGGCTGGGGCTAGGGACAGAGACTCGCCTGGTCACTTTGGTATTTTCACAGCACCTGGTTCGCTTATTGTTTGATAATGTCTGGTATCTTGTCAACCATGCACCCTCCAAGGGTGGGTTGTTAACAAAATTATACAATCTTGATGGAACAACCATGAGCCCTTCTTGGGTTGGTTGAGTATATGAATTTGTTGTTGATTTATATTATCATCTCGATGGAACAACCACGCGCCCAGCATGGGTAGGGTTGGTGATAAATTCTTCTAACTGTAACAACCACGCGCCCTCCTGTGTTGGTAACCTTTTTTTAACCAGACACTGGGACAGGTGTGTCCATTTCTATTGATCAGCCACGCGCCCTCCTCGGGTGGGTTGATTGACCGGCAAGCCTTTGATGTTAGGCTGAACTTGTAGGTCGGGGTTACCGTCATCCCTCGCTAGAGGCATTAAAGGGAAATGCGGGTTATATAAAATACACAACACGCGGACAAAACAATGTCACGTCAAATTAGGGTCTCTGGACGCGGGCTGGATACAAAATGGACTATGAACTGAACATTTCAATAGCAGACTCTAGAATTCATCAGGAACAGTCAACTACACTTCACAGCAACTCCATCAATGGAAACCCACGCCCTCCCATCAAAGCTTCGGATTCCACCAAAGTCTTCACCATTTCTTCGAGAACTTCTTCCTGCACTTCAAACCCAAGGATCTTCATTCAAGCCACGCACTCCGTCTTCAACGATTCGTCAAGGGCAACCTGCTGCATCGTCACCGTCTGAGAAACCAGCCTCTACTTTTAAGTGTATAATTACTACTTGTATTATTGTGTATTGGGTGGCTAAAGAGGCCGCTGTATGAACGCCATGTTAAGTGGGGTGCAAGTGAAAATATACTCAAGTAAAAGTATACCCATTATAATAATTTTAATATTTTCTTTGAATTCATCAAGAGTTTTAAAATCATGACAAAATGTAAACAAACACAATAGTTGAATCATTTTAACATTTTAAGAATTTCGAAAAAATAAGATGAAAATTCAAAGTGATAATAATTATTTGGTATCATTGAATTTGAATTCAAAAGTTATGAATCATAGGCCTACATATAAGGATAAAAAGGAAGATTTTCATCGCACATATTTTGGACTGATTATAATCCTCCATACATGGCGTAGAGACAGCATCCTTTTTGGTCTATTTAAATAACGTACTGGTAGATACTTATTAAGCATGCCAGGCGTTTACTGCAGCAAAGAGTCGCGCGTGTATCTGAGAGATAGGGTTGAATGGATGGATGAGATTATTGGGTGAACTTTACTTAGGATGCACCCAGTAACAAATTTATAGTCACATTATGATGCATTGATGAATAGAAAAGCTGCATTATAGAGGCATGGGAAATTTCAAAATTCATTATCTGCTAACCTCTCAGTATGAATTACATACAGCTGCGCGCATCATACTGTACATGTACATGTACGTATCCGTACGTCTAAGTTGTACGGGTCCGTACGTTTTGTACTCCATACACAGTGCAGTGCACATGTGCGGATAGGCGCACGTACGGGCCATTATTTTGTGATGCGCGCGTACGCACGGTGATGCGTACTTGAACAAAATAATACGGCTTCCGTGCACTGCATGCACAATAATGACAGCAAACAGCCCAACACAACTCTATAATGACTGTTGTGTTCTTGTCTATGGCATAGACACACAACTGTCTATAAAAATACATTTGTAATTCAAGTCTTTGAGGTTAGCAGAAATGGAAGAGAATTTCTTCAATGTCTCTTTATAGCAGCTTAGTTAACCCATAACAACTAAACCGAAATTCAAAGCAAAATCAACCAAAATTTTCCACTGTCCGTAATTACAAACGGAAATGAAACAGGGTATTTTTTTTCAGGTTTTTATGTGCATGGTTTTTAATGGCAGAGCATGATTTTCTGAATAATTTGTTCTGAAAAATTGCCACAAAAATTATAAGTACAGTCCCATTATTTACTGTGTGCTTCTCTAGGTTGAGTTTTTAAATATATGCTATACAGGAAGATTATGTAAGGTAGGGCTAGGTTAGCTGAATAATTTTCATGAATTAGTTAGGTTAGTTGATCAGATTAGGGTAGGTTAGTTATCTAATCAGGTTATGTAGGTCAGGTTAGTTAATCAGGTTAGGTAGGTCAGATTAGTTAATCAGGTTAGGTAGGTCAGATTAGTTAATCAGGTTAGGTCAGGTTAGTTAACCAGAGTACTTAGTTAGGTTAGGCCGCTAAATACTGGTGGGTGTCAGGCAGAGGAACGTGATAACATGCTCCAATTCTTCAAGAAAACTAACGCATACAAGCGATTGATATTCCCATGCATATTCATCCTGATTCTAAAATCATTGAAATTCCAAAACATAAAACCTCTAAGAACGATAGGCCCTCTATTTTTGAGATTCTAAAATCCTAAAAGTGGAAAAGAAAAATAAGATTTTCAGGCCATTCATCTTTAAGATTCAAAATAAGACCAGTTCCAACAAAATAACACAGGACGACAGGTCTTTTTGAGAGACTTATAATCCCTCTGCCAAGCACCTGACTAGTGCAGTATAATGTGATGTGTGGGTCTGAAAAGAAGTGTGAGAGTTGGCAAGCAAAGCGTGCAGCAGCGATTAAAGCAGCGAGCGATAGGTTGGGGTGGGCAGGGAAGTAATAACTAATTCCAGCGGTGTATCTAAGGAAAATGATGACCATGGCAACCAGTGAAATTCGTTTCTCATCAAATATTATGCGACACATTATTAATAGGTAATTTAATCATGAATTGAAGTCCAAAAAATTGCATACGGCTATTCTTCTCCCTTAACAAAATTTCTCCTAATTTTGGCTAACTTGAGCATGATGGATCACAGTCATGAAAAAATCATCATCCGAAGATGCCCTATTTCGAAATTCTTCAGCGACCCCCATTTTTTAAAGCTTCGTGTAGGACCTTTTGTCATGCCTTAGATATGCCGCTGTTTAGCTTTAAGATTTAGTTAATTAAGACTTTAGTGTATGTCTACAATCTGCAAAGCAGCATGCATCCGTCACACCTTGGAGCTCTCTCAATGGATCGTCCATGAATCTACAACCACATCGTCATCTTCGTTTGGATACAATGGACACCTGGAGCCCCTTTAAAACCAACTTACCAGAGACCATTATCCCTGCACCTGGACAGAACTTGTGAACTCTTTACCCAAGAACTATGAACTCTTAGGGACGGCCAATGATTGATTTCAACAAGCAAAACACTCACCGACATTCATTTTCACAATATCCCTCCTACACATAAAAGTTATTTTGCTGGGGTTTGTGGCAGGCTATGTAGGGAGACCATGTAACAATGCCGCGTACATTGTTACATCGGCTGAATCAATAGAGTAGGTCATAGTTCACTTGTTGCCCTTGTATCTGGCCATTTTTGTTATGATTTAAAGCACCTGGTTTGATCCTGCAATTTAACAATGTCTTTGGATTTTCTGTAAGGTGTGTGTACAGATTTTAGTTATGTATAATGAATTTGCAGCGATTAAGTTAGTATATTGTCAATTATTTCAGATGTGGAAAATAAAACACTTGTTTAATTAGGGAATAGATAATGTGATTTATGTATTGCAAAATCTTTATTGCAACGATTATCAATGGTGTCAACCACGCGCCTGTATGGGTGGGTTGACGTGTTATATTTATAATTTGATAATTCTCAGCCATCAGCCACGCACCCATTTTGGGTGGGCTGATATTTTTCTCAAGGTCTGATCATCTTAAAGGATCAGCCACACGCCCGTAAATAAGGGTGGGTTGATAACCTTTTAATATTTATGGCCAGGTGCAAAGGTGCTAACAATCTGAACTTGCTAGTTGTTTTTATTTATTCATTATTCATTTATTCTTTAGCGTTAGGTTGGGGTTGGATTTTTTTCTAGGAAATACTGAGTACAAAATAATATACACAACATGCATTAAAACAGACATAAGATTACACCATGCTAGGCCACGTCTGGACGCGGATGTGAAACTACATTAAAATGGACTCAATTGGGCTAACTGCTGCCCCATGAACACTTCAGCTGGCTTCTCTTCAAAGAAACTTCAGCTGGCTTCTCTTCAGGAAACTTCAGCTAACTTCTCTTCAAGGAAACTTCAGCGATCTCCTCAAGAAACTCCTTCTCCAAACCCAGGATCCTGGAGATTCCGCGCTAACAACTTTCTCCTCATACTTCAAGACCTCCACTCTGCAATTCAATGCCGACACATCTGCTTCCATGAAGCACAGTCATGAACATCGGCTCTGCACTTTAAGCTCAAGATCCTTATGGTATTTTAGGTTATTTTATATTGGGAAATTGACTGAAGAGGTTGTGACCTACGACATGAAATGTGGACATGCAACCTATAACAATGTAAAGGCAGAAAACCCAAAACTTGCCCACGACCTATGAAACAAGGTCCCACTTTCCAATTACTGTCAACTTGAAGTGTACAAACTTAATAGTTAAGAAAGTACTGTTAAATGCAGTCATAATTATTTTGGACTAGTTTTACCCCAAACTTTTTTTCATCCAGACCCCCCCCCCAAAAAAAAGGAAAAAGAAATGGCGTTGATACAACCTCTTTGGTCTGCATTTAATGAAGCAATAATTAGCATGCCATGTGTTTTACGCAGCGAGCTAAGCAAAGCGACGCGCGTGTATATCTGAATGAAAGTGAAAGACGGATGAATGTGTGAACTTAACTAAGGATGCACCAGTATTTTTGTTTTAAACTCGGGGACAATGATAGATGCACATACAGCTGTATTGTGGGGTATTTTGGAGGCACAAGGAAGTTAAATTCCATCTGATTTCTGTTAGCCCCCTGTTCGGCTACCCCAGTCAAAACTGGGCGTTCGACGTAATCAAAATTATGTCGCACGCCCTAACACAATGACCGGTACATGCGCTGCAAAGTTAGCATGTATTGGTTGAAAATGCAAGTGCGGAAACTCGCGCTTGCTTACCAAAAATGTGTCCTTTGTTGCATTTTTGCCTATGACTAGACATAGGTTAAAAATCCAACAGACACAAAACACACACACACAATCTGTACACAAAGCCGGCTCTCATTAGGCTTATAACCCGTACATTGGGGTTAACAGAAAATGGAAGAGGGTTTGTTTTCTGCCATGTCTCCAAAACAACTTCGTCAAAACAAACACCAAAATCCAAAAATCATGTTTATAATCAAACTAATCATATTATTTCTTGCAACCGAGTGTGGAAGTTACCGCACCTATAAACTTTTTTTTGGGGGGGGGATCATTCTAAAATCTTTTTAAACATTGCCAAACATCTTAATGTCAAATTTGGTTCATTCCTTAGTTGAGTTGGGGAGTAGCTAGAGTGGAATAGTAAGCTAGATGTAAGTAGAAGCGAGTTGTACGGGGTGATGTGTGACTGTATACGAGGCGACTGAGATGAGAGAAGCATCGAGCGGCGACAAGCTTGCAAATGAACTGCAAAATGCAATCATGGCAACTAATCATTATGACTTTCGTGTAAGATTCATTGTTAAACTGTCTAAAAATTATTTAAAAGAATTAAAAAATCCTCCATGGATGCGACGTCTTCAAATAGGATCACAGACACTTCAAGAGTGGAGGACACCAACTGTGCCACAGGACTGAAAGGAGGAGTAAGACTGTGAGCCTCTGACAATAGTGAACATTTCACTAACCTCAATGAACAGTTTACAACTTTATGCGACGCCATGTGGGATTGGATCACCTGGTGCTTACTTCAGGAACGCAGTTCGCCCGCCCAAAAAAATATTGTTGACAATCAAATACTGACTTTAAAAATCATAATATTCTGCCACCATAACTTTTTTTATCACATGGGTCAGGAGTCGGGGGTGATAGGTTAAGTTATATATAAATCTAGGTTAGGTTAAGTCTGGGTAAGTTTTATAAGGTTATGTTAATGTTTAGTTTTAGAGTTAGATTGGAAATAGCATCGTAAGATTCAAGATTCAAGATTCAAGATTCAAGATTCAAGATTCAAGATTCAAGATTCAAGATTCAAGATTCAAGATTCAAGATTCAAGATTCAAGATTCAAGATTCAAGATTCAAGATTCAAGATTCAAGATTCAAGATTCAAGATTCAAGATTCAAGATTCAAGACTCAAGATTCAAGACTCAAGATTCAAGATTCAAGATTCAAGATTCAAGATTCAAGACTCAAGACTCAAGACTCAAGACTCAAGACTCAAGACTCAAGACTCAAGATTCAAGATTCAAGATTCAAGACTCAAGACTCAAGACTCAAGACTCAAGACTCAAGACTCAAGACTCAAGACTCAAGACTCAAGACTCAAGACTCAAGATTCAAGATTCAAGATTCAAGATTCAAGATTCAAGAGTCCAAAACCTGAAGTCCAAAACCCGAAGTCCAAAACCCGAAGTCCAAAACCCGAAGTCCAAAACCCGAAGTCCAAAACCCGAAGTCCAAAACCCGAAGTCCAAAACCCGAAGTCCAAAACCCGAAGTCCAAAACCCGAAGTCCAAAACCCGAAGTCCAAAACCCGAAGTCCAAAACCCGAAGTTCAAAACCCGAAGTCCAAAACCCGAAGTCCAAAACCCGAAGTCCAAAACCCGAAGTCCGATGCTCCAAGTCTTATGTCCCGAGATTCAAGATTCAAGTCCGAAATGTCCAATGTCCAATGTTCAAGCCCGAAATGTCCAATGTCCAATGTCCCATGTCCAATGTCCAATGTCCAATGTCCAATGTCCAATGTCCAGTGTCCAATGTCCAATGTCCAATGTCCAATGTTCAAGCCCGAAATGTCCAATGTCCAATGTCCAATGTCCAATGTCCAGTGTCCAATGTCCAATGTCCAATGTCCAATGTTCAAGCCCGAAATGTCCCATGTCCAATGTCCAATGTCCAATGTCCAATGTCCAATGTCCAATGTCCAATGTCCAATGTCCAATGTCCAGTGTCCAATGTCCAATGTCCAATGTCCAATGTCCAATGTCCAGTTTCCAGTGTCCAGTGTCCAGTGTCCAATGTCCAATGTCCAATGTCCAATGTCCAATGTCCAATGTCCAGTGTCCAGTGTCCAATGTCCAATGTCCGATGCTCCAAGCCTAATCACCCGAGATCTGGTGAAATCATCTGAACTCATTTGAGATCATGGGTGAGTTTCATGCATCATGCACATTTTTTATGTGCTTCCCAATATCATCTTTATATTTATTAAATTACATGTCCAAGAATGTTTAACAATCTTATGTAATTCCATCGTTTACCCAAATGGGTACATTGTAATCATCCAAGCAATCTTCATTTCTTTCAGAGAAGCACAAAGTTGTTTCTTCTGAACAAAATAAGACTTTGCTTGAAAATGCCTTCTGCGGTCGACCCAAAAACCATGGAAAGAGAAAGAGAACAAAATCGGTTGCAGACGTCTCATAGGATCCGGAAGCAGGGGGATGACGATCTGACGATGACCCTGCTTGTAGAGCGGTCCATTCACCAATCATCAGGTAAATAGACAAAACAAAACACTGAACCATTGCGTAACTTCATGCTTGTGGGTTTCCCTGTCTGTCGGGTTATCTTAATATCCATCTTCTCATACGAAAACAGAAATAATGAGTCATTTCACTCTATTGTATTATTCAAAGTTATTATTCTGTTTCTTTGTTGCCATAGATAAATGAGAACACCACGTTCCTCATCTTCAAGACGGAAGAAGTCCAAGGAACTCCAACTACAGACGTCTCTAGGATCCGGAAGCAGGGGGGAGGTGATGATCTGCGATGACCCTGCTTGTAGAGCGGTTCATTCACAAATCTTCAGGTAAATGAAAAGTAAAGACAAAACTCTGAACCATTAATTGCATAACTAGTGGGTTGCCTGTCTGTCGGGTTATCCACCTTCTCATACAGAAAAAAAAAACCAATGAGCCATTTCCCTAGATTGGATTTTTTACAACTGTATTCTGATGTTTCTTTGTTGCCATAGATACATTGAGAACACCACGTTCGTGATCTTCAAGACGGAGGGAGTCCAAGGAACTCTGACTACAGACGTCGCTAGGATCCGGAAGCAGGGGGGGAGGTGATCTCAACGATGCCCCTGCTTGTAGAGCGGTCCATTCACCAATCCTCAGGTAAATGAAAAGACAAAACAACCCATTGAACCACTGCATGTGGGCTACCCAGTGCAGTCTATTGGCTTATTCTAATAAGCATCTTCTCATGCAGAAAAAGAAACAATGAGCAATTTGGCCCATTTCCCTCCATTGGATTTTTCATAATTAATCTGATGTTTCTTTTTTGCCATAGATACATTGAGAACACCACATTCCTCATCTTCAAGACGGTTCACGGAACTCCAACTACAGACGTCGCTAGGATCCGGAAGCAGGGGGGGGGAGGTGATGATCTACGATGCCCCTGCTTGTAGAGCGGTCCATTCACCAATCTTCAGGTAAATGAAAAGTAAAGACAAAACTCTGAACCATTAATTGCATAACTAGTGGGTTGCCTGTCTGTCGGGTTATCCACCTTCTCATACTGAAAATAAAAACAATGAGCCATTTCCCTAGATTGCATTTTTTTACAACTTTATTATGATGTTTCTTTGTTGCCATAGATACATTGAAAAGACCACGTACACAACCTTCAAGACGGAGGGAGTCCAAAGAACTCTGACTACAGACATCGATAAGGACCCAGAAGCAGGGAGGATGACGATCTGATGATGACCCTGCTTGTACTAGAGCGGTCCATTCACCAATCCTCAGGTAAATGTGTACGAATTAATTTTATGCCCAAGTGATTGTGACAATTAGGCCTAGACCTAGTTATCCAATAATGATTAGTTTTGTTTTGATTTGAGAGATTGTTTAAATAATGTTGAGAGACGTCGAAATTGTCAAAATTATCCGAAAAAAATCCCAAACCCGTCAAAATTATGGTAATTCTGCCAATAGACCTAAAATCCGGAATTCGCCAAAATCCAATCATATCTGCCGATTCATCCGCGATCCATTGATCTAATCCGTGTCGAAATCCATACAAATTATCCGAAATCATCCAGATTCATACAAATCCATCGAAAATATCACAAATCGTCCGAAATCATCTGGTATCCGCCGAAATCACCTGAACTGTTGAAATCCTCCAAGCTCTGCAATGAAATTCGAAAATCAAAAAATGGGTAAGTTTCGTTCATTTATCCCATGTTGATACCATCAAGTTAACATTTTATGTTAATTATTTTCGATCAAGAGTAGGCCTATTGATAGGGGACTTATTGTCAAGATTTTTTTTTATTTTTTTTATTCGCCGATATATTTTTTGGGGAAATTGCAAACTGCAAAAAGATGTGATAGGTACAGGTGCTTGCATTATGTTCATAGTGTTACTATTGTTTATTCGCCGCTTGGTGGCGCATTCAGACACGAACACGTCCGACCGTAAAACTGTGCAGCCTAACCCTGTCTGTTTTCTATTTTAGTATTTTATAAGACACACCCCAACAAATTTTGCCTCAAAATGTTGGCCGATACTCTGCTCATAGTATTTATATCAGTCTGTACAGCTCTTTTGTCTGAAGGTGAGTTCAAAACTCCATTCTTTGTACGGTGATATTCAATTATCAGCGTGACTAAGACTAGCCTGATGCATTTGTTCCGAGTAACTTGGACCCAAACCGGCTTTTTAAGTATTCAGCTTTGAATGGCTGTAATTCTCATTGGAAAATGCCGGGTTTGGGGTCAAAATTAATTTCCGGTTTGTGTGATATCATTCGAAATTTTCAAAATTGCCAATGATTCTAAAAAATTGTGTTGACTTGTTGCACTTGCAGGAATAACGTACGCACTTGTCTACCGGACAGACACTTACAAGAAGCTCAAGGCAGAGGTCGAAAAGCAGAGCAAGAAATGTGAGTAGAAGAAATTCGCAAAGCACTGTCCTTCACATGGTTAGCCGTTATCTGACACATTGGTGTTGTCCCTGTGCACTGCAGTAAATGACACTACAGTCAGCAACACTATGTAACAGTCAGTACATAGTCATTACTCAATACTTGAACAGCAACTAGTAATAAGCAGTAATTTATGATCAAGATTGTGCCTCAGTGGTTTTCAGGGCATGATGCGAAATCACCCAAACTTGCCCCAGTCCAACAAGACTTCAGAGGTTCACATTATTCTCATACGCAGTGGCTGTTGTTACGGCATTCGTCCGTGTGGTTCCCTGACTTCACAGTATTTGTCAGGATGTTTAGCTCTTGGAACCAGACTATCAGCTAATAGACTGGTTCAACCAGCCTGCAATGCTGAAGAAATATAATCAAGTCAGGGAACCACACGGACGACTGCCGTAACAACAGCCACTGTGCTTCTCAAAATTAATAGGGCCTGACGTTTCGATCCTAGCACAGTACTGAGTGCTAGTGCTAGGATCGAAACGTCAGGCCCTCTAACTTTTGAGATTGATGTATTGCAGGTCATTTTAGTCAGTGAGCAGTTTGCAACGGTTTTTGTGTAAACTTGAAACTTTAAGTTCACATTGGGTCACTTAATTCAGATTCTTGCCTGACTTTCTTTGACAAAGATGCCTTTAATTTTGATTGCTCCCACCAGTGGAAAAGACAAAAGAGCAGTTTGGAGAAGTCAGTGACAAAGGCCAAAAGAAGAAGCTTGGTGAGTAACCGCTAAAAAATTCCTCTTCTTGATTTTGAACAAAACAAAGGAAAGAACAACTTTTTGGGATTTAAGAAGAAAAAAAATTGTTTAAAATAGCATAGAGTGCATTAACACTTGAGCCTATGATCTGCAGCTTAATATACAGTGTACCAGCATTTACCTATCCAGCCCTTAGGTGGGGACCTTTCCAAATAGTCAGCGATCTTTGTTTGGATGGGAACACCATTCAGAAACATGTATTTGTTTATTTCTTTTAATTTGGCTACAGAGCGTCAGGAGGAAAAGCTGAAGAATGACAGCCGAGACCTGTCTATGGTCAAAATGAAGTCCATGGTAGTCATTGCCTTCACCTTCACCTCCCTCATGGGAATGTTCAACTCAATGTAAGCAGCCAAATGCTACATTCTTATCGTCATCACCATCATTACCACTATCCTCACCATCATCATCACCACCATCACCGTTATCATCATCATCATCATCAGCATCAATACCCTCCTCATCCCTCGTTAAGTGGAAGGTTTGCGGTGACACCATACAGCACTTCTCTTTCAAGAAGGAGTGGGGCTATGAAAAGAGCCGGTGACCCAATGTTTCGGGTTGTGTGTACTCTGCCCGTCGTCAGTACACATTAGCCAAAATGTTGAGTTACTGGTTCTTTTCATAGCCACACTCCTTCTTGAAAGAGAAACTTCATGGTGTCACCGCAAACCTTCCACTTAGTATTTCCACCATGCAAACCAGTTCAAGTCTTATCCTACTACAACTGCCTCATCAGGAGACAGTCTTAAAAAGAGAAGTGCTACACGGTGACACCACAAACCTTCCACTTAGTATTTCCACCATGCAAACCTTCAAGTCTTATTTCCTCATCCTACTCATCCTCTGCAGGATGTGCCTACCAAGCAGCTGTCCTTTGTACATCCTCTCATCCAAATAAACCTCTCTCCCTTCAAAGCGGCTGTTGTCCTTTTCATTCTACCTTTGAGAACAAAATCCTGCTCAGATTTTAAATACATGTACCAGCTCTTTCAAATAGTAAAGATTTTTGTTTGTTTTATCTTTTAGATTTGATGGAAGGAACGTGGCCAAGTTGCCGTTTGAGCCCATCTCTTGGCTTCACGGCATCTCACATCGGAATCTGCTGGGCACTGACTACACAGACTGCTCCTTTATATTCCTGTACATCCTCTGCACAATGTCCATCAGACAGGTAAAGGGACCATTTGTTGGCCCGACCACCTCTTGCACAGTATTGCACCGTGTGCAAGACATTGTGTGTAGGGTCCATTAAATCCTTTAGATATATTATTGTGATTGATCCTAGTTAATGGTAAAATAAATGAAACGATTTAGGAGGGTTTGCATTGACAGCATGTATAAGGTCTCTTAAAGAAGAGTTGTGGTTCTGAAAAGAACCTGAGTGGTAACTCATTTTTGCTTTGTTTGTTCTTCCTTTTTCCCCTGCCTGTAGAACATCCAGAAAATGTTGGGCTTTGCTCCTTCCAGAGCTGCGGCCAAACAGTCTGGTGGCTTCTTTGGCCAGCAAATGCAGTCCTCCAAGTAGCCAGTACCACCTTTGAACTTTGACATCAGGTCATCATCACCTTTGGCCATCTTTTTTTCACCCACAACCTTGAATAATCAATTATATAATTAATCATCTCAGGTTTTATTCGGAGTACAGCTCTGTATACTGTTTGAACCTTGGATTGTAATTAAAATCATTGGTCTTCTGATGCCACTTTTTTTCTTTCGTAAAAACAGCTTTGATTAACCAATGTCGCCAGATGAAATAAAAACTGCGTTTAAATTTGAATAAAGTGACGCTGACAACTGACATCATTCTTCATTGCACCTTTATTAGTACTTTTAATACACTGTCTATTTGTAACAAAATGTCGGCCATAGTACAAGGCATTTGGTGAGATGAAATAAACTGATTGTGTCTGAGAAAACTTGCTTGCTTTTACCTGTGTACATACATGTACATGTACACTGTAACTTGTCTCATTTGTAGAGTACTATTTGGTCCCATTGGAAAATCCAGTATAACTTCATGTACCATTTTGTGAATTATTATACAATCGTGTTGCAAACATCTTGTTGACTGGAGTGACCTTCATTCGTCCATGTCAAGACTTTCAGGAAATGAAAGTGGCAGTTTGGATTAAGCATTAAAATTACACATGAGAATTACTTGAGAAAAAAAAAACAGAAATAGGGAAAATACAGCAAAAAGGCAACCATTTTTCTGGAAAAAATGGTAGTACTGATTGTGAACAAAAGAAAAGTGAAAGGAAAATCTAATTTAAAAAAAGGTGTTTCAAGAAGATAAAATGTAAATTTCAAGCAAAAATAGGAAGAGAAACACTGAAATTTTTTAACTTATCTCATCTGTTAATCCAGAGTTCTGCAGAAAAATATATACCACTCCAAACTAATTAACTTTGCTCTTTTTAGAATTGCAAACTATGCACTAATATTTATCTGACCACTGACCAAAAAAGAACAGAACTGAGCTTTGCTGGAAAATTTTCTGAATTGAGCTTGACAAACACAAAGGTCGAACAATGCATGGAATAACATGCTGACAGTGGCCTTGAATAATTGTGTTTACTATGTTTATTGTTGGAGGTTGCCGTGTCTTGACTGAATGATAAAGCATGATCAATATTCACATTAGCTTGTAGATGCTCATTTGAGAAGTTATGCAAATAGCTTGCCAACTGCTAACAGTTTTTCTGGCAACAATTTAAAAATCCCAACATTGAGGCAGCCTAGCGATTTGATCCTTGTTTTTTTAAGAATTTAACACAAAAAACAATTCACTGGAATGAGATTGGGCCAATTTCACACGGCTGATGTGCATAGTTGACTAAGCTAAGTAGTGGTTTCCAACTAAATTGGCATGTAAAGTGCATCTGCCTGGTACTTAGCCAAACATATTTGAGGTACAATAGAAGATTTCAATGTCCAAACTTGACCCAAACTGAAACACCCTAGTTGAAAAATACAAAAATTACATTTTATGGTGAATTTAGTATGCAAAGTAACAAAAAGTCACTTTGTACGAAAACATTACGGAGCAATATAGGAGTCTGAACATCTTTTTCTTATTTCAAGTGCATAGTATTTACATTTGTTAATAAATCGTTCTTTGTCCAACATCTGTGCATGAGGTTAGTAACCCATTGAAGTAACAAACAGAAATAAGATGCATGACACACTATGTGGCCATGACTTTCAACAACCACGAATAAATTAATTTAGACAAAAGAATAGCCACCAATTTTAAACAAGGGAAGAAATAAAGAAACCTAGTCATTTACCCCACCCATTCCATCCCCCACCCATCCATTCACCCACTTCCCACCCACCGACCCACCCACCTACCCACCCACCTATCCAGCCACCCACATGTACCTACCCACCCATCTAGTGGATGGCATCTACCCAGCCATTCAACTATCCACAAATCCACCTGCCCATCCATCCAACCCATACATGCACAAACCTACCCATCCAACCACTCACCTACCCACCACTAAATCCAACTTCCAACCTGGTTAAACAGCCAGGAATGTTTATAAGGGTCATTTTGGTTAGGACAAGGCCCCTAGATTGAGCAAAGTCCGACTTCTGATCCAATGAAGTCGTGAATGATGAATACAGTCTAACCCACTCCAACGCAGTCAGTTCCCACCTTGGGTTTTCACGATGACAGGGACTGTAAAAATGAAAGCATGGAGAAAAAAAAAATTCTTCTGAATTGACCCATTATTAAACAAAAAAAAGGAAAAACTGACTGGGAAACTTCTAAAATTTGACTGGACCGGTATTTTTATTGCATCGGTACTGTACCACCTGAGCTATCCAGCCCTTAGGCCCCACCTTCCCAAATAGTAAACTATCTTTGCAGTGTGGTGGTGCCAGTCAGAAGAAATTAACAATTAGTATTACAGTGTACTTGCTTTATACTTTCATTTTCTATTTTGTGGAGGTGTGTACTTACTTAATATGACGAGAAGAATGACAATAACGATGACCAGTAATAAAACCCTCATCTGGAAAGGAAAAGAAACAGACAAAGGTTTCAAAGTTAAAACATTTATCCTCAATCTAACCCTACACCCAAATCATTACTCAAATCATTTCTCAAATTATTTTTGTTCAGATTCATAGAATCTGGTTTAGACTGGTTCCATCTCAATGGCTATGCTTTGGCAGCTCTAGTTAGACACTTACCTTGCACTCTTGCCACCAGAAATGTGACCTCAGCCCTTTTGCACTGACTCTGAACACTGAGGCATTGTATGCAAGTTCATCTGTGAAGAAAAGGATTTAAGGAAAACGGGTTACAAATGACAACACATTGGCTGATTTTTGTTAACAAAATACAAAGGCTTTGATTTGATCCTAGCAGGACCTTTCTCAAAGGCATTCTGCGTTTTTGATTTTTGAAATGTCATTCTGCCTTTGAGAAAGGTCATTCTGCCTTTGAGAAAGGTCATTCTGCCTTTGAGAAAGGTCATTCTGCCTTTGAGAAAGGTCATTCTGCCTTTGAGAAAGGTCACTCTGCCTTTGAGAAAGGTCATTCTGCCTTTGAGAAAGGTCATTCTGACTTTGAGAAAGGTCCTGCTAGGATGAGACCCTCATTTAAAAAAAAATCAGTAAACACTTTGCAACTTTATTTTGGGCGTCATTTTTTGTTTCATACCTGACTTCTCCTGCAAATCATCCAGTCTCTCCCCTCTGTCCAACACCTTGCCAATATTATCATGCATGATGTCCACTACCTCGTCTACTTGATTCTGGACACTGGTCAAAGAGACAGGGGTCAGAAAAACACAATTGAAGAAAGAGAAAAACTGAGCTAAAAATGAGTACATGATATATTTAATCATGGCAAAGAATTTGAGTTGACTTGAATGCATGCTCCTGAGGTAAATTTCCCTATAAAACTTGTCGTAACTTATGATCTATCGCATGACAATGAGCGATGCACAGAAACCATATGGCCTAACACAACTTAAGATGGGTTATCCATCGTAAGTTGAGTAATGATGCATTGTAAGGCTTTTTGAAATCCACCACTGGTTTAATTTACCACCACAGTCTCTACCATTGGAGCTATCCAGCCATGGGCCTTCCCAAACAGTCAACTACCGGTATCTACTGGTATCTTTGGGGGGGGGGGGTGGGGTGCCAGTCAGAAGCAATTAACCATAAACTGCCATAGATTTTGGGTATCAAGATAAATACAACAATAAGTTGTAATTCTATCTTCAGGGAGTACAAACAAACAAACAATAATTACATTGATTGTGGTTTTCTATGTACAAGCAAAGCATACGGTTATCATAAAAGGTAGTTTGCCATGCACTTCTTTGCTAGTGATATGGTGTGGCACACTGATGTTCAGAGCTCTTTGAAATAGTTTTTTTAAATCTCCATTTACATTCCCTACAGTAAAATGGGATTAACACATGCAATCCATTGACACATTTTTTGTCATGGCCATCAATCACGCATGTAATAGACTTACAATAGAGATCCTGACGCTTTGAGAAATTGACTCTGGATTTGGTTCGGAAAACTGACTTGAGGCTTAACTCTCTGTAACCTTTTGGGAGATCAAACAAAAATCTGAATACGAACTGTTGGATCCTTGGGTCTGGCTCAGTCACCCTCCTCGAAGAGGAGGAATTGCCACTGAAGAAATCCTCTTCATCACTGTCATGGTAATCACCGAGGAGATTTTCCTGTCGGGGAAGAGAGCAGAGCAAACCCTCTTTGAACGATTTTATCAGAAGCCAAGATGCATACCGTTAAATTCAATTGGTGTCAATGTCCATTGTCCATGAATAAATACACAATATCATCCACATTTCACAATGCCAAATGCCTGTGAGGCTTGAATCTAAACAGACATCTTTTTGAGATCTCAGGCAAGTCATGAATTAGGTTGCAAGTCAAGGGTGGTTTGCAGTAAGAAAAAATAATTGTGAACAATCTGAAGAGGACTGATGGACATAGTATATTGTTTGATACATTGAGATAATCATTCTCTTCAGAAAAACACACACTCACAAAAGATATTTTAAACCGCCATCACCCTTGACTAGACATCTTGTTAAGGCTTCTTTTGAGAATATTGAGACAGCATCAATAGTTTTAAAAAATCAACCAAGATTAATGTATAACATTTAGGGCCAAGTTAATTAGTCTTAACATGCAAGTACCTTCTCATGCTGTTTGGACTGTCTGTAGTCCGGATCCCAAATCCGACGATTGAATTTTGGCGGCATGATGGTTGCAGTGTTTTATCAATTAAACCTCAAGGAGTGTCGTATATCATATAATTCTCAGGATACTGGACCTTAAAATAAGAAGGAAACACAAAAGTAAAGGAAAGACTCAATGCCAGTGACTGCTATGAATTAGTTTTGTCTGTAAATCATGATGAAAATCCATGTGCATAAATTTTGCAATAACCTTCAACCATGCTTAAAATCAATTTCATGAAACTTGACTGCACACATTTTAAGGGTTAGGTTACCGCAACTAGCCTGGCTGTAGACAAAAGACTTTAAGAGAATTAAGACTTGTACTTCAGTTGTACTGTATTTGTAATTTTTGTATGGTAATATTTCTAATAATAAATAAATAATATTAGTAATACTAATAGTAATACTAGTAATACTAGTAAGTAGTAATGTATGTAAATTGTAATCAATTAATATTCTTCCAATTATTTCAAATGCACGGGTATTTTGAAAATGGCGATCACTTTTAAAAGAAGTGACCAAAGAATAAACTTCGGATAGGCCTATTTTTGTATTCAAATTTCTATGTTATTGTTGGAAACGAAAACAGTGCAATGTGAATGTAACTGTAGTGTAACTGTGTAAGTGTAAGTCGTGTACCGGTTGTAACAACGGGGAACCCCCACTCAGTATTGCATGAACGTAATGCAATGACGTATATCAATCATGATTAAAATGACGAACGGACCCCGTTCTAAAATAACTAATTAAGGCCCACTTAAAAAAATGAGTTCTCCTTTACCTGGGGTGCTTTTCTCCATCACTAAAACTGTTTCGACGACTTGTCTTTTCCTCTTCGAACAGAAAGAAGCCGACACATCACAACTCCCTCTAAGGAAACATTGCCCTTACCAAACAAAGTGCAAAGGTCACGAAAAAAAAAACATCCACGGTAAGGTTGAATTGCGCCCTCTCGTGTCTGCCAAAGGTCACTCACCAGAATGGCGGCTCTGATGAAAAACGGGAATTCCCTTTGATACTTTCTCAGTTTTCCAGAGCGATAATCCTCTTGGATACAAGACTTTTTGAAGGTGAGTGTTCTCTTTGACATGATAGTTATCGGCCGTTGTGGATTTATGACCAAATAGTCTGTTAAAGCCTCGTCAAGCTTCACAGGTTCATTCACTTGGCGCACGCACGCATGCACGTTATAACCTATGCAGTAACTAGTCCGAGTAAATTTTGAGATTCGAGTCACCCGAATCTCAAAATGTCAAAATTCGATAAAAAAGGGTGACTTGTCGGGACCAAGTTACTCGGACTATGCAGTAACTAACTTAGTCAGTAACTATTTATTGCCAGTGCCAGCAATAAATGCAGCAATTCAGCAGCATTGCACTTGACTAAAAATCCATTCACAGCTAGTAATATTCTAATAATATTCTACTAACTAAGTACTATTTAGTAAAGTACTAAGTACATGTATGCAGTTTGCAGCAGTACATCATGTATTGATTAGAAAATGATATTTCTGTAATCTGTATCCCTTTTTTCGATAATGTGACTTTTTCCTTCGTGAAATTTAAATTTTAATTTCATATTATCATTTCAGCAGCACCAGCCTAACATTTTGCCTTGTTTGTACATGTGTACGTCCTGCGGCTGCAACAAGCGAGCCTGTTAGACATTCACCATGACAGATTCAGAAACAGGACCAGCAGAAAGAGAAGTCACGGTGCGTAGGCACGGCTATGGCCCTTTTTATCCCAGGTTCAGTAAAACCTTTCCCCTGCTTTGAAAGGAATTTCCCTGAGAAAGTTCTCCATACAAGTACCGGTATATGGGCAATACCAAAAAGCAAAAGCTTTTTGACTCAATGTGAAAAGAAAAGTTTGTGTTTACACCACATACAAATGATCTCTTTGTGAGTTTTAAAAGTGTATCAATAAAGTTTAGGAAGGATGCTCTGTCCTGACAACCAGAGCAGTCTTCTGATGACAGAGTGTACTATTTTTGAAACCCTTGATTCATTTCAGACCCTCACAAACTCACAAAGATTCTGCTTTTATTTGGTGCCCCTGAAAACTGTTCTTAACTTGTTACTTCCACCATCAATGAAGTCTCATAGGATTCACTGCTGACACCTTGGCAGTTAAGTCTTAGGTTAGCCCATGAGAACTTTGAAACATTCACTCAGAAAACACTTGGATTTCTTCAAGCTTGTCAAATAGGGTTTGTACATGGAGTATCAAGATCTCTCAGCATGGATGTCATTTCAATAACTAAATGGGACAAGTTCTTAATTTACAGTATTTTTGATCACTTGTGAAAGTGAATAAGTAAGCAATAAACTGTGGAGAGATTTGACTTTTCACTTTTAGTTATCATCATTCAAAACATACAAAAATTCATTTAAATTTTACTGGACCGGTATTTGAACCAGAGACCTCCCGCTAATACACCAGTGTTTTAACCACTTGAGCTATATTTTCGAACCCTCTGAGCTATGAGTGGTGTGATTTAATCTCTTTTTTCCTTTTTTTAAATTGGCCTTGGCAGAATCTGCGCTTTCAGCAGATGACCCGACTGAAAGTGTTCAAAGACAAGCCAGAGACACTGACACCAGAGGAACGCCGACAATTGCTGGCCATCTCCAACAAATATGGCTACACCTTTGTGGGCTGTGACACGGGTAAGCTCAGTCACTGGTTGCAGGATAGAGGATGTCAGGCCCTGTCCGATTTCATTAGCTTACAGCGATAGACCGATCCACTACACTCTACCCACAAAAGTGGAGGAAACATTCAGACCAGTAGAATTCCATTGCAAGGTTCAGTATAGCTTAACAGACTATTGCCGGGTGTTGGCCTTTTATTCTCTGTAAGAATGAAAGTATGGCCTGTGTGTATCGTAGACCCTCTCTCTCTCCTCTGTCCTTTTGGTGAGATCTGGTCTTATGGTTATGTCATCAATGACTTCCAAGTGTCATCCTTAGATAATTGAGAATCAAAAGTGGGCCCCTAATGATCATCTGTCTTCCTATGGGCAAAGTCTCTCAGGAATTGAAACATCAGTGCATCCAACTTTTTAAGATTTTTATATTTCAGGTCAATCCAGACAATAGAAGCAGTTAGATTTGTATAAACTTTGGATTCATCATTTGCTTGTGCGTTTCAGGTTTGAAGATTCTGAAGACATCTACAATCCACGACCTTAATGACAAGAACCAGGACAATCCTAACGTTGTAGGTGAGTGAGTGCACAGCATTTTTGAATGCTTGAAGACTTTCTAGGGACTTTGTGGGGGATTTTTTGCAGCTGATTAGAGTGAATGAATGAGAATGAAACCATGTTATGATACTTATCATCACCCCTAAAAGTCCTGAGAACATGACAGCTTTTGATAATGCAGACCTCAATTGAATGATTGATCTCTGCTCATTCGTGATATTGACTCCCCTCAATGTTCCTTGTATGTTTTAAGACCCATTGTGTTGTTCTGCTGTATCAAAGCTGTTCCCCTCTCTGGTTAAAATGGGTGTATCGGTTGATGTTGAAGTTCATGCCACTCGTAAAATGCAATTGATGCAAAACATGATGTGAAATGTAATTGGTAATATTTTCTTAATCAAGAGTAAATTCCCATGCTCAGCCGATTTCCATTCTGAAGAAGTTCTATGAAATTCCAAATCACCACTGGTATATGATGCCAAGTGTCAGATATTCAAATACTAGTCTATCACAACAAGCATGGCATAAACTATGGTTGGCAATCTTCTTTTGGTCAAGGATAAAATGGTCCCGCTTTGCAGATTTTCCTAGTATTGGCACTAGTACAGCCAAGCATGCGCTTGAAATGTATGTCTGATGCCTGATATTTGCCCACACACAGTATCAGACTACCAGTGTTGGGATGTTGCACTGAGCTCCCAGCCAGTCCATGTGGCTCTCAGCGGGGACGACTTGACGCTGTCTGTATGCTCCCTGGCCAATGATGGCCTATCGGTGGCGCTCTTTGATGTCAGGACCCTGGTACACAAGGTGAGGACTGAGACCTTGACATAGAGGATGATGCTTGATAGATCAAGAAAGATTAAGAAATCTGAGGGTTGGATTTGAGCAGTGGCTGTGTGGCAGTTAAAATTGAAGGCACTTGAAGGCCGTCTCCAGCTAGCCTGACTGGCTAGTTTTGGGAAAAAAACAACAGACAATGTCAGGTGAAAATGCAAGAGGAGATCCTTTGAATGTAGTGGTGGCCCTGTCTTCAATGGACAGTTGAAATTGTCTCAGGCAAGTTGAGGACCTTCCGAACTGGCCTGACTGGCCAGTTTTAAAAAGAAAGTTTCAGCACCACTTTTTGTGTTATAACTCTTCTTCCAATAATGGTTTTTGCTCACAAGTCTTTAAAGAATCACTGTACACCGTTACCACACTAAATGAGATCAGCATTACTACAGAGAAACTGTTGTTAATCTTAATTTAGCCTCTGTTTGGTCTATTGGTCGCAATGTGGCAAGAAGCAGCTTACTCTGAAAAAGACTTAAGGCTATGGATGGTGGTGGTACTAATAAAGAGTAGGTTCAGGGTGACACCTTGTACATGAATCTCTTTTGTGAGTGAGTGTGGTTCTGAAATGAACCGGAGGGTTTCACTTGACGTTTCGGACAGTGTTCTCTGTCCGTCTTCAGGAGGAAGACGGGCAGAGCACACTGTACATGGTGTCACCACAAACCTACTATTTATCAACTTACTTTGGCAGTATTTGTCCACTACCTACTCCCTTAATACTCATGGTCCCTTTTATGAATTTCTCCCCCCCTTTCTTGGACCACCTGTGTCCCCTCAGAGTGCCTCTGCCGCCCCTTTTACCCGGGAGACCCTGGCCAAGGGCTCAGACACCCTGCTGGTCAGCCTCCTATGGAACCCCACCAACCCGGCCTTCTTTGCCACCTGCCTGTCCAACGGAACCCTGGCCCTGTGGGATTGCTCCGCTGAGACAATCCGTCTTGTGGCTGCCTCACCCAATGATGTGGTGCCTACAGCGAGTAAGTGCAAACCATCGCCGTTTACCAAACCTGCTAATTCTATCCAAATTACAGAGATTTTTTTGTAACAAGCAAAGAAAAGAAAACTTGACTGGAAACTTAAAAAAAAGTGTGAATGTAGCAATTTGGTTTGTTATGGTTGTATTAATGTACAAGGCTGTGCAGCTGACAGTTAGTACCCACTGGGGATGGGAATATTTTCACACTTTGGGACAAATTGTCACAGAAATTTTTAGAAATGTTTTTTACACTTTGTGAAAAACTTTCACTTGTTGACAATGTTCATGCTTAAGAAAAAAAATTGACAATAGGGGAAAAAAATACAATATAGAGGAAAATGTTCACACTTTTTCTTTAAACATTTCATTCACTTTGCGTGAAATAGTTTCCCCACTTGTTTTAAACAAAATTCTCATTCTGGGAAAATTTTTGACAAACTTGTTTTCCCCCTCTTCCTTTTTTGTCTTTTGGATGGTATCCGCTCGCCCTCAGTGTGCTGGAGTCCCAAGGGCAAGCAGATTGTAGTGGGCACGTCTACCGGTCAACTGGTCCAATTTGACCAGGCCATACAGCCTAAGAAAGTCACCCCTGCTGCAGACTTCACCTCGGAGCCCATCAAAGGTGGGTGGAACTCAGGCCTTGCAGTTAATGAATATTCATAAGATGCTAATGTTGTGCAAGTATAGGAATGAGTACCAGCGATGCTCTTGACCAATGACAGTCAATGATATTCTCCTGTGGCAGTAAACCAACATGTTGATGCCTTGTATTGAATGAATATTAACAAGATATGCTAATGATATGCTAATGACAGTGCATCAAAGATGTTCTTGGTTGTGGTTCACATCGTGTACCTCTCAACCTGCGTGGTTGAAATGGCCTTTATTTAGGAGGTCTTGCAGTAAATGAATGTTAACTAGATTTTAATGATATATCAATTAATGAATTTTGATAATAAGATTAGAAGGTTTGCATGGTGGAAGTACCAAGTGGAAGATTTACGGTGACACCAAGTAACACATTTCTTGTGAGATGGAGTCTGGCTCTTAGAAAAGCCAGCAACTCCACATTTTGGGAAGTGTGTACTCTGACCATCGCTAGGAGACAAGCAAAGTACACACAGCTGCCTGAAGCGTTGATTACTGACTCTTCAGAGCCACAGAAAAAGGTTTGCCTTTGAGAAAGGTCCTGCTGGGATCGAAACGTCAGTTCCATTAACTTTTGAAATTTATGTATTGTAGGTCATTTTAGTCATTGATCACTTTGCAACAGTTTTTGTATTTACTTCAAAAGAGATGTGTTGCATGGTGTCACCGTAAACCTTCCACTGAATAGTGATGATGCTCTTTGTAGTGGTTGATATCCTGTGGCTGTCCACCTACATGTTTTACATGGTGTCACTGTCAACCTTCCACTGAATAGTGATGATGCTCTTCTTTGTAGTGGTTGATATCCTGTGGCTGTTCACCTACATGTTTTACATGGTGTCACTGTCAACCTTCCACTGAATAGTGATGATGCTCTTCTTTGTAGTGGTTGATATCCTGTGGCTGTCCACCTACATGTTTTACATGGTGTCACTGTCAACCTTCCACTGAATAGTGATGATACTCTTCTTTGTAGTGGTTGATATTCTGTGGCTGTTCACCTACATGTTTTACATGGTGTCACTGTCAACCTTCCACTGAATAGTGATGATACTCTTCTTTGTAGTGGTTGATATCCTGTGGCTGTCCACCTACATGTTTTACATGGTGTCACTGTCAACCTTCCACTGAATAGTGATGATACTCTTCTTTGTAGTGGTTGATATCCTGTGGCTGTCCACCTACATGTTTTACATGGTGTCACTGTCAACCTTCCACTGAATAGTGATGATGCTCTTCTTTGTAGTGGTTGATATTCTGTGGCTGTTCACCTACATGTTTTACATGGTGTCACTGTCAACCTTCCACTGAATAGTGATGATGCTCTTCTTTGTAGTGGTTGATATCCTGTGGCTGTTCACCTACATGTTTTACATGGTGTCACTGTCAACCTTCCACTGAATAGTGATGATACTCTTCTTTGTAGTGGTTGATATCCTGTGGCTGTCCACCTACATGTTTTGCATGGTGTCACTGTCAACCTTCCACTGAATAGTGATGATGCTCTTCTTTGTAGTGGTTGATATCCTGTGGCTGTCCACCTACATGTTTTACATGGTGTCACTGTCAACCTTCCACTGAATAGTGATGATGCTCTTCTTTGTAGTGGTTGATATCCTGTGGCTGTCCACCTACATGTTTTGCATGGTGTCACTGTCAACCTTCCACTGAATAGTGATGATACTCTTCTTTGTAGTGGTTGATATCCTGTGGCTGTCCACCTACATGTTTTACATGGTGTCACTGTCAACCTTCCACTGAATAGTGATGATGCTCTTCTTTGTAGTGGTTGATATTCTGTGGCTGTTCACCTACATGTTTTACATGGTGTCACTGTCAACCTTCCACTGAATAGTGATGATGCTCTTCTTTGTAGTGGTTGATATCCTGTGGCTGTTCACCTACATGTTTTACATGGTGTCACTGTCAACCTTCCACTGAATAGTGATGATACTCTTCTTTGTAGTGGTTGATATCCTGTGGCTGTCCACCTACATGTTTTGCATGGTGTCACTGTCAACCTTCAACTGAATAGTGATGATGCTCTTCTTTGTAGTGGTTGATATCCTGTGGCTGTCCACCTACATGTTTTACATGGTGTCACTGTCAACCTTCCACTGAATAGTGATGATGCTCTTCTTTGTAGTGGTTGATATCCTGTGGCTGTCCACCTACATGCTTTACATGGTGTCACTGTCAACCTTCCACTGAATAGTGATGATGCTCTTCTTTGTAGTGGTTGATATCCTGTGGCTGTCCACCTACATGCTTTACATGGTGTCACTGTCAACCTTCCACTGAATAGTGATGATGCTCTTCTTTGTAGTGGTTGATATCCTGTGGCTGTCCACCTACATGTTTTACATGGTGTCACTGTCAACCTTCCACTGAATAGTGATGATGCTCTTCTTTGTAGTGGTTGATATCCTGTGGCTGTCCACCTACATGTTTTACATGGTGTCACTGTCAACCTTCCACTGAATAGTGATGATTCTCTTCTTTGTAGTGGTTGATATCCTCTGGCTGTCCACCTACATGTTTGCTGTGGCTTACATCGATGCTGAGGAGACACTTCAACCCAACCTGGCCATTGTCACCTCCCCAGTGAGTACGGCTGTAAGGTGCCATCTAAGGCTTAGTTTAAGGCTGGATACAACACACAAACCTATGAGAAGCGACTGTGGCTTCCAGCTGGCAGCTCCCATAGACTTGTGTTTAAATCAAAGCCCAAGTGACTTGTGTTTAAATCAAAGCCCAAGTGGACTCACATGCACATTATATTACTCCTGTGGGCTGCCTTCTGAAAAAGTCAAATATCTTTGGTGGGGTGGAGGTGCCAATCAGAAGCTTTTAATAATAAACTGCCATATATATCTCCAGGGATTACAACCCCATTTCAATTAAATACGACTTAAGGCTTTGCATGGTGGGTTAATCAATATAGGAAGGTTTGCAGTGACACCATGTATAAAGTCTCTTAAAGAAGATGTGTGGTTCTGAAAAGAACCTGAGTGGTAACTCAACGTTTCGACCAGTATGCTCTGACCGTCATCAGGAGAATCACGGAACGACTGAATGAATTCTCCTGATGACAGTCAGAGCATACTGGTCGAAACGTCGAGTTACCACTCACGTTCTTTTCAGAACCACACCTCTTCTTTAAGAGACCTTATATACATGGTGTCACCGCAAACCTTCCTATACCCATTTCAATCGATATGTTAATAGCCATAACATGTAAACATCTGCTGCAACAAGCCAGGGAGGGTTGATTTCTCAACTTACAATGGATAACCCGTCGTAACTTTCTACAGGTCATATGATGTCTGTGCATCACTCATCGTGTTGCGATTGATCGTAAGTTACGATGGGTTTCATGAAATCGACCACAGGGATCAAACAAAGTGGATTCGTTGAATTCTTATTTTCAAACAAAGGAAATAAAAATAATTCTTTTTGGATAATTTCAAATATCAATTGTTTTGGTTTGATTATCTTTTGTAGAAAGAAGGACGACCCACCTTTGCCAATTACGAGGACATCTGCTATGGAATGGGAGAGGCACGGACTGCACAGTACCCACTGCTGAACCTCGACAAAATGTAAGCAAAGACGCTTTGAGGAGGATTGAAATCACCATCATTCTGATCAATCAGCTGCAAAGAAAGCGACCAAGAAAGTATCTCCATCAGCAGTCAGCCTGGCACTGCCATTCCCATCCAGTTTTCAGTCATAATACCGTGGAACGTCGCTATAACAAACATCCCAGGATCCATGAAAGTTGTTCAGTTGGTCAGACCCTTCTTTTTGGTTTTCAAAATGTGTCCATAATGCCATGACAATTCCTCCTGACTTCTGCACATCTTTCCTCTGCAGGGGATTCATCGTGGCCTTCTCCAGCAACTCCAGCGAGGCGGCCGTAGTCGGCCGTTGCCCCGGGAACAAGTCGCTATGGGAGATCTGGACGCTGGACGATGCGGCCCGCATCGCCGTGCCTCTGAGCACTCAGGATGAGGACACCTTCCCCATGGGCACCGCCCTGGACTTGACCTGTCAGGCACCCATCAAAATAGGTCAGACATAAGAAGCTTTGTAGATATAACAATATTCAAATCCACCACACGACCTCGACCACCTTGTTGATCAAGTGGTTGAGACAGCTAAGTCTAGCTTGCTTTACAAGGACCTGCTACCTGAGGCTGTTTGTGTACATGTGGTTAGAAGTCTGCACTAGAAAGCGGGAGTCGCGGGTTAGAATGCCGCCTGAGCTGCCTGAAATGTTTTCATCGGGCATCGGGCAAAGCACTGAGCATTCAGTGTTTATCACGTCGAGCAGGACAAGACCTCATTGAATGAGAAGCTTTGCAAATCTGGAGAGAAAAAAATCCCATCAGTGAATGAGTTATGTCAGTTCAAGTGCTTTTACCCATCTGTTCATTCGAAAAAGAAAATCGATGAAAAACTATGGACACTTCAATTTTGGATCTGGGTTTAGAAACAGGGTCTGGCATTTTTGAGATATTGACGACGATGACATTACATTATTAGCTTCCTGATGACTTCATACTATTTTTGATCTAAGAAAACATTTCACAAATTATCTGACATCTCTATCGAAGGAAGTGGTCATTTCTGATTGCTTATAAATGAAGTCAGTATCATGCACACATTGTAAAGATAAAGTGCCTGAAAAGGTTACAATATTTTGATTGGTTGTTTTTTTCCCGTCTTGTCAGGCATCACTACATACCAACCCCCGCCTGTCATAATGGTACTGTCCACGGAGGGCCTGCTGTGCCCCTTCCATGTATTAGACGCTGAGGCCAAGGAGACTATCACCACCAAGACTCTACCATTGCCCACAGAGGGGGAGAGAGTGGGTGAGTCACATTTTTGTTGCCTCCTTGGAATTGATTGGAGAATTTACTTTAGAATAATCTTTTCAGGAAACTTCCAGAGACAATACACATAATTAAATCATTCCTGAGATTCTAGGCTATGCAGGGTAAAGGCACCATGTCAAGAATTGTGTTTTTGAATTTGTGTGATTCTGAGAAGCGGGGAACTCAAGGTTTTGGAAAGAGTATGTTGTGTCTGATGCCAAGAGCCGAAGTGATTCCAACAGTGAATTGAACTTATAAAGCAAACTTCTCACTGAAAACAAAGGCCAACATACAAATCCAGTAGGACCTTTCTCAAAGGTAGAATGTTTTGCCTGAGCTATCAGTCACTTCCAAATTGCTTTGACACTGAAGTGGTTTTTTTATTTGATCGTTATTCTTGCAGGGAAAGTTGGATTAAGTCAAGCTACAGTCAGCAAACCAGCAGTACAGCCATCCACCACAAAGTAAGAAACATTTGGTTGAACATGTCAAGACGTCAAGACGACTTTACCTGAGACAATTTCAACTCATATTTTGCCACCAGGCCACTCCTTAATTCAAACTCTAAAAAAGAGTGTCAAACAACCCCACCACGGCAAAGACTAGTTGACTATTGGGAAAGGCCACCATCTAAGGGCTGGATAGCTCAGATGGTAAGAGCACTGATACGTTAATCCAGAGGTCTCGGGTTCGAATCCCGGTCCAGTCAAAGTTATCTTTGCCAATTGTTCAATTTGTTCTAAAAGAAGTTAATACAAAAACTGTTGCAAACTGCTCACTGACTAAATTGACCTGCAATACATAAATCTCAAAAGTTAGTGGGCCTGACGTTTTGATCCTAGCAGGACCTTTCTCAAAGGCAAAGTTCTAAAAGAGTGTGTTCACCCATTTTAACTTGTTTTCCCAGTCAAACTGCTGTCTTCACAGCCACTCTGCCCACTGCCAAGCCAACCAGCGCCAGCACCTTCAGCTTTGGCTCATCCAGTGCCGCTGCAGCGCCCAAGCCTGCAGCAGTCCCGGCAGCAGCTCAGCCCCCATCTGGTAGCACCACTGGTTTCAGCCTGGGTGCTTCCTCCTCCACTCCGTTCATGTTTGGGAGTAAGGGGGAGAGTGCCGGTGGTGGGGTGAAGCCTGGGGCTGGTCTGGCCGCCCCCTTTGGTGCCTCCAAGTCCCTACCTTCACTGGGTGCAGCAGGTCAATTCCAACTTAAGGTGAGCCTTCCTCTTTTCTTGGATAGAACAAAGCTTCTTTCTTTTTTCTAGGGTAAATATCCAATAAGGGGAAAAACTAAAATGATGGCTTTGAAATTACTAGTGTGACGTCCATAAATAGTGTGACTGCATCTGTAAGGAAAGGGAAGCTATCTGGAAACAATTTGGTTTGATGTTTGTATTGAGTATCAACATGCACAATGTGCATATGTAAAACTGGTTTGTTAGTTGGCTGTGATCTTTGCTCATGGACAATCTTCTGTTATTCCTTCCTTCAGTCTTCTCTTCTTTCTTCTCGGAGTGTTGCAATGGATGGTTCTTTTCTCTCCTAAATTGATATACAGGTCCCAGCATCTCAGGAGGCTGGGCAGCCTGTCCAAGTTGCCCCGCAACCCTCTCTGGCCCCCTCTGCCCCTCCCTCCTCCACGTCCTTCAACTTCTCCCAGCCAAAGACCGTTGCCAGCCTACCCAGTGGCTTTGGCTCAGGTGAGAGTCCACACAGCTTTAGCTAACATCTCTCCAAATATCCAACCCTTTGACACTGTTTCAATTAGAAATGTTCTTATTGAAAAATTGGCAAAGAATTTTTTTTGACTGGACCGGGACTTGAACCCGAGACCTCTGGATTAACGTACCAGTGCTCTTCCATCTGAGGTATCCAGCCCTTAGATGGTGGCCTGGCTAAAGCAGCTCTTGGATCACACAAAGTGGATGCAGCTTTTTCAATGCAAGTCAAACAAACAAAGGAAAAACTGACTGGAAACTTGTGAACAATTTGAAAAATTGGCAAAGAAAAAACTTTGACTGGACCGGACCTTGAATCTGAGACCTCTGGACTAACGTACCAGTGCTCTTCCATCTGAGGTATCCAGCCCTTAGATGGTGGCCTGGCTAAAGCAGCTCTTGGATCACACAAAGTGGATGCAGCTTTTTCAATGCAAGTCAAACAAACAAAGGAAAAACTGACTGGAAACTTGTGAACAATTTGAAAATTGGCAAAGAAAAAACTTTGACTGGACCGGACCTTGAATCTGAGACCTCTGGACTAACGTACCAGTGCTCTTCCATCTGAGGTATCCAGCCCTTAGATGGTGGCCTGGCTAAAGCAGCTCTTGGATCACACAAAGTGGATGCAGCTTTTTCAATGCAAGTCAAACAAACAAAGGAAAAACTGACTGGAAACTTGTGAACAATTTGAAAATTGGCAAAGAAAAAACTTTGACTGGACCGGACCTTGAATCTGAGACCTCTGGACTAACGTACCAGTGCTCTTCCATCTGAGGTATCCAGCCCTTAGATGGTGGCATCCCAAATAGTCAACTAGTCTTTGCCGGGGTGGGGGGGGGTCAGTTTTTCATTTGTTTGTTTGACTAGAAATTTTCTTATTTTTGGTTGGTTCGACATTTAAGACCTGGCACCTTTTGCTCGGACGAGAGTCCACACTAAGTAATTTTCAGCCAACATGTGCTCCAACTTGCCATCATTTTGACATTATTTCACGAACACCATGACTCCAAGACTAATGTGAATACATTTCAGTTGAGTTGCAAGTCACGTTGCCACATAGAAGTGATATTGCGAGACTTTAGATAGCAATTCAGACCAGTGTACAGTCTTCAGGTTAGTCTATCTTCTGTTGAGTCAGGCTCCATGAAATGAGCCCAAGATGTGTGTGAGAATGTTTCGTATATTTCTTTCCCTGCAGGTTCATTGCAGACAGATTCAGCTATGTTACCCACCTCCAAACCATTTGAGTTCGGCCAACAGCAGGTGCAGCAGCCACAGACAGGTGCAATCTCTGTGCCCGGTAGAGGGCAGGCTGGCCAAGGGTCTGCCACGCCCCAGACCCAAGGACTGGCCCCGGCTGCCCTGCCCCAATCTGTGGCAGCAGTCTCTGGGCCACCCAACCAGGTTGCCCCACCCGGGCCCAGCCCCGCCTATCAGTCCTCCAAGCCATCGGGACCATCCAGCACCGGTCTGGCACCCCGTCCCCCTCCACCCGCCTACTCAACACCAGTCGCTGGACCGCCTCCCGTCTCCACCACGGTGCAGGCCCCGCCTGCCCCCTCCGGGGCTTCTTCCACGGGCGGGACTCGGCCGGCAAGGGCGGGGTTGTTCACTGGCACACCTGTGGAAGCCGCCTACCTGTCCAACCTGATTGAAGAGGTAGCTAGCCAAAAGCCAGATCTTAGTTAGCTACTGTAGCAATGGCCTCTGCTGTTTGCAGTGGATAGCACTGAACCATACACTGCTATCTCCTGGCAACTTTTTCAGGCACAACCATGGACTCTGAAATCTGGAATTTTTTATTTTGAAATTTGAGGCAAGCAACTTCTTGTAATGTGAATTTCTGTAATAAAAAAGAAACTAAATAACTATGTAGTCACATACTCATTCCCTGTCTTTATTCGAATCAGCCACACACCCTTGACCAGCTTGGTGGTCAAGTGGTTAAGACATCTGCACTAGAAAGCAGGAGTCGTGGGTTTGAATCCTGCCTGAGCTGTCGCAATTTTTTCATCAGACATCAGGCATAGCACTGAATACTCAGTGCTTAGTACTTACTATGTCGAGCAGGGCAAACCCTCATTGAATTACGTTCTCCTCGATGCTGTTTTATCATTATTATCATTATCATTATGCCTTTGAGAAAGGTCCTTCTAGGATCGAATTGTCAGCCCCTCTGAATTGTTGAGATTTTATTTATTTCTCAGATTGAGCACTTTGGGAAGGAGTTGGCTGAGTTGCGCAGCCACACCCAGAGGTCCCACGTCACAGTAGGAGACCGGGCTGAGCATGAACAGATGAAGAAGATGGTGGACACCCTGGTCAAGTTCAGGGCTGAGGTGCTAGACGTCACCAAGGTCAGTGAAAAAAGAACGTCTTCCCACCCAACCCCCTTACGATCTCATCATCATCATCCTTCACACCCCCTCCTTCAAAGATACAAAACCTAACTTATACCATTTAAGAGGTAAGAATGCTTTTTATAGCTATCATAAAAAAAAAGCTTGTAGTTTGTCGTTGAATGTCTTTGTCTGGTTCAAATTGTGGATGAATGTTACTCTGTCTATTTTTATCAAAAGTCTAAGATCTTGTCTAAGATCTTGATTTGATCCCATTTGAGTATGACTCACAGTGTAAGCAGTGGGGTGCCTTTGAGAGCATTACCATCAGTCTCTCTACAAATTGTAGTTGAATGACACCTGGATTTGTCTTTTGGTCTGGTACCCCATCTCCCAAACAGTCCCACAATGAGGAGGTTCACGAACTCCGGGGCAGACTCCTGACTACATTTGCCCAGTTGGAGGATGCCCGCTCGCTGCGGCAGCGCAACAACGACCCCCGCTACCTGCAGCTGCTGCGCCTACGGGCGCTGGATCCACAGACTGCCAGCCAGCTGCATACCATCCGGGCCAACAGTCACTACCTAGAGACGGGCCTGGCTGATGTACACGGTTGCCTGGACACCCAGTGGGCGGATTACCACCAACGGAAGAGCCGTCAGGAAGGAAGGTGAGGGCGGAGTGGCAAAGAGGTGGAATGGTACTTTGTTAGTGCATGGACACTATGATGACCTGATGAAATTTTGCCGCAACCCTGATGAAAGTTTGGCCCCTGTCCTGACAAAATGCTGCCCTCGCCCAATAAAAGTTGTGCAATGCACCTGTTCACTTTACCTGGTACCCCACTCACTCTCTTTTGAATGCAGGAAGCTGGGGATCCCCACCATGGACACCATCTACCAGACGCTGAGCCACCACTACAACATTCTGATCTCACAGCGAGGTCGGCTGGAGGAACTGCGGCAGGCACTGCTGCAGGCACGCCGCTATGACATCACTGAGGCACCCTGGGAGTCTGGCGTCCTGCCTTCCCCTTCGGGCAGGTAAGTGCCCTCACCCTGCCCCAACTCACACACATGCCCCTCATAGATGGAGAGAGAACTTGCACCAGTGACCTGATACACAGTCATTGAATTAGCTATCAACATGATTAGCAAAACTTTTAGAAATTTAGAGAGGCCTATCCAAGCAGGGGTGGATTTCCACAAAGCCTTACGATGCTTCGTAACTCAACCTACAATGGATAACCCATCATAAGTTGAGATACACAGTACTGCTTCCATCCATCGCTCATTGCCTTGCAATTAGTCGTAAGTTATGATGAAGGTATGATGAGTATGATGAATATGATGAAATCATACTCATCATAAGATTCTGCAAATGGATGTGGCCACAGGCTAGCGGCGTCCATTGCCTCGTTTGTAATTTGAAGCTATCGGCAATGAAAACTGACGTTCGCCCCCGTGGCACCAGTCTAAAACCTTGATGTCCCCCTGTTGTTGCACAGGCCTGGTGACCTGTCTTCTCTCACGGCCCAGCTGTCCAGCACCCAAATCACTTCACCATTGAAGGCCACAGGCACTCCAGGTAAGATCCTTTGGACCAATGTACAGGTTTTCAACTTAAAACTAATTTTTGAAGTTGAACTTAACTTTTGACTTACTGATCAATTACCTTTTTTAAATTGGCCAACAGAGAATTGTATATTTTTTGTCCATTGAAGTCGTTCAGTAACCCTTTTGCATCACATATAGATTCAAAGCTTATTTCTAGTTCTTTGCCACTGGAAGAGTCATGTGATCCTGAAATGTTAGCTCTTGTGATGTCCACCCATTTGAATGGTAAACCGTTAGATATCCTGTAACCCCTCTGGGAGACATTTATCTGAATTGAAAGTGAATGAAGAATATTCCTGGAAGAAACTTACTACTCTTTGTCTTGGTCTTGTTTTCTTTTTTCCTCCTTGAAGTGTCCTCCAAGAAGCAAGCTCAGCTCCGGAAGGCCCTTTCCAGACGAGCCACCACTCCAAGACGGACTACTTCTAGAGGTAAGAGGATCAGAGACTTCTAGAGGATCAGAATATTTCTTCAAACCCTTAAGCTAAGTTAAAGTTTTGTGGTGACGCCATCTAACACATAAAGAATGAGTGTGTGGCTCTGAAAAGAGCCGCTAACTCAGTGTTTCAGGCTGTGGGTACTGATATCAGTCGACTGAATGAAGGCACAATGCAATTGTCATAGTGGAGCTGTGTATATAATCATCTCTTTCTCTCTCTCTCTCTCTCTTTCCTCTCTCCCTCCCCCACTCTCTGTCCCTTTTTGCATGTTTCCGTATCTCTCTGTCTTTCTCTTTCTTTCTCTGTCTCTCTTTCGTCTCTTTCTTCCCTCACTCTCTGTCTGTCTCTGTCTCTGTATCTCTCTGACTTTTTGTCTTTCTTTGTCTCTCTGTTCTCTCTCTCTTCCCTCCCTCTCTGTCTGTCTCTGTCTTTGTATCTCTCTGACTTTCTGTCTTTCTTTGTCTCTCTGTTCTCTCTCTCTTCCCTCACTCTCTGTCTGTCTCTGTCTCTGTATCTCTCTGACTTTCTGTCTTTCTTTGTCTCTCTGATCTCTCTCCCCCCCCCTCCACTCTCTATCTCTTTCTGCCTGTCTCTGTATCTCTCTGTCTCTGTCTTTGTCTGTCTTTGTCTGTCTCTCTGTCCTCTCCCCCCCCCCCCACTCTCCATCTTTGTCTTTGTCTCTCAGTTGACATTTCAGATTTGGGCTCCCCTGTGCCCAGCCATGGTTCCCATGACACCAGCCTCTTCCAGGCCTTCGCCAACCGCCGCCTCCAGTACCGAGAGGAGGAGACGGTGGCGAACGAGAGAGATCGTGCTAGACCTTTGGCTGGGGAGGGGGTGCCTAAGTTGGCAGCTAGCCAGCCAAGCCGTCCATCAGAAGGACCTGGAGTTCCAGTCGCTCGAGGTGCAGTGCCCAGACCAATGACAGCAGGTAAGAGCAGTAGTATATAGATAGGAGAGGCAGAGATAGGGGCTTTTTTTTGTTTTTGCATGAAACCCACTACCTCAATCCTTCACAAACCTCTGATATGAGTTTGCCTTTGAAACCTACTGCCTCAATCTTGCACAGTCCTCCAGTGTGAATTTGTGAATGAAATCCATTGCCTCAATCTTACACAAACCCTCATTAAGCCAAAATCACAATAATTATATCTATTATTTACAAAATATGAATGAATGAATAAAAACTAAGGAAATATAAATTGCTAAAACTGTGTTTTCTCGCTTCTGTTTGCATTACAGTCTCTGCCCCAGCCCCATCCACAGCCTTGGCCAAGGCCCCGATCCAGGCCTCAGTCCCTGCTCCTGCCCCACCCACCACCACCACGGTAACCACCAACCCCTCGCCTTCGAGCTTTGCCCTCACTGGGCGTGGCACCGTTGTATGGGGTGACCAGGCCACCCCAACCAAGCCCACAGCCCGGCCACCAGCAGGTGCCACAGCAGCCACAGCGGCAACAACAATGACAGCGACGTCAACAGGTCAGCGGAGGAGCTCTGAACGACAGCCAGAACTACCCCCGGTGGTCAACATCAAGAATCTGGACATCAAGCAAGACTCCAACGTGCCTCCTGTGTCCTTCACTCCAGTCAACAAGTAAGAGACCCTGTCCCTATTCAAAATGAAAAGAACTCCCAAAACTTCACCAGGACTTAAGGGCACATGGCTCCATACATATTTAAATCCACATGCAGCTTTGACCTGCTAGCTTGTCAAATTAGATATTTGTGCTAGGAGTCACTTGGTTGAATCCTCTCTGTAGTTATATTTATATTGCTATTGATATGTTGAGTTGGGCAAACCCTCATCTCACAATATCTTTGATCTCACCTTACCAGCTATCCCCTTTGTCCCCTTTGTCATTCATGCTCCTGTTACTCTCCCCTTCCTATTTATTTTGTCCCTGTCATTCTGTATTCGAGAAAGGTTCTGCTAGGTTCTGTTCATTTTAGTGAGTAAGCAGTTTGCAACATTTTTGCATATATCTGTATGGCAGCACAATCTATTATGGCTTATCAATTCATTTAAAGATTGTCCATTAGTTCTGAAAATACAATGAAAATAATGCCAATAACTTTTGACTGGACCGAGGCTTTAAAATCAGGCCCTCTGGTATAATGTAGCAGAAATTAGCTCTCTTCAAACCATTACGAAGTTTGTTCCGTTTATGAGGTACCGACAAAAGAAGAAGCCCAAAAGAATAAACAAGGTTCCCTTTTTCTTTTTGTTCATCTGTCGTTTAGCTCGGTGGACGCAGGCACGGCCAAAGTAGTCAAGGAGGTCCTGGCCGAAATCACCAAGACCAGCCGTGTTGGGCAGCCAGATGCAGGCTCCCCAGCTGGCCTGCCGTCCGTCATCCAGCCCCTGCCACTCGGCACGGCTACTGCTGCCTCTGCTGCTGCTATTCCCACCACCACCTCAGCCACCGCCAAGCCCCCGGCAGGGATGAGTTTCAGCTTCCCCACCTCCAAGCCTGCCTCTGTGCAACCATTTCCAACGAGCACTTTGACAACCACCACCACCATCTCCAATGCTTCCAAAGTCGCTCCAAGCTCGGCACCCGTCTTCATTGCCCCCACTGCCTCTTCTGCTCCTGACCCGTCAAGCTCTGCATCTAGCTCTCTCGGCTCGAAGCAGCAGGGTGCAGCCTTGGGATCTGCTGGTCTGTCGTTTGGCAAACTCCCTGTATCCAGCACCTCGGCTTCCAGCTCACTGTTCGGCAGCTCCATCTTCGGCAGCAAGGGAGAAGGTGGTTCAGCTCCCCCCAATGCCTCTGCCGCCGCACTCCCAACCAACTTCTCTTTTGGGCCAGGGCAGCGATCTGACACCCCCCAAGCGACGCCGTCCGTGGAACCAACAACCCAGACATCGACAGCAGCCAGGCTGCCGTTTGGATCTGCGTCATCTGGGGCTGGCAGCGCTAATTCTCTCTCATTTGGAGGAGCCCCACAGCCTAGCGGCTCTGCTCCCAGCCTTCAGCATTCCTCCTCCTCCTCCTCCTCATCATCATCAGATTCCTTAGCCGGAGCCAAGCCGGGTCTCTTCTCCAAGGACCAACAATCAGCAGCCAGTCTTGGCACCCCAAGCAACTTGTTCACAGCAGGTGAGTTGTCATAATTCACACAGGAATTGAATCTTAAGCAGATTTGTTTTCTGTACAAATTGCAGGACCTTTCTCCAGAGGTTCTCTGCACATTTTCTCTGAGCAGTTTGTAACATTTTTTGTCTTGGTTGTGTATTGGTTGACTCCCTTACCTTTCAGAATACCATCACTTTTTAATTGAGTTTGGGGGATAAGTTAAACAAGTACAGAAATGTCTTCACTATTCACCAACTTCATTCTACAATAGCTGACAGCATAAGTGTTCAAGCCCCTTGGCACGATGCCGTCAAATGGTACGACAGTGGTCTGAATTTGCTGAAATTAGGGCGCTCCAAGTACTCAACTGAAAAGTCTGAAAAAATTATTCATCTCATTTGGAAATAAAATTTTCATTTGTTTCGCTTATCCATATGTTCTTCTTTTCAATTGAAAGAACCAGACTATAGTGATGCCTTCTAAAGTTTTGAGATTCTCATTTTGGTTGTTTTAGTTAGTAAGGAGTCTGCATAATTTTTGTTTTACTTTTGTTTTGTTATTTTTTTATTTCACAGCACCAACCTCCGCCAAGTTAGCGAGTGATACTTCCCAGAAGGCTACAACCACACCCACCCCGGGCGTGGCCGTGGGCGTGGCACCTGGAGGTGGGACTGCCCCATCGTCATTTGCGACACCTGCTAGCGAGGTCAATTCTGGCCAGGCCTCGGCTTTGGCTAAACCAGGGTCAGAGGCCATGGACAAAGCCAAGCCGTCCAAGGGCGGGATTAGTCTCCAGCAGCCTCCAGCTGGCCAGGATTCAGCAGGGACAGGTACAGAAATTGTTCTTTTCCTAAACACTCCTATAGGACAGCATGAAATTAAACTTGACTGGAAAGTTCACTTGTCCCCACCAATCCCTTCCTCCCTCTTCCTCTCTCACAGGTCTAGCCAACAACCCAACCTTTTCTGGTGAATTTGGAGCATCTACTATCCCTCCAACCGCTGGCACAGACGACTCAGGGACAGGACTGCAGACTCCCACGTCAGCCACAGACAGCACCATAGGAGCATCAGTCACAGCCCCATCCTCCACGCCAGGGACAGGGCTCTTTGGGGCAGCGGCAAGCAGCTCAAACACGGGCCTCTTTGGGGCCAAGCCTGAAGGATCCGCTCAACTTGGAGCGTCCACCACGGCAACACCGACAACCACAGGTAATTCAATGATGGTTTGCCCTGCTCGACTTGATAAATACTGGATGCTCAGAACTTTGCCTGATGCCTGATGAAACGATTTCAGGCAGCTCAGGCGGGATTTGAACCCGTGACTCCCGCTTTCTAGTGCAGACTTCTAACCACAGGTACACAAAGAGCCTCAGGTAGCAGGTCCTTGTAACGCAAGCTAGACTTAGCTCCTTGTGACAGAGGGCTGCAGTGGGACAGCAAGTGTACTACTGTACATCTAGCCCCAGATTAAAGGTCATCCCATTCAGCTCTGCCTTTAAAAGGTGCTGTGCCACTGGACTTTGAGCATCCAGGCTTCCTGTAGTCTGTTTTAGGGATACATCTTGATTCCATCCTGAGCATGTGACCAAGCCATGGGATGTGTTACTAGTCAATCTTAAAAGCTTTAGAGGGTATGAAGTCTGAATCTCATCAGGACCTTTCCGAAAGGTAGAATGACAAGGACCGGAATATTTCTTCCCCAGAGTAGAAATTTAAGTTGTAAGTACTGTGCATTTCTGAAAGTGGAGGGACCAAGAAAGCCATTAAAAACCCTTTGGTTTCATGCAGGTACGATAATTGGCTTTGGGTCGCCGTTCTTCGGAGCCGCCCCTTCTGCGGGACTGTTTGGCGCCCCCAAGTTTGGAGCCGCACCAGCCCCTGCAAGTTTTGGAGCACCCGCCACAACGTCTGCCGCTGCGACTACAGCTGGCACAACCACTACGGCACCACAGCCAACGGTCACCTCAGCAGAGCCGGCGAAGGCCAAGGGTCCCACCACCTTGTTTGGCCTCTTGAAGGAGGACACTCCGGAAGCCTCCTCAACACCCACCACAACCACTGACGGATCCTCCTCAGCTGGGGGCACGGGTCTGTTTGGTCAGGCTTCGACCACGGCCGCCTCCACCACAACTGGGCTCTTTGGGCAGTCGTCCGGGGCATCCGGAGGACTGTTTGGTCAGCAGCCATCCTCTGCCTCTTCAGTGTCCACTGCTGGGAGTAGTGGGGGGCTGTTTGGGAAACCGGCCACCACATCCAGCACTGGCGGTCTGTTTGGGCAGCCGACTGCAGCAACGACTGGCGGCCTCTTTGGGCAGGCCGGGGCAGCAGCAAGCAGCAGCAGTGGGGGTCTGTTTGGGAAGGGCACCCCGTCCTCCACCACCACTGCCTCATCTCCCTTCCAGCAGAGCTCATCCTCAGGTGGGCTGTTTGGGGCACCGGCAGCATCGGGAAGCCCTGCCTTTGGCCAGCAGCAGTCCACTGGTAAGCTGGTATTTGAATCTCTGCCCCCTTCATATACCTCCATTAGTCACCCTTTTCGACCCCGACGTCCTTTGAGATGCCATCCAGATGCCATCTGAGACCCCCGCCCCCCCATAAGATCCCCCATGACATTCACTGAGACTCCATTGGACCCCAGACCCTCCTATTACATCAAGTCCTTCCTATACACCACAAATTCCGCAACCTTCCTTTAAACTTCTCCGTAAGAACTCCCAAGACCTCCCCCTAAGACCCTTCCATTGGACCCCATGAACATCACATTAGGCCACCATTACCCTCATGTTTGATATCAGCTGAATTTGATGTTAGTGCCTTGTTATGTCCTGCTCATAGGTGATTAAACTAAGTATTGTTACTTTGGCTAGCAACTACATTTTTAATAGTCAAGTTATTATGTTCATGCTTTGGCATGCCTTGATGGTCAAGTAGCTCAAGGAAGCATAACACCCCATTAAGGCTGGTACCTTTTGTTCCCCCCCCCCTCCATGTCTTAGGGGTGTTTGGGAGTTCATCCACAACTGCCCCAGCCTTTGGCCAAACCCCATCACCCTTTGGACAGTCCACCACCAACACCTCCTCCAGCAGTGGTATGTTTGGCGGTGGAAATGGCGGAGGTAAGAATTCAACCCTTAAACTTTCTCTTGAATCCCCAAAGGAAAAATTTGATATCTTGATTCTGAAGAAAATGAGTTGCAGTGATTTAAAAATGTTGCTTATACTGACTGATATGACCAACAATTGTTTAACAGGATCTTTTCAGCCTGAAAAAGAATTCCCAAACTTTCTAAACAAAGTCTTAATTTACAATGAAAGAGAGGCCGTCTGCAACCCTTTGTTCGTTTGAACTACAGTTTCAACCATGCTGCAAACTGCTTGCTGACTTACATCAGGACAAAATATACAAAATCTGAAACATTTAAACTGCCTGACATTTTGATCCTAGAAAAAATCAGGACCTTTCTCAAGGGCAAAACTGTCCAGCCAGGATTGAATCATGAGCCAACAGATATGAGTGTCCTGGAAGTAAAGTGTATATTAATTAATTTCCCTGACAGGTGGCCTAATAGGCTGATACCATATTTGATTACTTTTCATACTCGGGCTACTGTCTGTTAAAGTCAAGCCCTGCCTAGTGTCTTAATTGTCAATTCCGGGGTATTGTTCTGCCCAGCAGGGTTTTTCAGTGGTCTTGGGGGTCGGCCCAACCCAGAGGCAGCCCAGAGCAATCCCTTTGGCACCCCAGCTGTCTCCTCCTCAGCTTTTGGCAGTCCAACCACGCCGACAGGTAAGAGCAATCCCTGTGAAAAGTGTCTGATTTACAGCTTTTAAACAATGTGCTGGTATGTAAAACCAAAGGCCAACCAAGTTCAAATTTTCCTTTCTATTTTCATACCTTGTTTAAAATTTCTGAATTACCACCTTTCCTTTGTTTGCTTTCAAGCAGGATACCATTTTCCTTTCCTTACCACCGATTTTAAAACCAAAGTTGTAAAAGTTGGTTCATTGCTGTCGATATTTCATGTTGGTTTTGTTTGAAGAAATTATCCGTGTTTTCACAATCAGCCTTGTGTCGAGGCACTAGTCTGTTGGCCAGATTTAAGACTTAAGATTATAGGAAAAATTAGTCAGCGTCCAAATTTATGAAAGTTGTCAAGCTTTCCACCAAGCTTTTTAAAACTTATTATTTACAAAATTACAAATTATTTACATAATTGCTGATACTCATTAAAATGGTATGGGATCAGAGGGCCTGACAGTTTGCTGCAAGAAAACCCTTCCTTAAGACAGAATTGGCTTTTTTGGCATAGTTTGAGAAAGGTTCACTAACCAATAACTTGAAATTCTTGTTTGGTGCCTTGAAAAGACCCTATAGCTGCCTGGTCTTTTAATTAGTGTCATTTCCATCCTGTGTTGTGCTGTCTTACCCCTATACAGGCGGTTCCAGTATGTTTGGTGGGCAGAGTACTCAGACCTTTGGCAGTGGGGAAAATAATTCAGGATCAGGTATGTCAAGCCTTTTCCTTTTTTATTGCCTTGTATTGTTGTATAGCTGGTTGTATTTGGTTTAAAAATCTGCATCTGACTGATTGGGTTGGACAGGGTTGAAACAACTGTGTGCAGTGTTTAATTGAGTTGTTTTTATTTAATGTTCAACATCTTTGCTTTTCTTGTAGTGTTTGGAGCCGAAAGCTTCAGCAGTCCAGGGGTAGGAGTGGGCAAGGCTGGCTTTGGTGGCTTCAACAAGCCAGCAGCTGGTAGGTTACAATTCCCAAATCTGAACAGAGATTTCTTTGAGAAAGGTCCTGCTAGGATCGAAACATCGTGCCCCCTTAAAAGAAAAATATAAATTTTGACATTTACAATTTTTTTAATTTGAGTCTGGAAGCTGTTCACAACATTTTGTGTCACTTAACGGATATTTGTTTGTTTTTCTTCTCAAGCACCAGCACCAGCTGCCACTGGGTTTGGTTCCCCGCCTTCCTTTGGCAATGCCCCGGCCTTTGGAAGCACCCCTTCCTTTGGAGGCAGTGCATTCGGCAGCTCACCCACTCCCAACGTCTTTGGGCCGACCTCCGGCTTTGGGGCGGGTGCCTCCCAGGGAGCCAGTAGTGCACCGACAAGTGGCTTTGGAGGGTGAGTGGATGCTCTTTCTTCTCCACATCTCTGGGGAATCGTGTGGGTCACTGCAGACTTTCAAGCTTTAACTCGAGCAGAAATTCATGACATGGCATGTCTTTGTGTGTGGGGGGTTAACAGAAAATTAAGCTAGAGCAAGAGGCAGAGCCAGAATCAGAGCTTTAGCCAGGACGATTGCCTGTGTCAGAGCCAAGGTAAGACCCAGGATCTGAGCCATATCCCTAGCCTGAGCCACAGCAGGAAGAAGAGCCTGATACTGAGCAAGAGTCTATAGGCTTTGACAAAGACTTGAGAAGACTCTTATTCTGAGCTGTAATCGTTATTGGCTGCCTTGACCATGGTCAACACCCCAATTATACCAGAACCAAAGGCATGAAGTGGTTGACTCAGAAACGTGAATCATTCTTTTCTTCCACAGTTTTGCGCAGCAGGAGACACCAACGTTTGGTGCCCTCTCTGGCGGAGGGGCCAAGCCTCCACAGAGCAGCTTTGGGGGATTCGGAGCCACCTCATCACAGCCCAGCTTTGGAGGTAATCAACTGCCTCCATCCTACCACACGTACTCCCAGGCCCACCCACATTTCCTTCAACTCAGAAACTGCCTTATTCAGTATCGGTCGATATTGATTATAATGTTTGAAGTCAGGCCCACTAGATTTTTAGATTTGCATTTTGGTAATTTTAGTCAGTAAGCAGTTTGCAACATTTTTGTATATCACTTTAAATGTTTGAAGTAATGCAAGCTTCAAAGAGGCTCATAATATGCGCCTTGTTGCCTGAAGTGAACTTTATTATCCTTTTTGTAAAAATAGCAAAGAACAATTTTATTCAAGAAGGATTTGAACCTGAAACCACTGGCAGAATGCTGGTATGTCAAGCCAGAGGTTCCAGGTTCAAGTCCCAGTCTGGTCAAATTTCCTTTGCTGTTTTCACTATTAGTTCCCAGTCGATTTTCCTTTCCCTTGTTGAATCATTCTCACTTTGTCATTTGGTTCCAATGTGGATGACAGTGAGTCTCTTTCACTTGAAGTCCTTTTGTCCATCCACCTGTCTGTCCGCCTGTCTTGGAGCCCAAAATACCCCTCTCTGACAGGATGTGGCTGTCTTCATACTTGCCCCCCGTTTCATGTCTCTGTCAGACACCTGTAATGGTTTGCCAGCTGCAGCATCTGTCTGAGCTCTCTACAATAGCAGTTCCCTTCTCCCAGGCTTTGGACTTAAACCACCCCACCCCTCCCATAAGGGATTGTGTCTTATCTAGAGTACAGTCACCTCTGTCTTTAAATCATTCACCCTCACTCCCCTTTCCACCAAACGGACAATAAAAGCCTGAGATAAAGCAATTAGAGAATGTTTTGAATGGAGGGTCCAGTTGGCAAACATTGGGTTTGCTTTAAGAACCTTGCACTGTTGTTCAGCAATGCTGTGCCTGGGTCGGTCTTCTGCAATGAGTGGCATTGACTACGACTGTGTCTTGGGTCTCTGGCTTGGGTTGGTGCTCTGGCTATGACCTAGACTCTGGCTTAGGTGCTTGTTCAGTCACTGGTTCAGTCTCAGTCTCTTGTGGTTCTAGTTCTGGCTAAAGGATTTCTTAAATTGCCCCTTTTTCACTTTCAAGTGGACATGGGAAATGACAACAAAAGCCACATTTTGAGGGTAGCAGGTTTTGAAGTGTAAAAGTCACCACCACTGCTCCGACACCCCAACTTTGAAATATTCCCTCTGGCAAAGAACGATGTAGTTCTTGAGCACAACATTCGGTCATTATTGATGTCCCTATAGGGCATAACTATTTCTGTCATCATCTTATGGGTGCACACACTAGCACCTTCATGGCGTGAATCCAGGGCACCTGATACTGTCTTGCCTTTTGGCCATTAGGAGAAGGGGGAGGTGTGACAAGGGTGTGTGATTGCTTTCCATCTCCCCAGACATTTATGGGAATTCTTGGCGAAGGCCTTCCCTAGGGAAACTAGGTTTTTTTTATTTCCGTCTAAAAAAGGGCTTTGTTAATGTGAAACATACAGGAGTAATTGTATGTATCATCAAAACAAAATTCTTTTTGTCCACACACCAAATATTATTTTATTCAAATGGACAAAAGACTGGATTGATACACAAATGTGAAAGTAAAAGTTAACATTTGTGATTATATTCCCACACTTATTCAGTGAAGAAAATTTGGTGTTGTGTGTCGTTTTCAAAGCATGGATATTTGTCCACATGGTAAAAAAACATCAGAATCACACAAAGTGGGAAACAAATTTCCTAATGGCCCCCCCCCCCCCAAAAAAAAAAAAAAAAAAAAAAAAAAAAATTGGGTTAAATAATTGTTCTATGCAAATGGGAAAATGTTCCATAATTTCCTCCTTTTTGCTCCTGTGATTTTTTTTGCGCAGTACTGTAGAAATCAAGTCTTTCTCTGTTTGGACAAGCTTTAATATTATTAATAATATGTATAGATTTAATGCTTTAAATTACTCCAGAGATTTGTTTCGGTTTACACAATACTGTCAAAACCAGTCTTTCTGTTTGGAAAAACCTTCACTCATGAAATATTCATAGATTTAATGCTGAACTTATACAGGTGTATTAGTGTGAGATAAACTGATCATTCACGTCTGTAATTCATTTCATTTGCTTGCAGGATTTGGAAACAGTGCACCCAGCAATCCTTCTGAAGGGTAAGACATTGGGGACTGCTTCAAGGAAACAGTGCTTGAATTATTTATCAGAGTAGGGAAGACAATTTAACTGGGCCAGGACTTGAAGCCTGGCTTCTGGTTTTACGCACCAACGACCCACCACCTGAGCTATCTCACCCTTAGCTAAGGGCCTTCTAAAATTGGTGAACTATTTCTTTCAGGGGTCTGAGGGTGAGGGTCAGATGCATTGCAAATACGAACAATAGCTATACCACAAAGGCTCCAAGAGATCAACTATCTACCTCTGCTCTACACTTTACATTCGTAAGGCAATATGTATGTTCTGACAGAATCAAAATATCAGGCACTCTAATTTTGTCAGATTTATATCATTTTGCTCTTTTAACGGTTAGTCAGTAATGCAGTTTATAGTAACTTAGTTAGTAATGCAGTTTGCAAACATTTTTTGTATGACTTCCCTAACATTGCTCTTCCGGTGTTTTCACAACCCCCTTTTCCTTGCCCTCTCTTACCCCCTACCAAACACCTTCCTCTCTTTTCCCAGGTTCAGTGGCTCCTCCTCATTCACCCAGTACCGCTGAGTGTGGTTGGCATGTCCTGTCTGTGTCTTGAGGGAGGAGTGAAGGGGAAGGGAAAGGGCGAAAAGATATAAGCTGAGTCGATCAATGACTCAGAGACAGCCCGCAGCCTGGATAACCCTGCTCTTGAACTTTGAGAGGAGCTAGCAGGAGTCAGACAGATCCCTGCCTCCCTGCCTGACCTCCCCTCCTTCCCTCCTCTTACCATCACCACCACGACCACCTCCACCTCTACCAAGATCTCCACGATGCTAAGCTCGGCTAGATGACCCCACTCACTCCTTCCGCTACCCTCCTGCTTCTCAGCTCCATCTGGCAACAGCCATCCCGCCCTCCTCGTCATGACAGAAAAGCTGAGTCATGTTACTGCATGCTCTGTTTTTTTCAGCACATTCAGTTTTCTCATTTTGTTTATTGTTATTATCGTTTTAAATGCAATACCGGAAAGGAAGTTTCACTGCATTGCCAATCTGTTTCATTGAACCCCAAAATAGGAATATATACATATTCGTAGCACAAAAAAGATTTTGTAGCTTTTTAAAAGCGACTCTCTCTAAAATGAATGAAAAAAGACTATTTCTACCACCAAAAGGTTGTGTAGCTTTATAAAGGCAAGCCAATCAATTGAGATCAGTGATTTTCTGGTGCGCATGTCAAACATACGGCTGCTCCAATTTTGATGCACCTTGCCATTATGAGTGATATATTATCATGTCCTAAATTGACATTAAAAAGCTAGTTGCAAGGACCTGCCAGATTTGCAGTGTCACATTCGTCAGCCTCATCGTCATAATGAAAAAGAACTTTTCATCTTCAACTAGCACAGACTTGCAATGCAGGCCTTTCCTTTGCACTAAGTAAAGACTGATTGCCTCGATTGTCATTCAGTCTTTGCAAAAACCTGGTTTTGTTATTAAAGCACTAGATTGAATGAAAGTTGACTGTTGGAACCCAAAGTGGCTGATGAAAGTCATTCAGCGGGTTACTATTGGAAATCATCATTTCGTTATACAATCTGAATATTGTGGCTGATACATGTAATACACTTTGTTTTTAATTTTTTGGAAAAGCACTATCAAAGGAAGAACTTAGGGATCTGAAGTTTAAAAGGACGTAAATATACTTAATGATAAATGGGATCATGATAGGGCATGCCAATGCTTTTCTTGGCGAAATGCCACCTCGTCCAGTCATTCGATCTAACGGTTAAATATAAAAGACTGGGTGATCTCGGACTTTCCCTGTAGACCATTCATCCTAAATGAGATGTGAGAGTTCGGGGAATTATATTAGTAACTCTTGTAGAATGATAGTCCAAGCCTTTTTATACCGCAATTTTGACAAGACCGGGATTTGAACCCAGGCCAACGGTTTGAAATAGTTATAAACCCCAACCACAGCAGCAGTGTGAGGATCAATAAAGTGGACATATTCATGTATCTATCTGTCCAATACCTGTACATTGTTGAGGTGACTCTCATGAACTTGAATGAAACAAACTATCCCGAGAAGTTGTTGGTCATCAGCTGTTCTGATAAGCTGCTCAAATACGAGGCTAAATTGGATGCAGATTTTTTTTTTCTAAAAAGCTTCAAAAAGGTGTCGTCATTAACCATGACTCACTTAAATGACCTCTCCTATGGGGGAAAAGTGGCTTCCAGAGAAATCCATGCTTGCAATTAATCCAAACCCCACAAAAAAATGTACTCTCCTATGGATTTAGATGCAGACTGAAGAATACTTAAAATAAAATCTTGAAAGGTCCTGAGAAGTGGGTCGATCTATCGACAATGTTTATCTTCGGAATGGGTTTACATCATTGGCTGGGGCTGACTAAAACGACCCCTGTCTGGGTTTTTCTATGCCACATAGACCCCAGGTTCCAGATCCTACTTACCTCTCCCCTTCGTCTGTGATAATTGTTGCTTCCGGCAATTAAGGAATCCCCATCTATTGAAATGATAGGAATCTTATCAGGGTAAATGAAAGGGACGTAATCTGAACTAGGATTTTTATTTGACCTGAGGACCCCTTGAAGAATCTGAGGCCAGCGACTTATTTGAGAGGATTTTGTCTTTACTTTTAAAGAGCAAGTCCAATATCAGGAGTTACCGGCTGTTTTCAGAGCCACACTCCTCGAAAGAGAAGTGTTACATGGTGTCTTTCCACTCAGTATTTCCACCATGCAAACCTTCAAGTCTTATCGAAATCCAATACCGTACTAGATAATGATGGCTTGAGCCTGGAGTGGGTTTGATTGTTGATGCTGAGTACATGTACATCCTCTGTCCCCAAGTTCGTCCATTCCAACCAAGCCCTGAGCAAGGGTGGACATTCTGTACTTGTGGTACCCGGGGAAGTGTTTTGTGAATAGACACCTGCAGAATAGCAGCGTTTTATTATAGTGGAACAAGAGATGTCTCTGTGCACATTGTTATGGTCATCCCTGGTCATTGGCCTAATTTTCCTCGTCGGTGGAGAGAGGCCATTCACGATAAAAACCCGTCTCACCCAAAGGACGTAAGCACCCCAATTGGTCTTATGATGCACTTAAACCGTACAGTCTGTAACCTATGCACAGAACATCATGAGTTTGGACTATTTGGTCACAGCTCCAGAACAAAAGGATCAAAAGGAAGTGCGTATTTTCCAGGAACTCGCCCACCACCCTTTTCCTTTCCACATACAAACATGTTGGAATAGTGTTGTGCCAGCCACTCTCTGCCTTTATCTCTGCCTCTATCTCTATCTCAGCGTTGAAGGCAACAGGAAGCCCATTTTGTGCTGCCCTCTCTTGCTGAATCACGTGAAGGTGACTCAGACTCCCGAGTGTGACTTCACCGGAGGGCTTGTTTGGTTTAGACCCGTCGTCTGCCTCGGCTCCCTCCCCTCTACAAAGTCGAATCCAACGCACCACACCACGGTGGTCCAATGGATAAGACGTCCGCACAAGTCGGCTTGAAGTGCGGGTTCGAATCCCATGTTTGTATTCATGCTGACAAGCGGGTACTGAAGCGCTAAGCCTACAGTGCTGGTTACACTCCTTGTACCGCAGACCCTGATTGAATAAGAGTCTACCTTACTCAAGTGCGATGTCTGTACATTGTATACTTGGCAGGGGGTGCATGGGATGATGATGATGGGGAGGTCGATGGAGGTTGAGAGAGTGGGTTAAGGTCGGCTTATCTTTAAGATCCAGGCGTGAGGGGTATGTGTAGGAAGACGAAACTCACGTGAGCTGCCTTCCATAGAGGTTATTGGTCCCTCTGCTGCCCCCCATGAGGGCTTGCAACTCCCAATCTGCCTTTGAGACGCTGCTTTTGGTCTTCACTCGCAAGGATTTCAAAGGCCTTTGAGATAAGTGCCACTTGGATCCGAACACCGGCCACTTTTGAAAATCAGCTCAGTCTGCAATATTGAAATGCTTGGTACTAATGTTATAGGTAAAAAAAAAATTAATAAAGTGTAAATACACTATAGCGCTTACATATTTTAATGCTAACTTAAGGTGAACTACAAACACCAAGTCACTGAACTGGGGATGAATAACACCAACTCAATACCTTTCGTAAGCACGTGTATTCATAGCATCCATAATTTAGGGCGCACTAAGCCCTAAAACTGCTGAGCAGCGATTAGAAATTACCGTGTACTTCGCTCTGACCTCATAGACCCCAACCACAAGAGGACCAGGTTAGACTTGGACTTGCGGACCAAGCCGCCGCCGATTTTGGTCAGAACAAATTACTATGATGGTTGGAGGAGCATGGTGGTTCGGGTAGTGTCTTGATGTATAGGCCTGTTTAAAAACATGGCCTTTGAAAAAACAACAACCCAAAGTGAGTGCCTTATAAATGTGCACGAGAGATTGAGTTTGACATTGATCGTTGTTTCCTTGATAGAGTGACTGTATGTAATGGTTGAGATGTATTTTTATAGTTGGTATTTAGACTGAAACCATGTCCAGACCCCAGTTCATTGTAAAATCTTTAATTATGAGTCACGGCATTGAGTTCTTGTGTTGAAATTTCTCCCAAAATGCATGCGTTGTTACCACTTTTCAGTTTGTTTTTGAAAAGATTTTGTTTAATGCACAGTTGATGTTATCGACCTAATCCAGGTGATCAGTAATTTTCATCAAAGATATGTTTCAGTTCATGCAATGTAACAAACAAAAAGATGGACAATACTTGATCCGCATTTCAACCGACGTAAGATATCAACTTGTGTAACATTTTTGGCCAATAAAGGGACAACTGTCGGATTTCGATTATGTTAGTGTAATTCTTCACAAACTTCCAATTTGACTGATTTATAAAAACCAGATCATTTTTAAGGCAGACGGTTTTCTCCCGACAGTCCCACCATTCTTTTTATTTCAGTGTGTTTTCTTTTAAGCTTATCCTTATATCTGCTGATACATGTATACTTATTTTATAAAGAGAGGAATTGATAAACTCCTCGCCAATCGTCAGTACAAAATTCCTTGGTTTCGCTGGAATTTTGTCTTAGGCGGCAACCGATGATTTGCTCAATAAATGAGTTATTGAGGCCTATGTTATGTACGTGGTAGCTTGATGTTTCACCGGTCACTGACTGGATAGGGAGTAAGACTAAAACGCTGTAATATGCGCATGTGGAATCATAATACATGTATGTGTACACATCATTTACATGTGGAAGTGCTTCTGTCTGTGTGCGTTTTCCTACCCAGACTTTGACCCCAGAGGTGGCGAGATTTTAAGACGAACACTTGAGTGGCCCATCACCAAAGTTGTACAAAAATATCGAACATTTTTATTGCGCCGATATGCGTCAAAATACAAGCTTAAAACCTTTAATGAAAATTACGCCTTTATGATAAGAGATGTGTGTTTTGAGAGCACATTTGCTATCAGAAACGTCGTTTAATGAGAGTGTTTAAAGGGAGTTGGTTCCATTGTGGTGGGCCTCACAGTTTGGTATACAGAGGACACTTTTGCCAATGATATTGATTAGACTTTGTGTGCTCAACGAGGAACCAGAATAAAGAAAATTATTCTGGGTTGGGTTCAAACCGAGTTTTTTCTCCTACTTTTGACATCCTGCCATACCGTCCGTTGCCTTCCAATCTCTAAATCTCTCTCTCTGTCTCGATCGAGCCTTCAGGGAAAAGAGAATGAAAAGGTAAACATAAAAGGAACTTGGGAAGAGAGGGAGAAGGGAGAAAGCATCGCTGCAGATGTTTTCGTTTATCTAATTGAATCACCCCGCGGGATTCACAATAATTTTAGCCTCGTGTCGCCGCAATATTATTCAGATTTTTTTTAGTAGGCCTATTTTGCATTGGGATTTGGTATAGTTTAACTTCAGGGGCTATCGTGTTTGTTGTAAGACCCCCTTTGCCCCTCGGCTTGTCGGAGGATCCACACTTGAGAAATGGGTTGGCCGGCATCTTGTTTTCTTTCTTCTGTCTTGGAGGAGAATCCCGGTCTTCGTTCTCGATATGGGTTTGCGTGGGGTCTTCCCCCAACAGGCGGGATGTGTATAATGCGATAGCGATCTGCCCAGATTGATCGAGCTGGCGGGCGAGAAAAGCGAACGGTCCTTCAGACCGAGCCAAAGACTCTTCAGACACACCAACGATTGCCACGTCGTATACGCATGCACTCTCTTTGTCCATCGTCAATAAACTCGCCTTTCCCCCATCGCTCTCCCTCTTGTTACCTGGATTCGACCTCCTTAGGCCAACCATGCACCCTTCCCCTTCTTCCTCCAACTTCTGCTCGACCGTGCCCCGCACTCTCTACCCTCCCCCACCCGTCTCCGTTGCCATCCATCGGGGCACACGGTCCCCAAGGGTCTTCGTCCTGCCCCCTTCTGCTCACACAAACCCAAAGTCCTCTCCCGAATCCTCGCTTGGGATCTTAAATCTACATGTCCTCCACGCTACTCCGAACCCGGAGGTATTGCCCAAACTTAATGCACTCGCTCGGTGACCTTAAAAATCAAGAGGAAAAGAAAACGCCAAGATAAAAATGAATGAAAGAAAAAAAATCAACTTTCCAGGTCAGGCTCTCCTGTCGACGTAAGTGCATCGATGGAATTGGAGCATCAAAACCGTAGCAGATTTCCGTGATTGTCGCTAGCCCAAGCTTTCCCGCTAGGGTCGGGCCTTAAAAATGTTCGTAGCCACGAGGCTTCGACCTTCCCTGTCCACTTACTGTATACGTAGACAAGCAGAAATGGAATTTGTGCTGTAACTAGGCCAATTCTCTTATTTGTTTATGCATTTTGCCCATAGCGGGTCTTGTAACCAGACGCGGACTAGGGTTTTTATATTAATAATGGGAAGCTTGAGAAGGAACCATTCAAACTCAAAGACGAACCATAGTCTACTATGGTGTCTAATGCTTAACTCAATCTAAACTCCAGCTCCCTTGTCCAGACACTTACACTGAGTGGGGTTTGAACCCTGTCATAAGGGATAGACGAGGAGGGAAATCAGACTGCACTAACCCATTGACTGTGAATACATGAATACCCATGAATACCTAGTCGTTCATAGTTTGATTTGTTACCTTCAGGAGAATGCAATTGTTCGCTTGTGCCTCGCTTGATCCTATGGCGATCGAAACATTAGGTCTGGCTAGGTTAATATTCTTTGAGATATCTTGTGTCTTATTTGACTAATCACTTTGACTATTGGTATTTATTTTCATACGTGTCAAATGTGGATTGATGGATGACAGATGGAGGGACGAACGAACAAACGAATGAACCACACCAACAGAAATAATATACCAAGACCACCTCGAAGGGCATTTTATGCCACGTGTTGGCTTTTTTGGCGGCCATTAGTATTCACAGCATGATTTAGTGCCCGGCCAGCATAGACACTCACACCGGAAATGTCGCATTGAGCTGAACCCGCTATACCTCTTCTTGTCCATGCATGCAACCGACGCACATCACCAGTTCAACATGCGGCGTCTTCCGCTCTAGAGGTAAAGTGGGCACAAAAGTGTATACCAGCCACGGACAGACCTCTCGACTTTCGTCGGTGTGAGACCAATCCAATCCAATCATATTTCCCCTTAGGGAAAGGCCAGACATCCGTCCAGACTCGAGTAGGCAATGCTTTATAGGCCCTATAGCCTATAGGTCTATACACGTATATGCCTATGTACCTGTCTGGAAAGCAGTGGGTGAAATGGCAAACACACCTTCTCGTTCATTTCCGCTCCGTCTCTCTTCTGATATTACACTCACGCATATCCGGTTCAATATGGAATGCTTCAAAGCATTTCCATTTTTACCACTTCGCGTGCATAGTGCAGTGGTAGGCCTTTTTCCAGGCGCAACATGGCAATCGGTTTTCGTAGATATGATGAATGTAAAAATGAGAAATAGTTGTCTAGGAGCTTTATAGGTTCTTTGGGAAGATAAGAGGGTAAACGTTCTCGTGAAAAATAGAGGGACGGTTCTCGGGAAGATAAGGGAGAAGCATTTTCTGAGGGGGATTTGAGGGAAACTTCCTGAGACGATTTGAGAGGGATATATAATTATGTTGGGAGGATTAAAGACGATTATTCTCGGAAAGGTTGGGCCTATGATGGGAATAGAAATAAGACCATATAGAAAGTAGAAGATATTGAAAATTACAGGGAAATAGCTTATAGCAGGGAAATATCGTTCGGGAATAGCGTAGGGAAAATATATTTTCGGAAATGTTTCCGAGAAGTATATCCCGGAAAGATTGATATTAATTTTATGAAAACAAAGTCAAAGATTACCGTCAGATTGAGCTCGGAATACACCAATGAGTATTGCCTTTTAATTCTTCGGCGGTTTAGTTTTTAAAAGGGAAGGACCAAGGACAACCTAAAACCAAACAGGGGGACTTGGGTTTCGATCCTACAGGCCAAGCCCATCAAATCTTTGGAGATTTTTGACACTGATATCATTACTTTAAGAAGGAAAACCATGTGCCCCTTGAAAGCTTATTTAGAATGTAGCCGTTCGGTATAGTTTATGCAAACAAGACCTAGATTTTTTCCCTCTACCAGGCTGTAGACGGGAAATTTAGTTTTCCACACAACTGCCCATTGCCGTCGGTGCCAAGTCTGGCACTGTGTCAAAAAGATGCCACGAGCTTACAGCTGCCCTGGTTCATACGGCAGCGCTGAGACGTGCGCGTAGGTAGAGGTAGACACCCCGGAACGGAAACGCATTGCACGCCTGCGCTTGCAGCTGTGGCCCCATGTTTCCTGGTTGTTGGCCGAGTGCGAGTGCGCTGGCCAGGACTGTGGTGGCGAGTTTGACCCGGCGATGGGAAGGAGTGTATTTGTAGACTTAGAAATGTAGACAGATAGACAGACAGACATACAAGCAGACAGACAAGGAGAGTGACAGTGAGAGAGGCGAGAGACAGGGAGAGACGGAGAAAGAAAGGGGTCGAAAAGAAAGGGGAGAGATGGGATGGGAGAGAGGAAGAGATACAGGGATGTCAGACAGACAGACAGACAGACAGAGGGGGAGAGAAAGTCAGGGGGAGAAACGGTACGAACAAGAGAGACACACAGACAAGAGATATAGGCCTAGAGGGATTGGAGAAAGTGGAGAGGGAGAGGCTCCGAGAATGAGAGGAAGGGATACAATCAAACAAACAAACATAGAGACAGCGTCCGAGGGAGAGATAGAGAGAGAGGGGTAGAGACAGGTGGACAGAGGGAGAGGAGTATTAAGAGGAAAAGGAGGGCAGGGGGAGAGTGGGCGGGTGAGAAGAGAGAAGTGGTGGGAGGGTAAAGAGAGGGAAGGAGGGAGGTCTTTGTAGACGTAGCATGGGGTATTTGCTGAGAACTTCACTCCTCACTCCGTCAGGAACGTGCAGGTAAAGCCCCCCCCCCCCCCCTCCACCTCGTATCACGTTGTGCACGTGCGCCAGCCAATCAATAAAAAGAGCCAGTCCTTTGATTTGATAAAAAAAGACTAATACTGCCACGCGGGATAACTGCGCACTGCGTAAACAGTCCAGCCCAGATTTGTTCAATTTCTGCCCTCGGGGGTAAGGCAGACAAATTGTGATTATTGCTGCCACCTTGGAAGGGGAGTTTTTAAAGGGATGTTTGCTTGTTCCATACACTTGTGGCAGTGATGGTGAATTTGGGTACATGATGGTGATGGGGATGGTGGTGGCGACGATGGTGGTGGTGGTGATGGTGGTGAAATTTGTGATGGTGAAGATCGTAATGACGGCAAATGGAGCAGTGGTGATGATGGTATAGAATTGTGTGATGGTCTTGGTAAAGGTGGTTAAGGTGGTGAAGGTCTCAAAGGTTTGTTTGAATAATTATGGTGGAGGTGCTTAGCTTAGGGTGCCGATGATGATAGCCATGGTGGTGAAGATATTGATAGTGGTGATTTGGGTATTTGGGGTAATAGGACTATTGGTGTTGATGATGGTGGTAGAGATGGCGACGATGATAGCGTTAGAAGAGATAACTCTAGGATTCTCCGATGTCATATCAGACCGTCAGAGACGGATTTGTGGGACATCATTGCGCATGTCCGTCCAAATATGGAGCTATCCACCCTCAAGTTCACTGACCGTGCGAACAGTTTGCACACATCACCCGAAGGGTCCAATTTCTTGGACATTGTGTTGTCGTGTAATTCTATTGTGATCCTGCTTACCCAACAGATATGATTATGTAAAACTGAAGTCTTATGCGCCAATTTCGGACAAAAACAAGGTCGGTCTCAAACTTTGTCTTCGCATGTCCTTCGGGTATATATACTCTTCATCACTCGTATAGTACTTAGTACTCAGTTGTGACTGAGTGAGTTTCATTCGTGGAGGATGTAGTTCAGTTCGTTTCGTGTTGTTAAAAGGGTTTAAAGGAATAACACAACATTGTTTGAGGTCAAAGAATAGCGTCCATACGTTGTCTGATCCGACATATGCATGGAATAGCACACCTGTGAAAATTACCGCTCAATCCGCCAACCGAGTCTCGAGAAAATCGTGAAAACCGCTTCATATGTTTCGCGAAAATGCAGCATTCAACGCCGTACTGTTCCGAAAAATAGTTTAGATGTCGGTGAGACGTAACGATTTCTTTTACTCTTTCCTCCCAAAATACAACATTTTAGGCAGAAATATTTAAGTGCTAGGTTTCTACTATAACCATCTTCAAACTGTATAAGTTTCATGTAAATCTGTGAACATTTCTGGGTTTTTTTATCTTACCAATGTTGTGTAGTGGCTTTAAGAAGGCTGCAGGTAGCCTTGTCAGCATCTATTTAGTGTGCAAATCACTGCGCACCGACCTGTGTGCACTTAATGTGTGTGACTTATCAATATGGATGAATTGGCCACGCAGGCTACTTAAATTGAGCCCCTAAGGCCACGGTGTGCCGCCTTTGCATACCAAGACATTAGAAAATGTATGTCTGGTTTGATATTTTTTCCAGACCCAATATGCGTGTAATTGTATTCAGCCTTGTGGCTTGGGTTGATATTGCCAACGGATTGGGGGGGGGGTTCACTGGCAAAGGTAAAGGCTGTTCCTTACAGATTGAAGTCTAGCCATGCGGTAGACCCATACTTTACTCCGTCACAGCGTCGCAAGGCGCCCCTGTCGTAATCCCTCACTGTCGTACTCCCTTTCCTTAGAGAAAAACCCAAACAAGTTGGGTATTATTGAACCAGTACGGGGGTATGTTGACCAACGTGGGTCAGATTCTCAACTGGTGACGTTAATGGTCACGAAAAGTCCAGCTTTTCGACTGCAGAGGTCGAACTGAATCGCAGACTCCCAAGCGATCTGAACAAACCAAGTTATTTTGTTCGTCATTCGTAACTACTTTGTACAATCGCAAAATTTAGTGGGCCTGATGATTCGATCCTAGCAGGACCTTTCTCAAAGGCTTCTGCATTTTGGTCAATTTAGTCAGACAGCAGTTTGCAACGTTTTTGTATAGGCCAGTTACTTTGTACAATGTTACCGGCCAAAAGATTGGTAGTAACTATAATATAATTATACCCTAATTTTCTTGGTTTATTATTGTACAGGATCTCTTGTTTCCAAACTGAATGCAAGTTAAGATATGGCTAGTTTGACAAGCACGTGTTGTTCCCTCCATCACACTTGTCTGTGGTTGTTCTTTCGTTCTCCGTCTCACACACGTACGCAATGTGGGAATATTTGTCAGGAAATGAAGGGCCGATCGCGTGCCGAGACGGCTTCATTTTGTGTCGCGGATAATCATTCTCTGTCCTGTAGTTGGCGGGATGGGGTGGGGGGACGGGGAGTGGGACTGAAAAGAAACGCCTCGTCCAAACCCTGCCATTTCCAGCAGCAATAAATCCCAAGCAAGTCCAAACAGCTGGCATAAGGGTAATCCGAATCCAATCGCTGCCAGGCTCGGCTCTTCAGAATTGCATCTGCTCTCCCTGCGTGTCTGTTTTGTTTCTTGCGTGGGCGTACGGAGCGGCGGTAACCCGACCCGGCTGGGCTGAAGTGGCCGCCGCCTCGTTGTATTCCGAGGCACGGCAAGACAACGATCGCCCCTTGGCCGGGGCGCAGACCCGTGTCGTATCGCTGAGCAACCCGGCTAACGCCTGGGGAGGCGTGGGACACGGTCTTGGAGCTCTGTATAGCTGCTCACTATGCTGCGACAGCTATGTTCGTACTCACAGCAGTATACGCCCTGACATACGGCACTCTAAGTGCGCAGCGCAGGGCCCAGTGTTGTGGGATCCGTTTCGGCATATTCCTTGCTGACGGCAACGCATTTTTAAAATATTGGAACAAGGAGCTATAAGAAGTAGCTCCATGGTTGGAGGGCCTGACGTGCAGTCTGACCTTTCGTAAAGGCAGAATAATTTCGTTCGCTTACAGCGCGTAAGCCTGTGTAATCTTCGCTCACTCCCGTAAGCAAAGAATCTTTGGGTTACGGAAACCTTGCAAGCATTGGAATCCCAAATGTCTTGCTCACCCGTTACTGACCGCGCAGAATGGTGAGAAAAGAATGGTCTCCTATTGTAAGCAGCATTTTTACCCTAACCGTATATTGGATATCGTGATGCTGTGGCTCGATCCCTTTAACCCCGTGCTTTGCCCAAAGGTAAATGCAGCGACACACTTAAGCCCGTGACGTCATTGAGTAGGGCGCCCTCGGCAAGGGGCCATGGCAAGTGAAGGCAGCTCATTAGCGTGTCGAGTGCAGTTCGCCGTACCTTCATAATATGTAGCTGTGTTTTACCAAGATTATGGCAGCTTATGGCGTCATCCTGAACTTTTGTGGCGTCGCGACGCGTCGGTTTACGGAGTTTTTTCGAAGCTCGAAGTCGAAGCTCATCATTGTGTGTTGTAACATGTTCATGTGTGTTGCGACATTGTTTGAACCACATTAGGGTATTGCGACCATAGTTTAGTTACAGGTAATACGTTTGGTTTTATACTATGAACATAGCGACCACTGGACACACCGTCGATGCCCAACACAGAATGAATGAGTTTGTTCAGCGTCCACTGCGCACTGCACAATCAGCTGGCTCCAGTATAGCCGCCATGTTAGGACTCTCATTTGACTTCACATGATTATAAACGAGGTTACGGATAGACCCTGGGAACAAGCCAAGGAAACCTACAGCACATCGAGTGCTAAAATGGCGGACGACGGCTTCTATTTGGGCATGCAATGGAGTATCCACTGTACACAGTGTTTGGATTCCATCGGAGATTCAACGCACTCAGCTTGACGCTCAGAGTCCCTTCCCTTTAATAACTAGCAGGGCGTCCTTTTTAATAACCATCGCTTTCAATTCATCCCAATGTCGGAGGGGGGAGGGAGCTGTGCAGCGGCCATCGTACGACGGCGTGGCCGGAAATTCCCTATTAGTTTTCTGGCTTGTCACTGCGCGCTGTGGACCAGCATTGTTTGTGCGCATCGCAGGTATAGGGCCGGGCTACAAGTGGAGGATATTGAATCACGCGCATTTCTGTCACAAATGGAAAGCATCCATCAGCTGCATTGCATGTGGCTCGGTGACCGAGCACTTTGGGAGGGAAGGAAACACACGACAAACACAATACTGATACTAGAGCTATAATTATATGTTAATAAGCCCGTGGAGATGGTTTAGATAGTACAGTATTAGGCTTTTGCTGGCTGTGACGGTATGCTACCGTATGTTACGACTTGATTGTCTCGATCACCTTTTTTAAAATACTCGCAAGCAAACTGTACATTCAAACCTTTCGTTTGGGGTTTTGAAAAAAAAGTGTTTCGATATTTGATGTCATGCTGTGCTTGGGTGTATTTTTACGAAATCGCAATCGTGCCCTGAGCAGCGCCATCGTGCCCAAGCACTTAAAAAACATTTCCAAAGTCACGTAGCAGAAAAAGCACTCGAAACGAATGATTATACAGTGTGTATAAATGAAAAACAGATTATCGTTTTTGTAATGTTCTTTTTGTTTTGATGGCGTGTCTGTTGTGAAAGCTTCAGGAAGAGCTAGCCAGGGTAAATTGCATTTATTCTCAAGTTATGTGCGCCGTGTTATACCTTGAACGCCGAAAAAACTCTGACTTGACTGAAAGGAACAAAATCGTTGTGGGGGGACTTCTAATTAGCCGAGGCAGGAAATGAGTGATATAATGTAATTGAAGGGCTCCTTATGACCGAAGCGAGAAATGGACTTCATCTCCGGTGCATAGTTAGTGTTGCCTATAATATGGTTTACATTTCTGATCTCAATACTGTGTTTGCATAAATGTATTTTCAATGGATTCATATTTTCGAATGACTGCATTAGCAAGTTGATGCGAAGGGTAGAAAGTTTGTCCTTTTTTTGTCCTCGCCAATGTTCGTGCTCTTTCTGTTGTGGTTGATTTCTAGTCTCTAAAGCACAGCATCACAGCGATGTCTTCCGTTGGTATAGGATAACAACTGTGTCTGTCATGCGAAGTTGGGGGTCTGACATTTTGATCCGTGGCTGGTGGTCAATTTCATCTGATTGACACAAACTAAATCTTCCTTGGGCTAAGCAGGATTGCCAACCATAATTGCCGTGTGATACTGATCGCTTTTGACTTGTTTTTGAGTACTCATTGCTTAGCATTGAGTACAAACAGGACTATGAATGTCAACCTGGTTATCTTCAGCAAGGGTTATATGCTGGCGCGGGTTTTCGTGCTTGAGCACCTATATACTCTGTGGCATTGGTCCCTGCCCCTATCGCTAAGTTTGGACGACGGGTACCGGTACACACTACCCGAAACCGGTTCTTTTCAGAGCCATACGCCTTCTCTTAAGAGATGATATACATGGTGTCACCGCAAACCTTTTTTAGGTCATTCTAGTCAATCAGAAATTTTAAACATTGCTGTTTTACTTTAAGATTATTTCTTTTTAAATCAAACGCAAACGCAAACTCATGATCATGATTGAAATTCCAAACCCACAAGCCGTGGCCAAACGCGAGATGCTCATTTCCGATGTTACCCCACGACGACTGTTCCAGTTCTTCTGGGTATTCTAATGGCCTCCAGTGCAGTATGAACCCTTCAAACGTATGCTCGGGTCGAACCAGCTGTATGGTTTCTTTTTGAAATGTAAGTCGTGTTGGGCACAGACTCTCGAATCAGATTGCCAATTTCAGATAGACGACCCACGCCCGCGAATAACCAATAGGAAATTTACCGTATCACAGGTGTTCAGTGCTATGCGAAAGGCTGTTTAGCGGATAATACAAAGTATACATTGCACACATATACAAAGAATCCGCATTATTGAATGGGTCACTTGCCGTGTTCATCTTGTTAGATTAATCTGAACTATGCTATAGGGCCTAAGTCTTTCCTTTTCGGCACCTACAAGTAAACTGTTAAAGTGCCAGTGTTCTGCGCAGTATTCTGCCAATTTTTCTACTGGCGACATTATTGTCAATAATGGCAATTGGGCTCTCAATATTGCTAATGAAACCAGACTAAAAACCAGAAACCAGATTAAAATTAATCCAAAGTATGCTATAAGTCTTTCCTTGTGTTTCGGCACCTAGGAGTAAACTGTAAAAGTGTTCTGCGCAGTATTCTGCCAATTTTTCCCACTGGTGACATTATTGTCAATAATGGCAATTGGGCTCTCAATATTGCTAATGAAACCAGACCGAATGATGGGCAAACATTTGGCGTTTAAAAAAACAAAATATATGGCTGCATAATTTTAGATGGCACCACCCTTAAACTCATTCTGTAAGGTAAGCTAACACTCACTCGAGGGGAATCCAAGATGGGAGATCTGTTTTAAAACAACGACCGCTTCGCTGAGAACATCTTAGCATTTACCAAATAAAGCCCTCCCCTATCCACCTCTAAACTTGGACTAAATCCACCCAAAGTCCTTCGATGAGAAACCACAAAGGAGCCAAAATCCACACGGACTTAAAGTAAAAGGAAAGGCACCTTGGGATATACGGTAATACCCCGGAAATGTGAGATAAACGCCGTTCTAAACCAAGATTGGCGTTCCAAAAATAGTTCGAGTGTGCAGTCCCCGTTTACTGTGTAGAGTCCTCGAACATTACGGCTTTTTATAGTTATTTTTTAAATGTCACGGGAGGTCATCTGTAGATTTCCTGAACTTTGTTTGTCGTTGATGACACGGGCGAACAAAGCGTACGGTGTCGGCCACTGTCGGGGGAAATGGTTGTGGTTTGAGCGGTGATCACCACTCGCCTGAGTGTATCAGAATTTCAAACCGTGACGGATGCATTTGATATGAATATCCGCTATGAATATCAAGCGACTGCTGCTTTGTCATTCAGTACGAGAAACCAACAACGGCTGTCTCTGGTACAATGGTCCTTGTGCAGCATTTGAGGTTAGGCTAATGCCCTGTCGAAGACTACTTTAAGTCCCTGCAAGCACATGAAGGGCCAGGCGGCAGGCCTATTAAAAAATGACCTGAATGGAAGCGTGTAGGTGATGATTTATTGGTCCAATTGTGAGCAATGTGTCCTCTTTGGTTTACCGTATTATGTCGACGGCTCAGGGACGGCGGCTGTTTTATGGCTGTTTTTTTTTTTTACATTTCTACGGGGGAACTGTAGGCTGAGGATAGTGAGTAGAGTTGCTGTCATTTCTGCCGTTTAGAATCTGTTGATCGAACGACAACTCAGGAAACGATTTACACAAGTTTTACTGAACTGTTCTTTATTTGTCTTATACAAGGGGAGAGGACCAGACGTTTCAAACCAAGCATTTACCTTGGGGAAGGTCTGCAATATCGTACTTCTTAAGGATTTTTATATTTCGGGCCACCAAGCTCTTTATAACAACGCGTGTGGGTTGTTCTGCACAAGAGCAGAATTAATTCCTTTCCCATCATGAATACCACACTTGTTGCCGAAGCACGAATATCACATCATAGCTGTTAGTGGGCTTTCTTTAGGACGAGTACAATGATCTTTGGTGATTTCTTTCCACACATTGTTGGTTGTTCTCTCTTTGGGTGTCAATTCGTTCAACAGATGTGCGGCCGCGCGACCGTGAACCTTGTGAAATTGGCACTTCCGTCTGGTGCCAGTAACCCTTGCCGTTCCAGCCATCTACTGTAACTGCAATACTACGCATTACGCACTCTGTCCCGAGAACAATCGGCTGACGGCTATTCCGCCGTGCCTATGTGAAGCTGTTTTCTTTTTAGTAGCAAATTCAATTTGTGTCTGTCAAAAGCTTCCCATTATCAACCCTCTAATGATTTGTATTGGTCAGACGCCAAAGCAGTCGACGTATATGGCTGGAAATTGATTTCTACCTTTCCCTTGACGAGCAGGATATTGAATGGGTGTTTCAGAGACAACATAACGTTGCTTTATCAATGGAACTCCAGCGGTCTGCTGTGTCCATTACGATGTGTGGCTAATGACCGTGGCAGCTAACTCCGGGAAGTTTGAAACATGGGGAACAGAATGAATGTCTGTTCCCTCATTGGCATGACGCATTAGAATATTTGTGTAGTAGCGGACCACGTACTTTAAAGACGTTGGGCAAGAAGGCAAATTAATCTTAGCAGCGCCTTACTCAGTGTCAGAACGGCAAGGACGAAATGATACGAAGAGTAATAGGTACGGATTACACAAGATGGGTGAATTGAGACCTAGACCAGGGTGAGATCAAAGCGAAAGGCAAATAGAAGTGGGGAATATATCCAAGCAGGGAACAGTGATACTAGATGAGCCATTTTTACGCCCTGGCGGTTGCTGTTTGGAGAAGGTATCAATCATCGATAGGGCTGACTGCCAAGATGATGTGTTCCCTTCTCGTCCCTCGAATATCTAACATCGTCCGATGTACCCTCAAGCCTCTGCGAAAAAAATCGTGCCCTGTTCAGTGTACATGTATATATGCCTTCATGTTTATATACATGCAGTCGGTTGGCCGCACACGCTGTGTATAGCTATTTGTACATTTTGGTCGGTTTGCATTTCTACTTCATCACCTTTGTCCAGGAAATTTGGACAGCCTGTTTTTTCCCTTTCCATCCCACATCCGGTTTCACTGTGGCCAAACAGGAGACTATCCCACGGGCTAAAATTATTGCTGCTTTGGAAGAATAAAACAAAAACAAAGCCAGACTCGCCCGCAACCATGAGCAGAATAGAATGAGCTCGCTGCAATACGATTTGCAGATCGAACAACTTGACCAGCCTTGGTCAAAATATCAATCGATATAATGATTAGTCCGTATTAAAGACCAGCTGTTGGATATTCTTCGTCAAAATAATCACATACTCACAATATTTCTGTTTTTGCCAGACAAAGTGTTTGGTAAACGTTTTTCCCCAACACTGTTTAGACCAATGTCTGTACAGTGTTACTGTCATTGAATATTGCCACAGAGACATTATTTTGTTTCCTTTGGCAGAATTCAATTAGGTCTCGTTACCCCGTGCCTTTCAATGACTGTGCATTTCAATTAGAATTATGAATTGGCAGGTGATGAATAGGCAGGTGGTTGGCTGAGTACGGCCATGATATCGGTGACATTATGTAGGCATGAAGATAGCTATGGCTATATATCCCGCTTTCTCCGGTTTCGACTCGTCTGACCTTACTAACCTATTGACCGCGTGGAAACACGCACCGTTATAATCAGCCAAAGCCACAGCCATGCACAATCAATTGACGCCAATAGCAGCCATATTGGTACACCATGAAGCCGTTGATCGCTTTACAAACTGGTTGGGTCATTCCCTAATGCGCGCTTCACAATCAATTGACGCCAATAGCAGCCATATTGGTACAGCGTGAAACCGTTGATCGCTTTACAAACTGGTTGGGCTATTCCCTAATGCGCGCTTCACAAGCAACTGACGCCAGTATGCGCCATGTTAGTTCACCAAAGGGGCGGAGCTGGCCCATGCTGAACGGCTTCATGCCATATCTTTCCCCTTTCCCAGCAAGGTTTGATTGTTTTCTTGGGGTCGAGGAAGGAAAATTGAATCAAAGAGGAAGCACGTCACCATCCTGTTATTGTAGGGGGTGTGCCAGGGGTCATTTCCTGTTACCCGATGTGTTTTTGACGGCAATATTAGGACGAAGTGTATAGCTATTGCATATAACACTGGATCTGTGTGACCCAACAGAAGGTCATACTTAGTACAGTGACGGTCAGCAATTGAGAGACTGTCGTCCTTAATGAAAGCAGTGCTTCCCCATTCACTCTTTACATTCGCAATCTTAACTGCAGCACGTCTGGTTGGTCAAGAGTGTTATGACTCCCATCTTACACTCCGGCTCTTTTCTTACTAGGCCCTATCTAGGCCTATCAGTCGCGAATATCACCGACCGATTTGTCAGTTGACAAAGATGGCTACATGTAGAAAGGTGCACATGCCTTCCCTTTTGGATGAGTTTAATATCTGAAATGAACATTTTCGACGCTTGTTCTCATAGACCTACATCCAATGCCGTGTACATCGAAACCAAGGCCGCACATGCAAAATAGTGTGGTGCCTTTATTTGTCTGGTGACTTTATTTGATTGGGGACTTGACAAAGATGGCTACATCTTCCAAAAGGCACAAGCCTTCTCTATCTAAAATATGTGAAATTCTCGCAGGTGACAAGGTGCCCCTATTTAGTGGCACTGGAGCGTATAGGCATTCTCCCCCACGATTACTGCCTGATTCGGGTACCGCGTCACTACCTCTGCCATCTGTTCCACTTAGTCGTTAGTGGGCGAGTTCCTTGTACTGTCAGCCTGACTGATCGTCGTGATCAAAAGGTGCGACCGAGCGTCAGCCAAGCAAGCCAGTGTGCCCACACAAAACACGCCTCTGGCTCTCCTCCCTCAGAGAAAACGCCGATAAAAGATTACCTTCAGAGATACTTCAATGTGCCGTGCCTTGTCTGGCCTGTGTAACCCAAACCCTCATAATCACGCCATTTCATCCGCAGTAATCGTTTCAAATGATCCATTTTTTTATGTTCACGCCAACCTTGCGCAGAGCAAAGTGTACCGGTAGCATGCTACATGTATGTACAATCGAAGCCCGATATTTGCTAAAAAAAAAAAATACTGCTTGACAAAGGGGAAAATTCATTGTTTAAGATAAGCAGTTATGGCTTCTGTGCTTGAGTACTCCTCCCAACTTTGCCATGTGTATCTCATCATGGAGTTTGTAGGAAATTCAGTAACGTCGTGAACATAAACTGGTCCCGTCATTGAGAAATACGCCGTAACGGGTTCCAAGATAGGCCTATCAGACCCCCATTGTCCGATATTGCCCTGGTCTCCATGCAAGCCAGTGGAGCCGCCATATTGGTACGCGCATTCATACAAGTCTATTGCAATAGTTTCGTGAGAAAATTGGTCTTCTCGAGATTATATGCCCGATGAGGACAACTCGTCAGGCATGTCATTAGGCCTGTAATCGAGGGAAACAATTTTACCCGTGTGTCACGGTTTCCAATTACATGTATCAAAGGGTTACATTATCCACAATGTAAATGCAATATTAAAAAAAAGCACTTCCGCTTTCGTCACAAGGAAGGGCGGTAGTTTGTTTTCCCTGTAATCCCAGCTTTTGGATGATAAACACCACGTCTGAGTCCGAGCATGCACAGTTGCAGTTCCGAAAAGGACCACAACCCTCTTGTTTCAACAAGCAACAAACCTCCAGTACCAGGAGCAAGGCCCTTTTCGTACGTACACGATTGATATCCGTTGAAACTGGGGCTCGGATATATTTTTTTATATAAAAAATGGGCTCTGTTCGGCTCCAATGAATGTCCGAGTTTGTGCGGAAACAAACCCTTGTGACCTAAGCCTCATGCTGTAATAGCAGTTGTACAATGCAGTGCAGTCCTAAGCCTCGTGCTGTCTTTACTTCAGCCGGCTTATTCCCTCGGACCCAGTGACTAACCAACTTCTGTCATCCCCCGTCGAACGGTGTGTATAATAGGCCTACGCACTTCCCCTTGTAAACTAAACACATTTTGTAATTGGCTCGTGCGCCAGATCGGATGACCGGGACCCGTGCATTTCTCTCTCTCTCTGTTTCATTCAATCTGCATGTATTTCGTGTAAATTGCACCGCAAGCGGTCGTTAAACCGAGCTAACTGCTGGGGACGGGTTCAACGACAATAGGCTCAGCGGCAGTCGTTCCCCCTCTGTGTCTTTGTATCTTCATCTGTCCCTGCTTCTGCCTGTCTCTCTCTTTCTGCCTCTCTGTCTCCGTCTCTCCGTCTCTGTCTTTCGTGGCTGTGTCTCTCTGTCTATCTCTCCCCGTCTCTCTGCCTCTCTCTCTCTGCCTCTCTCTCTCTGCCTCTCTCTCTGCCTCTCTCTCTCTCTCTCTCTCTCCTCTCCTCTCTCTCTCTCTCTCTCTCTCTCTCTCTCTCTCTCTCTCTCTCTCTCTCTCCCTCTCTCTCTCTCTCTCTGCCTCCCTCAATCTCCCTGTATATCCCTTTGCCACTTGGTGTATCTGTCACTGTCTCTTCCTGCATCTGCCCCTTCGTCTTTTTGTCTCTGCCTTTATCTGTCATTTGTGTCCCTCTACCTCTCCCTTTCTGCGTCTCCTCGTATCTCTATTCTCTGTCTCCCTTTCTCTCTGTCTATCTCCACCTCCTTCACATAGGACAAAATGGCCATCTCATTTCCACGGCATTGAGAGCGTGGTTAGAGCAATTAGTGAGAGGGTCACTTGACTGGTGAATGAGTAGCTCTGAAACACGCTGCCAATTTTCGGCCAGGGCTCGGTCTGCCCTTTCCCGAATCGGTGTCGGTCACGACTCGAATTAGCCAGAACCCTTCCCTGGAGATTGGTGTGGGGTGTTTCTCATAGTCATGTTGCGCATGAATGAACATATGAGAAATTGGGTTTTACCTCGGTTTAAGTTTAAGGCCCTATTCCCCCTCTCTCTCACTCTGTCTCCCTTTCCTCTCTTTGTTATCTGTCTCTCTCTGACTATTGCCCTCGCCTCGGTCTGTCTGTCTCCCTCTCATCTCTCTCCTTCAATCTCTCTCTAGCCCTCTCTCCCTCCCCTACTCTCTCTCTCTTCCTCTCTCCCCCTCTCTCTCTTCTCTCCCCTCTCCCCCTCTCTCTCTCTCTCTCTTTCTCCCTCTCTTTCTCTCTCTCTCTTTCTCCCCTATCTCTCTTTTTCGCCCTCTCTCTCTTTCTCCCTCTCTCTCCCTCACTCCCTCGTCACCTCTCCCTCCCCTTCTCTCGCTCTCTCCCCCTCTCTCTCTCCCTCACTCATTCTCTCTCCCTCTTCCCAAGATGCACAACGCTGCAACCATAGCCGAAGGCTATGAATGATGCCGATAAGTTCCCCCTCGCTGACTGTCGGGCGGTCAAAGGGATATCGCGGGCCGTAGCTCGTTATGGGAAGGCAACGGCAGCGATAAATCATCGGCACGCGTCAGATCGTCCCCGTTCCAGAACCGATTGGGAGGATATAGGGGACGACTTCGGTCGTGCTAAGCGGTGCCGTGGACTTAAGGGGAGTTCATTTACACTCAGGGTCATCTCTCCACAAACCTGCTTATGGAAACGGAGAAATGCTTGCCTAACAGTGGTCCGGGGACACACTGAAGTGCCGTCGCTTAGTGATAAAGCGCCTCGCGTTCAAAATCGTCTATGGCGGGATCTGAGTGGAGCCACAGGTGTTTGTGTACGGTGCTTATGTTCTTAATTGAGCAAGATGCGTTATCCGGAGTTGCCTTCCTCCATGCAGAAGTGGAGTGGGTTTATACATGCGAAGGTGGTGATACTCGATAGCTTCGTGTGTTTGATAAGACACTGAGCGTTTACATGGCAGGCGCGGTTGTACGTTCCCGAGGAAGTTGATGTGGTTTCAGGAGTGTCCATTGGCCCAATCAACAGGGCCTTTTTTTCCAAAACCCGGCTTAGGCTCAGGCTCCGGCTTTGTCTCCATTTCTTCATTCATTTTAAAGCACAAGGCATGAAAATGCAAGACCCTTGGCTTCGTTTTTTTTAATGTTATAATGACTTTTGAAAAAGACTGCAACGATTCAAGTTCAACAAAGAACTCCAACCTGTGTTTTCAGCTCTTGGATAACAAAGACGAAGTCGGAGCCGAAGCCTAAGCCAGGTTGTGGAAAACGGCCCATGGCTGATGTGGATTTAAAACACGCTGTAGATTATATTTGAAAAGTGGATGTGCGAGATTTATGGCCATTAGTTGTTTTAGTCTACCGTTCCCATGACCATTACTTCTGTCGAATAGGTTTATCTAGTTTGTTGATAGCTTCTAACGTCGCAGGAAGTCACAACAATCATTCGATGGCACCAGAGATCTGTGCAGATCACTGGCTGGGCACTCGGCCAAGCGATGAGTCGATGCTAGTCTGAAAAACGAAATGTTCCCCCGTCGGATGTCACTGGTCCCCATTCAAAACGCATCTGTTTAATGCGCCGCTCACTGTTGCTCGCCGGTTACCCAGAGGCGTCTGGATGTCACGTCATCGCACGATGATAATGAGTGAGGCGGAGACCAGCTCAGGCGTTTGGAGTTCCGACGTGGCGGGGGTTCCCTCAAAAAGTTGATAAAAATGTGCATTGGTTGAGGCCGGACGCACGCCAACTTGTTCTGAAACTATTGGGTCATTGTAGTAAAGTTCAGCAATGGCACAGTTTCCATAGATTCCATGGAACACCATCACGATGTTGGGTTAATTACGTGGTTGGGTTGAACACGAGGCGTAAGTTCGTGCTGGGAGGACATTTTTGTCGTGGTTATGATTTTTTGGGGGGACGTATAAATAAGTCCGAATGAAAGTTTACAGAGTCAGTCGTGCTTTGTGGTGATTAAAATCGTTTACTCCCAAAATAAAAACAACATACATAGGCTGGATCGAACCCGAGGCTCTTATGTTATGATACTACGTGTACTTGTAGTTTAGTATAGACGTGTGTGTACCTATCTTCAAACTTGACCTACCAATAGAACGCAGTGTTCCAGCCATCGCTGATTGGTGCATGGGGGATTAGGGTTAGGGCTATAGCTAGGACTAGGGCTTGGTAACAGTTATCGTGGCTGTGCATCAGCCAATAACCAGTCACTGCACATTACTCATGCAGGCTACCAGGCCATAGCGCTGCTTTAGTAAGCCAGTGTACGTCTGTCAATAGGCCAATACAGGCATGCATACACGTATATTGGCCAAGCATGCTACCAGGCCAATAATGGTCGGTCTCCTACGTAACATATCTCACGGCAAACGATCCAGTAGATGCGTAATAGACAATTGTAAGCCAAAAGTTATCAGCCCGAAAATGTAACTCTTGAATATCATAGGCCCTATAATTATAGCCTTACGTATTGTCAATATCTTGGACTAATCCCCAAAGCCCTTCTTCCGATCTGCGTTCTGCATGCAAATCGTCTAACCGAGAACATCATTCTACCTCCAGTGCTGTACCGTTGAACATGTCGTAACCGAATCACTTGAACTCTCGAGTATGCCATATACAAGTATAGCGCGACATATTGTTCACGCTGATGGGAGTTCACTGCTCTCTCCCAGACTCGAATAACAGACAAAGATCTGCTAGCATCGTTGAGTGTGCCTGTCAAGAGTGCAAGGAAACCGGCTTGAACTTTTCTGCGATCACTCACTGCTGGTTTTGCTCGCTGCAGAGTGTGGAGGAGATGGGGGATTTCTGGGATGATGTACTAACGAGTGCCACACACCATCGATCTAGTGTACCTCCCACCACCTCGGTAATTCCTCGCATGTCCACCGTCACTGCTGGATGTCGCTCTCCCCACGTGCTTAAACCCAAAGCTGTCCCACTTTGAAGAATGGGGGGAATAGATTTAAATTGACAGCATGAATGAAATGCACTATCTCTCTCTCACCCCTTCTCTCCCCCTCTTTCTCTCTCCCTCTCCCTCTCTCTCCCTCTCCCTCTCTCCCTCTTCCTCTCTCCCTCGCCCTCTCCCTCTCCCTCTCCCTCAGTCCCTCTCCCTCTCCCTCTCCCTCTCCCTCTCCCTCTCCCTCTCCCTCTCCCTCTCCCTCTCCCTCTCCCTCTCCCTCTCCCTCTCCCTCTCCCTCTCCCTCTCCCCCTCCCCCTCCCTCTCCCTCTCCCCCTCCCTCTCCGTATCCGTCTCCCTCTCCCTCTCCCTCTCCCTCTCCCTCTCCCCCTCCCCCTCCCCCTCCCCCTCCCTCTCCCTCTCCCTCTCCCTCTCCCTCTCCCTCTCCCTCTCCCTCTCCCTCTCCCTCTCCCTCTCCCTCTCCCTCTCCCTCTCCCTCTCCCTCTCCCTCTCCCTCTCCCTCTCCCTCTCCCTCTCCCTCTCCCTCTCCCTCTCCCTTTTCAAACGCACATGATGCATCCTCCAATCTCAACGTCAGTCTAAGAATTCCGTTTCTCTAATGTTGCAGGTGTTACAATGTTCGTCCATCCATTAGACAAAAATCAAGTGTTTTTCAAAACACGCAACAAGGAGTCTTGTTTTCGATTTCTCGGGTTATCTCAACAGCTGGCGCTGGCGACTGGGGGTAGATCAACTCACTTAATCCCACACAGCGCTCCTGGAAGGTGCCAATTGCCCCTGTCCCTCTCGCCCTAATCCGCTCCGCTCCGAAGTTCACGGGGTGGCGAGACGCACGTGCCCTGACCTGACACAGGAGACGAACTCCCTCCTCTCTCCCAAATGAATCTCGTTTATCGGCTATCCAAGCGATTCGCCCATCCAGGGTCCAGTTAAGTGGCGCATCCAGCGAGTGTTTACCTTACAAAGATCACACACTCCCTCAGCTGAGCCAAAAACCCAAACCAAAATCGTATCAGCTTTCAAGCCGATATAGCTCAGAAGCAAACTTTGACCTCGCAAAATACCAAAATCAAATCATTTTTCGCTGCAATGGCTCACCGGAAATAATCTATCCTTCCCTCATTGAGTTTCCCAATAAATACTCCCCCTGACTATTATTTTGATTTGGACCTCGCCTTTAATTTGTGAGTTTTAAAATTAAAATTCTCTCTGTGTTTAGTTAAAGGTTATTCTGCAAAATCGTGATAAAATCCCTCCTTGCTGCACTGGCTTTCCTGAAATTATCTTCCATGGGAAGACAAAGAGTGTTCTTGAATGCAAAAGATGACATGGTGCCGTGATGGCGATACTATTACTATGCATTTTACCCGTTCATTTCCTTAATCAAGTAGCAGATGCATTGGGCACGAAAGCGTGGGCTTTATCGAGAAGCCTTTATTAATAGCACGACAGAGAGCCATCAAGGTGACATTAATTATAAGCGACTCAGTCGTCAGCGCTGGATTCTGATCAGCCTAACGAGCTCCTAATGAGTTGCCAAGTGCATCCTCACTGGATTCCCATCATTGCAATGTTTTTCGCATGGACTGAGAGCAGAATGGTGGCTTTGCATGTACCGTAACCACAGCCACCGAGCTGGGTTGTCTTTTTATTGGGAAGACCAGTCAGCCGCGCAACAGTCAACCCTTCATTGGGAGCCAGGAACCATTGTGTTAATTGTGTGCAATTTCACCCCAAGATCTCCATAAACCTTTCCCTTGACTAAGTAGTAATTCTCCCTCTTTGCCTCTGCCTCTGCCTCTGCCTCTGCCTCTGCCTCTGCTTCTCCCTCTGCCTCTCCCTCTGCCTCTCCCTCTGCCTCTCCCTCTCTCCCTTTCCCTCTCTCCCTTTCCCTCTACCCCTTCCCTCCCCTCCTCTCCTCTCCCCTCCCCCTGCCAGAAACCTTTCCCTTGACTATTCTCCCTCTATGCCTCTGCCTCTGCCTCTGCTTCTCCCTCTGCCTCTGCCTCTGCCTCTCCCTCTCCCTCCCCCTCTACCTTTCCCTCCCCCTTCCCTCCCTCCCCTCCCCTCCCCTCCTCTCCCCTCCCCCTGCCCTCCTCTCTCCCTCCCCTCCCCCGCCCTGCCCTCCCCCTGCCCTCCCACCCCTTCCCTTCACGATGCAAGTAGCATCCGTTCTGGTAGAACATAGGTGCCTTGTATAAAACAGTAAAACATTATACATATTGCCCGACATTTTTTTTTCACATTGGTGACTTGATGTCCTTTCTTTTTACGCAGTGACTGTTGTTACGGCAGTCGTCCGTGTGGTTCCCTGACTTGATTGTATTTCGTTTGCATTGCAGTCTATTAGCTGATAGTCTGGTTCCAAGAGCTAAACATCCTGACAAATACTGTGAAGTCAGGGAACCATACGGACGACTGCCGTAACAACAGCCACTGCGTTCTTTTTATCCCCCGCAAATCTTCGCGTGATGAAACGAACGCTAAACGTATAGGTCATTGACACATTCCAAGGCTTGTGTTTCCATGCAGTTGCTCATGTCGTGCCGTGCGTCCTTCGTACGTCAACGACGCTCATCAAATATTCATCCCAAATCCCATGAAAGATAGAAACAAATCTATTTATGTATAAAGAGGGGAGCCGTAAGCTGTGGAATAATCGCCATGATCGCTGATGCACGGTGGTGGTGGGGAGGAGATGTGAAGGGATGCTCACTGTAGAAACGTTCGGCAAAAGGACATGGCTCGATCTCTGGCTGTGGTTCAGACCCTACATCTGGCTCTGGCTCTGGCTCTGGTTCAGGCTCTGGTTCAGGGTCTGGTTCTTACTCGAGCTCTAGTCAGTCTA